>JAPPVO010000007.1:114118483-114247555 GCA_030407325.1 Camellia japonica
ATACCTACTTTTCTCGATCCTCGGGGCCAAGGCCTACTTTTTGATCACTATCCTTTACATTATCCGGCTCCAATGCTGCACACTTATTCGGCCCAAATATTGTATTCGGACACGGCCGATCATTACCGGCCCTGAATTGCGCGCCTTCTGCCTTTATCAATTATTCGGCTCCCACAAATTTGATGTTCAAAGGTTCCAAATGCATGATTTCGGCTCAAACTTCATATATACATATTCTAACATGGTATAAACACCAAATTACAACACAATGAAGCTCAATTTCATAATTTAATCACATGCATGACTCAAATTAACTCAAACTCATCACCAACACACTAGATTCAAACATGCAAAGCTCACACCTTCATGATCTACACTTGCATGTGAGAAATATTCATTATTCTCAACTTAATTGGTGAAGAGATGATCAAATACATGGTCATTAATCAAAACTTAACATGGATTACATACTTTATGCTCAAACATGGAAATTTATGGCAATTTCCTACATGCATGCATCTATTGACTTTAAATTCAACAAATCCAACTCAATTTCCTTATAATAAAACTAATTCATGTTCTTGACCATTAATCAAACTTGAATCCACAATTTACAACATTTAACTCATGAATTCCCTTACCTAGGAGCTCAATCTTCCAAACTATAGCAATTTCTTGAGTTAAATCTTTAAATTCCCCAAACCTTGAGCCAAGATTACACAATTCTCTCCCTCTCTCTCTCTCTATAGCCGGCCCTCTCTCTTCTTTGAGTTCAAATCAGCCAAATGAAGCTATAAGGAGAGAATTGAGGGTGCAGTGCCTTATTACAACAAACCCCACTAATTTCAATTTAATAATAATAAGTAATTGGGCACTAATTCATCAATTAATCAATTTAATTTGATTCGAATCAATTTCCAATTAAATTTCACCGTAGGCTCTAAAAATTATGCTAATCATCATGGCGTAATCAATTTCAGGTTCTGTGGCCGATAAGGCCTTCAATTTAATTTCCAAAGCATATAATCAAACAGATATTCCTACGGTGAATAGATAGAACTTCAAAACCACATATTTTCACATAATGGCACACAAAATCACATTAAACACATAATCATACTCGTATTAAGGACCAATTAACATATTACGGAACAGTGATATCACAGTCTTCCCCCCTTTAGGAAGTTTGGTCCTCCAAACTTATTTTACCTTCGTCGGGAAACAAATGTGGATATCGCAGGCGCATTTCATCCTCTTTTTCCCACGTGGCATCCGTCCCATAGTGTTCTTTCCATTCTACTTTCACCATTAGGATGGACTTGCTTCTCAATTGTTTTACTTGCCAGTCAATGATTCGTTCCGGCCATTCGGCGTACTCCATATTTTCATCAATAGCAACCCGATGATAATCAATCACATAGAACGGGTCTCGGAGGTAACCCCTCAACATTGACACATGAAACACATTATGGATTTGTTCGAATCCCGGTGGCAAAGCAACTCTATAGGCAATTGGGCCAAGCCTTTCCAGAATCTGAAATGGCCCAATGTAACGAGGTGACAACTTGCCCTTCTTTCCAAACCTGACTTGGCCCTTCATCGGAGATACACGAATGAACACATGGTCACCAACCTCATACTCAAGAGGTCTTCTCCGAACATCTGCATAATTCTTTTGTCGGTCCTGAGCTGTTTTGAGCCTTTGCCGAATAGTTTGATTTTCTCAGAAGTGTCTTGCACAATTTCAGGTCCCAAGTAAAGCTCTATCCCCGACTTCTGTCCAACAATTTGGTGATCTACATCTTCTACCATACAAAGCCTCGTATGGTGCCATACCGATGCTGGAGTGGAAGCTGTTATTATAAGCAAATTCTGCAAGTGGCAAATAGTCTTCCCAACTCCCCTGAAAGTCCAAAGCACACATCCGAAGCATATCTTCCAAAGTCTGTATTGTTCGTTCTGATTGCCCATCGGTCTGTGGGTGGAATGTAGTATTGAATCTTAGTTCTGTCCCCATAGCTTCCTGCAAACTCTTCCACAATCTAGATACAAATTTTGGATCTCTATCCGACACAATGGATACCGAAACTCTGTGTAAACGGACAATCTCATCAACATAAATGGTAGCCAATCTATAAGCATTAAACGTGGTTCTAACTGGTAGAAAATGTGCAGATTTAGTCAGTCTATCAACTACAACCCAAATAGAATCCATACCTAGAGAAGTCCAAGGTAGGCCAACAACGAAATCCATAGTCACATGCTCCCACTTCCATTCAGGAATAGGGAGAGGTTGAAGTAGACCGCCTGGTTTCTGATGTTCAGCCTTGACTTGCTGACATTGAAGACACTTGGACACATATTCTGCAATCTCTTTCTTCATTTTAGGCCACCAATAGGTTTGTTTCAAATCCCGATACATTTTATTATTACCCGGATGCATAGCAAATATGGATATGTGGGCTTCATCTACAACCCTCTTCTTTAGTTCCGAAATATTTGGGACACACATTCTGTTCCGAAATCTCAACACTTCATTCTCAATGCCAAACTTTACTTTTGGACTTGTCTCAAATTCATCAATCACTTTCTTGAGGAATTCATCCTCTTTCTGCTTCTGCTTGATTTCGTCAATGATTGCCGGCTCGGCTGTAATAGCGGCTATCAATCTGCCCTATTCACACATTACCACTTCAATTTCAGACTTCTCAAAATCTTGCAAGATCTCTTTCTGTTCAGTAAGCAAACAAGCCATACTCCCCGTTGATTTTCTACTCAAGGCATCAGCAACTGTGTTAGCTTTCCCGGGGTGATACTGAATCTCTAAATCATAATCCTTTATCAGTTCCAGCCATGTCCTCTGCTGCATATTCAACTCTTTCTGTGTGAAAAAGTATTTCAAACTTTTGTGATCTGTGTAGACTTCACAGTTTGCTCCATACAGATAATGCTGCAAGATTTTCAAAGCAAAAACAACTGCGGCCAATTCTAGATCATGTGTTGGATAATTTTTCTCATGTGGCCTCAACTGCCGAGAGGCGTAAGCGATAACCCTTCCGTTCTGCATTAACACACAACCCAAACCTTTATGAGATGCATCACTGAAAATTACAAAATTTTTCGTACCTGATGGTAGTGTCAAAATTGGTGCAGTGGTCAATCTTGTTTTCAATTCATAAAAGGTTGATTCTCTTTCATCGTTCCACTCAAAAGGTTGCCCCTTGCGTGTCAGTTGGGTAAGAGGCACAGCTATTTTCGAAAAATCTTTCACAAACCTCCTGTAATACCCAGCTAAACCCATAAAACTGCGGACTTCTGTTACATTGGTCGGTGTAGGCCAATTCACAATTGCCTCTATTTTCTGTAGGTCCACTGAAATCCCTTTCTTGTTGATCACATGCCCTAAGAAAATAACTTCATCCAACCAAAACTCACATTTCTTTAGTTTAGCAAACAATTTCCTTTCCCTAAGTATTTGCAGGACAGTTCTCAAATGTTGTTCATGTTCAAGTCTATCTCTAGAGTATATCAAAATGTCATCAATAAAAACCACAACAAATTCATCAAGGTATGTTTTAAAAATTTGGTTCATTAGATCCATAAATGCTGCCGGAGCATTAGTCACTCCAAATGGCATAACAAGAAACTCAAAATGTCCATACCTCGTTCTGAATGCGGTTTTCTCAACATCTCCCGCCTTTACCTTCAACTGATGATACCCGGATCTCAAATCAATCTTGGAAAACACTTGTGATCCCTGCAACTGGTCAAACAGGTCATCAATACGGGGTAAGGGATATTTATTCTTTATTGTTACCTTGTTCAATTCCCGATAGTCGATACACAAGCGTAGGGTTCCATCTTTCTTTTTCACAAACAACACCGGTGCACCCCATGGTGAAGTGCTAGGTCTGATAAATCCTTTGTCAAGCAGGTCTTGTAACTGTTCTTTCAATTCTTTCATTTTAGCTGTAGCCATTCTGTAGGGAGTTTTAGAAATAGGCTGGGTGCCTGATACAGTTTCAATAGTGAATTCTATCTCCCTGTCCACCAATTCCCCTGGTAGTTCATTTGGAAACACATCTGGAAATTCTCTAACAGTAGGGATATCATTCAATTCAGCATTTACAGATTGTTCAGACAACACATAGCACAAATAACCCTGACACCCTTTCCTGATCAATTTACATGCTTTCATTGCAGATATCAAATAAGGTGGAGGCACTACCCCGTTACCCACAAACACAACTTCTTCTTGTTCTGGTGGTCTAAACACAATCCGTTTTGTCACACAATTAATGATGGCACAATATTCAGTTAACCAGCCCATGCCCAGAATTATGTCAAAGTGCCTAAAGTTCAAGGGTAACAAGTCCACATATAGAATGGCATTTCCAATTCGCATGTCACAAAAACGATAGACAGATTCACACAATACAGATTCCCCAGATGGAGCAGACACACATAGTAGATATGGCAATAATTCTAGAGGTCTACTCAGTCTAGATGCAAATGCACATGTTACAAATGAGTGTGTTGATCCAGAGTCAATTAACACAAAGGCATCCTGATTGCATATAGAAATGGTACCTGAGACAACTGCGTTGGCATTCCGGGTATCGCCCGGAACAAGTGCAAAAACTCTCCCTTGTGTCACAATATCTCCGCGCGGGAGTAGATCTCGTAGCATTTCCTGGTTTTGGGACTGATGCTGTCGAACTAGCAGCAAATTTTCCACTGTTCTGTTTGCAATCTCTGGCCATATGCCCCTGTTTACCACAATTAAAACAAACTCTTGACACACGGTAACAAACCCCACGATGCCTGTTACTACAAATTGTACACAATGGGGTTATATCTCGGGAAGAATTAGAAGTATTCGAGGAACCCGTATTTTGCTTCTTTGAAAACTTCTTCTTTGAAAAGAAGCCCTGCCTTTTACTACCCTTCCAGTCAGTTGTCGATTTAGTTTGTCTAGCTATATTAGCTTATGATATTATGGCCCTGTCTAGTACCCCAATGTAGGTTTCCAGCTTCAAGACATTCACCCTCTCTAGAATGTCGCTTCGAAGCCCGCCTTCAAAATGCCTCGCCTTCTTATAGTCCGTATCAATCACGTGCGGTGCAAACCTGGCCAATTCAGTGAATTTGGCCTCATACTCGGCTACAGTTATACTGTCTTGCCTAAGTTCCATGAACTCTGCTACTTTCCTGTCCCGAACACACTGCGGGAAGTACTTGTCATAGAAAATTTCCAAAAATTTCATCCAATCAACATCCTTGTGATTTTCTTGCATTAACATTCACCATCTTCTTGCCTCTTCTTCTAGCATAAAAGTGGCTAGAAGCACTTTCTGTGTCTCCGAGCAAGGGAACACTTCAAACAATTTCTCAATGCCGAGAACCCATGCCTCGGCTTTCAACGGATCTAATCCACCATGAAATTGGGGTGGTTTCATCTTCTTGAATTCTTTGGTGAGAGCTATTATCCGATCATCATTTTGATTGTCTGGCATGGGTGGTGCCGAAGGTGGGGGTGGCGGATGTGGTTGCTGCCACTGTTGCTGCCACTCCTGTTGTTGTCTCAAAGTTTCTGCCATTTCCTATATCAGTCTTTCCATTCTGTCTATTCTGGCAATAGAGGATTCATCTATCTCATCACCTCTTATTCTCACCATCTGATTAAACTTGCATTATGCTTTATACAAAAGATTCACAAGTATGCATATACTAGAGAGCATACATATTCAATTAATTTGCAATGCAAGCAAATCACAAGCTTATAACACATAATTGGTCAAATCAAAACACTTAAGCATATTCTTGATGCTCTCAATTTCACACTTATCACATGAATGCATCCTAGATCTTTTTTAGACGCTTATTGCTCTTTTGGACAAGTGTGTGAGTTATTAACTCGTGCTCTGATACCACTCTGTCACGACCCGAACCCGCCCCTATGGGTTAAGGCCATAACCGGCCAGTAATCACGAGATTACCTACGGCCTCAAACCAAATAACACAAAACTCATCAGGGTAAATGGGCCAAACGGAAGCAAATTTAAAAATTTGTCCATAGAGCTGTGCTTATATGCACACCATAACATTCCAAACATTTATATGTTAATAACTCACATCAAAATATGTACTAACACAGAACACTGTACATACAGGATCATACAAGTTTAAGTCAGTCGAACCCAAGACTTATATACAAAAGTAGTCCAATGCTTTCGCCAACATAACAAAACTATGAACAAAGGACAAAGGCGAAGACAATCTCGTGCGTGAGACGTTTGGGTTGACTCCTCAAAACTTTGACTGTTTCTCACAATTTCACCGAGGCTGGTTCTGGACGTCCCTTGGCTCACCTATATGTACATGAATGAGCGTGAGCGAAAGCCCAGTGAATAATATCAAATAAGGAAGATACATAAGCAATCTTTGAAACAGTTACAGCAGACGGCCTTTGGCTCAATCACTTGTATCAATCGGCCTTTGGCCCAATCATTTATGTCAATCGGCCTTCGGCCCAATCATTCATGTCAATCGGCCTTTGGCCCAATCATTCTTGTCAATTGGCCTTCGGCCCAATCATTTATGTCAATCGGCCTTTGGCCCAATCATTCTCGTCAATCGGCCTTCAGCCCAATCATTCATGTCAATCGGCCTTCGGCCCAATCATTCATGTCAATCGTTGTCCACCATTCAAATTAATGAACTTACCAAACTTACATAGAAGTAAACAATTGGACAACAACATATTTCAACTATCTTGTTAAGATATTACTCACAGTGATCGGTCGGTTGGTTTGCCCTGGAGCTCGACCCTACACATTCCATGAACACAAAAGGGTTACAAACAATTCGATCCGTTCTAAATTCACATTTTCCTCTTTAGGCTTCATTCTTATCTCTTTAACTCAATCACAATGCTCAATGCATGCCTAAGAGTACTTGGAAGTGAAAGAGAATAGAAAATGAAACACAGAATGTCTTTTCAAAATTTCAGAAAACAATGTCCCCGCTCGAGCGTGGACTTCCCCGCTTGAGCGGACCCTTGAGGCCTGCAAAAGTACTGGATATGTCATATTTACGCTCGATCGCGAATTCTGGCGCTCGAGCGGAAGCCCTCTTTACATGGCTCCCCGCTCGAGCGTGAATTTCCCCGCTCGAGCGGACATCAAAATTCTGGAAAATCCAGAACATGTTCTTGAGCTTCAATTTGATGTTCAAAGGTTCCAAATGCATGATTTCGGCTCAAACTTCATATATACATATTCTAACATGGTATAAACACTAAATTACAACACAATGAAGCTCAATTTCACAATTTAATCACATGCATGACTCAAATTAACTCAAACTCATCACCAACACACTAGATTCAAACATGCAAAGCTCACACCTTCATGATCTACACTTGCATGTGAGAAATATTCATTATTCTCAACTTAATTGGTGAAGAGATGATCAAATACATGGTCATTAATCAAAACTTAACATGGATTACATACTTTATGCTCAAACATGGAAATTTATGGCAATTTCCTACATGTATGCATCTATTGACTTTAAATTCAACAAATCCAACTCAATTTCCTTATAATAAAACTAATTCATGTTCTTGACCATTAATCAAACTTGAATCCACAATTTACAACATTTAACTCATGAATTCCCTTACCTAGGAGCTCAATCTTCCAAACTATAGCAATTTCTTGAGTTAAATCTTTAAATTACCCAAACCTTGAGCTAAGATTACACAATTCTCTCCCTCTCTCTCTCTCTCTCTCTCTCTCTCTCTCTCTCTCTATAGCCGGCCCTCTCTCTTCTTTGAGTTCAAATCAGCCAAATGAAGCTATAAGGAGAGAATTGAGGGTGTAGTGCCTTATTACAACAAACCCCACTAATTTCAATTTAATAATACTAAGTAATTGGGCACTAATTCATCAATTAATCAATTTAATCTGGTTCGAATCAATTTCCAATTAAATTTCTCCGTAGGCTCTTAAAATTACGTTAATCATCATGGCGTAATCAATTTCGGGTTCTGTGGCCGATAAGGCCTTCAATTTAATTTCCAAAGCAGATAATCAAACAGATATTCCTACAGTGAACAGATAGAACTTCAAAACCACATATTTTCACATAATGGCACACAAAATCACATTAAACACATAATCATACTCATATTAAGGACCAATTAACATATTACAGAACAGGGATATCACAATAGCTGTGATCCACTGCTGCTTCTTTAGAACATAAAGACACATCAACTTTTGCTCCTTCTTTAGCATAAAGATGCCTCAACTTTGGAATCTTCCAAACATTACATGGCAAAATAACCTTTATCTGTTTTGTAGAAATAATAATAAGTATTTCTAGGTTTGAAAGATTGGATATTGATGGCGGTAATTTATAAGAACTTTCCAAACGAATTGCAAAATACCTCAAATTAACAAGTTGTGTTAATTCTCTTGAAAAGAAGGCATTGATGTACCGTATGTCCAACACTCTAAGAAGTTTGAAGGTCCAACAAATAAACGAGCACATATCACCACATGGATTGTTGTGGTAACTAATTTTTTATCTCTAACTTATTTTTGAAGCACAATAATGATAGAACAACTGCTGGGGAATAAGGCTCCAAGAGAGCATGATCAAATTTTAGTTAGAAGCAAGGATGGATGCACAGGCGGCGTTGGTTATTTGTTTCATAATTACTTGAAAAAGAAAGAGAAGCGTCTTCATAATTGTGAATCCACTGTAGGAAATTAATTTCCTTGGCTTTCTTCAAGCATAAATCACGCAACAAATCATGCATACGACATGCTTTAATTCGACCATCAAACCTTTTTTGAACAACAATAACTAGACTTCTTTGAATTAGATCCATTAAGTAACCCTCTGCTACTTCCTCCAAGCTTTTCTACTCAATTTTTTTGTATAAACCCCTTAGCTAGCCATAACCAAATTAATCTCTGCATCGAGATTTTTTGATCTTATGGAAATGCTCCTAAATAGAGAAAGCATGGTTTCAAGTGGTGAGGCAAGTGACTGTAACTCAGTGCTAGTGTGTCCGAGTACTGGTTTGGATCACTAACAATATATGATCTTACACCTTGGGCAACTTGTTTCCAGGACTCTTGTGTCTTGATGTTCTTTGCAAGAAGTCTTGCTATTACAACAATTGCAAGTGGAAGCCCTTCACATTTTTTCATTATTTGCTTCCCAATTCCAATCAGTTCTGGAGGGCAACTTTCATTTTGAAACACCTTCCATTGTAATAACTCCCAACTCTCTTCTTCAATGAGAAAACGCAGACAATGAGGATGGCAATCAGGTGAGGCATGCATAGACAACTCTTTGAGGCGACTAGTGAACATAACTCTACTTCCATTGTTGTCATTGGGGAAATACATTTTAAGATCGACCCAGGCACCAATTTCCCATAAATCATCAATGACAACGAGATATCTCTCTTCTTTTAATTGCTTGTATAACTTTTCGCCTGGCTTCTCATTGCTCATGTTTTCAATTTCATTGGTAAAGATGACATTAATGCTGTGTTTGATTGGGGGATTTGAGGAGGGATTTGGAAAGGAAAATGGAAAAGGTAGGTGAAATGTGAATAAAATATGTATATATTTCACATAGTTTCACACGCCTTTTCCCTTTCTCTTTCCAAATCCCTCCCTAAATCCCCCAACCAAACACACCATAACAGAATGTAAAATGTCCAACAACATATCTGTTTTTCTGGGTAATTGAGAAGCATAGGTACATGCACGAATATGAAAGTAGTGTGTGATGTAAGGATCATTGTACAGTTTTGTAGCTCAAGTAGTCTTACCGAGTCCAGGCATCCCAACAATTGATATCATTTGTAGCTGCTTCTTCCCTCCAGCAAGTAGCTGTTTTATAGTCAACGCCTCATCATCAAAGCCCACTGTAATTTCTTCATCTACCATGGTTCTGTTCTCCATTGACATTGACATTGACATTGACATTGACAAATGGACTCCATCATTGAAATCTTGTAGGAGTTCGATTGGATTTATCTAGTCATAAAACTGCACCATTTTTGCCTCGATTGGCTTAATCTCTTCCATGATATTTGTGAGACTAAAAAAAAAAAAATTACTTTCACCATCGTTGTTTTTGCTACTCTCTAACTTGGAACTTCAACATCAGAAGAATTGATGAGTAGTCTTGTCTTGCAGATAACATTATTAATTAGCATCGCCAGGTTTTTAGCTTCACGGTTAAGCTCATGTTGTTGTTGCTGCTGCTGCTGCTATTTCTCTTCCATATCCTTGAGAATCATTGCTAGGAATCTTAGCTGACTGTAAAAAGATCCGATTTCATCCCTCTGATCTGCAGTCAAATTGAACGTCTTACTGATAATTAGATGCTTCAGTTCCCCCATGATAGAATAATTTTCACCCATTTCCCTCCCGAATATCAGTCTTTGTTTCCATCTCACTATGCTTTTCCATGCCGTTCTTCTTGCTATCCCTCTCTCTCTCTTCCTCTGTATTGCACAACCAACGAGAAGCAAAAATTGGGAGCTTTACTTCTTCCATAGCCCGATTCCGGTGCTCTGCTCCACTATCTCTCTCAATTTAAAGGTAAAGATAAAGCAAAACCTAGGAGGAAATTATCAATTTTCCCCTCAAATTTTGATAGTTTTTCAATTTGATCTTTAGATTTTGATTAAACGTTTGAAATTTTAATGAATTTAGGCCTATTTTAGGAATATGGTAAAAAGTGACTTTTTGGATTTTAACCAAGTTTTTGACTTTTTTAGATAAATGATTTGGAAAGTTGGTAAAAAGTTGCTTTTGGATTTTTTGATTAATATTTGTTTATGATGTCAAATCATAATAAAATGACCAAACTATCCCCATTTAATTTAAAATATCTACAACTTCACCCATGTAGCACATTTTGACCCATGATGGGTAAAATTGTAATTTCACCAGTGGCTGAAAACCAACTTCCCAAGTGAAAAAAAGAAAGACAAAAAAGCCAACTTTTGACTTTTGCTACAAACCTAAAAAAGTGGCTAAAAGCCAAATTCCCAAAAACATCCAGCCTCTATTGTCACATTCTGTTTATAATCGAACGGAATGTGCTAACATAGTACCAAAGTTCATTTAGAATTTCATTTTATCCCCAAATTGTACATTAAAAATCAATTTGCCCGCCAAATATAAAAGAATTAAATTTAAATATTTAACAAATAATTTTTTATCTCAATAATTAAAAATTAAATTTTATATAAAAATAATAAAAATATAAAAATCCTCATTTAGAATTATCTTGAGACTATGAAGAAATATCGAGATTATTTCATTTTTACCCCTATACTTTTACACGATTTTCAATGACCCCCCAGACTACTCTTATTTTCACGCGTACCCCTATACTATTTAAATTACTATCAAATTTTCCCCTGTCATCACATTTGAAACGAAAAACGTTAACAAAATTTACATTTTGGCCCCAAATTTCAAAAGAAAGATGCAAACCAGCCCTCCTAACACTTCTCCAGCCCGCAAACGAATCGTTTCGATTCAGCAATGTCGACACCAACCCTCCTAATACTTCTCCACCAAATGTGACTTCCTGGGACGAATCCTTGCCATTATCGAAATCTCCATGGTCCTCTCATGCCACTCAATTTGATGATTACTATTCATACACAGACCTAATGGGTTCTCTTGGTTTGGGCAGTCGATAAAAAGCACACATCCAATAGATATCTTTCTCAATATATATCATTCAGCCAACAAAATCATGCAAAAGTTGCCCACCAATCATATCTCTTCTAAATTGCCGATTATGTGCTTGAAAACTACTCATTACATACCTCTCGGTGTTCGCTTCAAGACCGAAACGACGAGTTGCATTAATTAAAAAGGGCTCCGATAAACCAATCCCATTATTCTGATGGAGTCCTAGTGTTAAAGAAACACCCCCACTTCCACTTGTAGTGTTTTCACCAACGCCCATTTGTTGATGACGTGACAAATTTTCATAAGATAAATTCACCGGCTCTTCAGTCCCCATGTATATATCGAGAAATTCATTTCTAGTGCGTTTAGACGAAAGGTCTTGGGCCTGCTTGGTGGATGTGGATGGATTTTCAGAAGCAAGTGAGGTAGCTGTAGGCAAATGATCATTTGGCCCATCAGTATTTTGTTGTTCCTCCCTTTGCAAAGCTTTTTGACCTTGCCATGTTTCGAGCATGTGTATTTCTTCCACCATGGGCTTCCAAAGTCTCACTCTTGTGTTGAGGAACCAATTAGAAACCTGGTTAGCATTGTCAACCTTGATCACCTCAATTTTATATAGCCGTGGACGTGTTTAAATACAAGTCAAAAGTTTGATCCGACACTAAGCACCTTAAGAGAGCTCTCTGAGTGCTTGTATATGTGTGTACACATTTGTGTAGTGTGTGTGTAAAGTAGAGGCTACTAGAGCTAACAAAAATTAGCGCACCTGGCTTCATGAAAGACCAGTTTGTTTAGCTAACATTAGCTTGTCTGTGTCAGTCCGGTGGTTGCCGGATTTGATGGGTTGGTCTTCACCGGCTCCGCAAATGAGAGTGTCAAGATATGGTGGCGAGAGATGCAAGGGAATGGTACCAAACACTATTTTTCATAGAACTGCACCATATGGGTTGTAATGTTTTGAAATTTTCAAAATTAGTTTTCGGAAAACTTTCAGCATACCAAAACCGGCCATTACACGAAGAAGTGAGAAAGCGAGGTAGTGTAGGGCGAAGTAAGAAGTGAGGTGAAGAGAATGGCCAAAGAATGAAGTAGAACCGTCAAGAATCGAGAAAGACATGAAGTCCGAAAGATGGCTCGAAGAAAAGTCAAAAATGAGAAGAAAAATCTTATTTTTTTAATCAAATTTCGAAGTTCCGATAGCATGCAAAAAGAGGAAGAACGAGACGTATGAGATGTGATATGAAAACTAGACCGTAAGTTGAATCCAACGACGTAAAAATAAGGCGAAATAGAGTTATGACGAAGGAGATAGAAGGGCTTGAAGTGGTGATTTGCTGGTAGGAAATGGTGGGTTTGGATCTTTATTTTGAAATTGGGGGTCAAAATGTAATTTTTTTAACGTTTTCCGTTTCAAATGTGACGGCAAAGGCAAAATTGATAGTAATTTAAATAGTATGGGGGTATGCATGAAAATAAGAGTAGTCTAGGGGGTCATTGAAAATAGTGTAAAAATATAGGGGTAAAAATGAAATAATCTCAGAAATATCATACGTCAATAAGTATCCAGTACGAGTACGATATATTTGTCAAATTATCCATACTTCGTAGTCTCAAGATAATTCTAAATGATAATTTTTTTATTTTTTATTATTTTTTTGGAAAGTATATTATTTAAATTTAATTTTTTCATTATTGAGATAAAAATTTATTTATTAAATATTTAAATTTAATTTTTTTATATTTGGAGGGCAAATTGATTTTTAAGATATAGTTTGGGCGTAAAATGAAATTTCAAATGAACTTTAGTGCCACATCAGCACATTCTATCTAATTGTAGATGAAATGTGACAGTAGAGGTCAAATTCAAAATTTCAAAAATTTGGATATAAATTAAATATTAATCAAACTCTGGAAGTCAAATTAAAAAATCCGTTAATGTTTGGGTATAAAATAATATTTTGTCCTTTACTTTTATAAAAGTGAAACACGTCCATCTAGCCTTTGTGCTTTAAACCAATAAAACAAAATGCTACACATCCACTTTTTAGATTTATTTTGTTACTTTAGAAGGTGTTTGAAATGATTTAAATAAATATATATATTTTTTTTTATGAAAATATGTACCAAAAAAAAAATAAAGAAAATGATGTAATCAAAAAAAGATTAAAAAAATAAAAATAAAAAATAAAAAAGGTGTACTAATATAAGGAATGTCAAATAGTACATCAATGATATGTAAGTGATATGATTAGTCAATAATTAGAAAATATATAAGAGATAATGTTCCTTTTAATGTGTTTATTGATTAACTCTGGATTTGAGTATATTTTTAGTATTGAATGATAGCAATACTCATGAATAAATGTAATTATAAAGATCAATAATGTAATGAATAAATGTAATTATAAAGATCAATAATGTAATCCAATTTAAGTTCTCAATTCACCAACTATTTATTGAGTGTCGCAATCAATTTTTATTGTTTTTGTAAATTTTTAAACTATATATCATGTACAGAAAGAGAATTAGGAAATTACAAATATATATATATATAATTATTTTTATTAAATAAAATTGTCTAAAAAATATATTTTACTCATTAAATTCAATGTGAGTATATAAAAAAAATCTAAAATACATATTTTTATTAAGTTTAATGACTAAAATATATTTTTCTAATAGTTTTAATATGATTTAGATTTAAAATAAATAAGAAAATTTAAAAAAATTAAATTTTATTTTGTTATAAAATTCAAACATTAATTTATTTATTTTTTTAATTTTTCTAGAAGAGAATTAAATTTTTTTTGGGAGCTTTTTTGATAAATCCACTTTCTAAAAATTTTATTCCATCCAACCCATATTCTTTTTGACTATTCCATTAGGTCCTATTTGAGATAAGAAGACCAAAATACCATTTTCATCTACCTATGTTCTATTTAGTTCACATTATTTTCTTATTTTCAATAAGTCCTATGGGTGACATAATTACCAAAATACCCCTAATGTGAATGTTCACACCGTCAATGTGAATGTTCATATCGTCAATGTGTAGGGGCCCGGCCTATGTCGATCCACGTGGGTGCCGGGAAAAATTCGAGTCGGGCTAGGGCGGGCCCGATCCATTGACAATGTGAATATTCACATTGACATGTTGACATTCACATTAATAGGAGTGTAAAATTGGCCCGCGTCCCATGGTGGGGCGAAACCCGCCGGCGGCCCATGGGCGGCCCGGGGCGGGCCCGGTCTGGCCCGTTAACAATGTGAATATTCACATTGACATGTTAACATTCAAATTGATAAGAGTATAAAATTAGCCCGCAGCCTATGGGCGGCCAAAAGCTCGCCCGCGGCCCGAGGCGGGCCCGGCCCGGCCCGTTGACAATGTGAATATTCACATTGACATGTTAACATTCACATTGATAAGAATATAAAATTGGTCCGCAGCCCATGGGCGGCCAAAAGCTCGCCCGTGGCTCGGGGCGGGCCCGGCCCGTTGACAATGTGAATATTCACATTGACATGTTAACATTTACATTGATAGGAGTGTAAAATTAGCCCGCGCCTCGTGGCTGCCCGAAACCCGTCCACGGCTCATGGGCGGCCCGGGGCGAGCCCGGCCCGGCCCGTTGACAATGTGAATATTCACATTGACATGTTAACATTCACATTGATAGGAGTGTAAAATTAGTCCGCGTCTCGTGGCTGCCCGAAACCTGCCCACGGCCCGTGGGCGGCCGGGCCCAGCCTGTTGACAATGTGAATATTCACATTGACATGTTAACATTCACATTGATAAGAGTATAAAATTGACCAGCGCACAGGGCTGGCCCGGCCCGTTGACAATGTGAATATTCACATTGACATGTTAACATTCACATTGATAGGAGTGTAAAATTAGCTCGTGCCTCGTGGCTGCCCGAAACCCGCCCACGGCCCGTGGGCGGCCCGGGGAGAGCCTGGCCATTTTTTTAAAATTATTTTTAATTTTTTCTACCAAAATTTTATTATTTTCCACAAAAAAAGACACTAGGCCTCGGCGCGGGCCGGGCCTCGGACCAAGCCTTGAATGGGCCTTAACCGGGCTGATGGGCCGGGCCGGGCTTCAAAGTGATGGCCTAGGCCCTAGCCTAGGGTCTCGGACTAGGTTCAAGCCTGGGCCCAAATGAGCCTTTCTCGGGCCGGGTCGGGCCGGCCCACGGGCCAAAAAATTAGGCCCAGGCCTAGCCCTGGCACAAGGGTATTCAGGCTTTGGATGGGCCGATGGATCGAGCCTCGGGTCGGGTCGGTGGGCTTGGGCCTAGCCTCGAGCTTAGGTCGGGCTTAGGTGGGCCTGGCCATTTTTTTTAATTCTTTTTAATTTTTTCTACCAAAATTTTATTATTTTCCACAAAAAAATACATTGCGCCTCGGGCGGACTAAGCCTCGGATTGAGCCTTGAATGGGCCTTAAGCGGTCCGATGGGTCAGGCCGAGCTTCAAAGTGATGACCTAGGCCCTAACCTAGGGTCTCGGACATACTCGGGCCATGCTCGGGCCCGGACCCAAACGAGCCTGCCCCAAGCCGTGGGCGGGCTTCAGGCAGCCCACGGGCCGCGGGCCAATTCTACATTTCTATCAATGTGCATTTTAACATGACAATGTGAATATTCACATTGTCAACGAACCGGGCCGGGCCTACACCGGTCCAGGGGAAAGCTTCGGGCAGCGGGCAAATTTTACACTCCTATCAATGTTAATTTAACATGTCAATGTGAATATTCACATTGTCACGGGTCGGGCCAAGCCCGCTTCGGGCTGCGGTCGGGCTTCGGGCCGCCCACGGGTTACGGGCCAATTTTACACTCTTATCAATGTGAATGTTAACATGTCAATGTGAATGTTTACATTGTCAACGGGCCGGGTAGGGCCCGCCCTAGGCCGCTGGCCAATTTTATACTCTTATCAATGTAAATGTTAACATATCAATGTGAATATTCACATTGTCAACAGGCCGGGCCGGGCCGGGCCTGCCCCAGGCTGCCCACGGGCCGTGGGTGGGTTTCGGGCAGCCACGAGGCACGGGCTAATTTTACACTCCTATCAATGTGAATGTTAACATGTCAATGTGAATATTCACATTGTTAACAGGCCAGGCCAGGCTGGGCCCGCCCCGGGCCGCCCACGAGTCGTGGGCGGGTTTCGGGCAGCCACGGGACGCGGGCTAATTTTACACTCCTATCAATATGAATGTTAACATGTCAATGTGAATATTCACATTGTCAACGGGCCGGGCCTGCCCGAGGCCGCGGGCGGGCTTTTGGCCGTCTATGGGCCGCGGGCCAATTTTATACTCTTATCAATGTGAATGTTAACATGTCAATGTGAATATTCACATTGTCAACGGGCCGGACCGGGCCCGCCCTGGGCTGCCCATGGGCTGCGGGTGGGTTTCGCGCCGCCACGGGACGCAGACCAATTTTACACTCCTATTAATGTAAATTTTAACATGTCAATGTGAATATTCACATTGTCAACGGGCCGGGCCCGCCCCGGCTTGCGGGTAGGTTTCGGGCCGCCCACGGGCCAATTTTACATTCCTACCAATGTGAATTTTAAAATATGAATGTTCACATCATAAAATTACTAACCGTTCAAAAAATATTTATAAGGGTATCAAAATTAAATATAAGCTCATAAGTGTCTGAAAAAATAGTGTAAATCAAGAAAAATGACTTTATGGAATAAAACTATACATACATGGGACTAAATGGGTTAAAAAATTCCTTGATGGACTTATTGAATTAAAACACTTTTAAATAGAATTTATCAATAATTTTCTCATTTTTTTTAGATGGACAAAAGAGAATTTAAACTACTGCTATAAATTTGCTTTTGGCACCAACCTCTATCATACGCCTAACTTTGGAGTCGACTGGGCCCTATGAAAGACTTTTTTCGTTGTTTATACAATTTTTTTGGGACTTAGGTGTAAGTCTAAATAAGTGAATTTGTTGTTGGATAAATTTTATGATAATTAGTAGTATTTTTTTTATTAAATATTATTAAAAAAAGTCACTAATTATTAATTTTTAACGACAATTTGAAGATTTTGTTACAAAAAAATGTCACTAATTATAAATTTTAGCGACAGTTTAAAAAAATCGTTATAAAAAAAGTCCCTAATTTTTAACTTTCAGCGACAACTTGAAAAATTTATCACAGAAAAACGTCACTAATTGTAAGTTTTAATAACAATTTATAAAAAGCGTAACAAAAAAGTTACTAATTATCAATTTTTAACGATATACGTAAAAAGTCATCACAAAAATTATTTTTAACAACAATTTTACTATGACTTATTTTTAATAGGACTTGATGAAAATTAAGTCAAATTATTAGGATCTATTGGTAATTTACCTTTTTTTTTTTATTTTTTTTTTTTGGAGGAGCACTATCAATGTCTTGTGAATTTTTTTTATTTGATATAAATTTTTTTTACAACACATCAACATACTAAATTAAATATTTCGATACTCGCCATTCCATATATGTAATGAAATTTTTTTTATTACAAATCTAATGACTATGAAATCAAAATATAAATTTATAATTATTTTTGTTAGGTTTTTGTAATTGGCCCATTTGACAAAACTCATTTCAATTGTAATTTTATTTGCTCTTTTATTTTAGTGAGACTATGAGTGTTTAGGTACGAATCCAACCCGAATTATACTTATGCAGATGAGTTTATGATCTTGATCCTTTCATGTTTGCCACTTTGCCGACTATGTATAAGTGCAGTCGAAGTTGTTTGACCGCTCGAGCGGTCATTTGTGCGCTCAAATAGAGAAAATGATCATCTAGTACTTTTGTAGTGCGCCTGAACTTCTAGGAAGAAAGTTTTACTGCTCAAGTGGTCAAAGTTGTGCTCGAGTGGTCAGCCTATATGTTTTGCACCGCCTTTACTCACACCGCTTAAGAGGCGAAGTGTGCGCTCAAACGGTCTTCGTGATCCAGTTTACTATATAGTGTGTTGTTTGCTCGTTTTAGGATTTGAGCCGTTCAGATTTTTAGAGAGGAACAAAAAAACAAAGTGTTTTATATTGGAGAGTGCTTTATGAGTGTTTCTTTGATGATTTAAAAGTGATCAACGGTTTCATGAACTTTATATCAACATCATCAAGCGGTTTGTTTGTTTTCTTTTATTCACCAAAAATAGAGTTGTTCTTCAGTGGATTCCGGAGTGGCTTGTCGTCATGGATTCGACATCAGCATTGTGGATTCAACATTGAGCAAGACAATTCCGAGGTGAAGACGGTGGTAAAAGAGGCACATCGAGTTTGGTTCAATTCGAGAGTGGATTCACTATGTAATTGAGAGTACTTTTGTGTAATTCTTGTTTTTGTCTTCTTAGTGGATTGTTTTGTGGTTTTGGCCTGTGATTTTTTTATAACAATTGGACGCGCTCTAATTGTGATTTTTTATTCATTAAATCATTGTGCCTTTTTGTCTTGATTGTTTGATTTTGATTGTTATTTATTGTTTTAAATTGAAACATAATCACAAATCAATATCTCGGAGATTTTTAGATTTTTCAATTTTAAATTAAAAAAAGATCATTACACTCACCATTGGATGATATAATGGAACTTTTCTATTACAAGTATGCAGTGGAAAGGATCACAATCCCTAAATTAATAATCAATGCCTATAATTGTGCTTATAATTCTTGGTGCAATCTGTATAATATTCATTTCGTTTCAAATTATTTGTTCGGCATAGAAAACAAGAATTTTCTCATATCGAATTTTTTAATTTTTTTTCATGAATTAAAAATCTTTTTAATTATTTTTAATTTAAGAAAAAATTAAAATTTTAATATAAAAATACATTATTTTAAAATTTTACTTTATAATGTCGGAGGGAGTAATTCACAACATGTATTTTTGACGGGTGACGCTACTAGCCACCACTTTTTGTAAGGAATCCCGCCGTTTGATATTTTTTAATGACAATTATAATCTCAACTATAATAGATACAAATTAAAATGAAATACCCACCCTCACAAAAACAACTCTCAGAATTGAACACCCAACCTTAACAAAACCAAATTGAACGCCCAACTTTGAAAACCCAATGCACATGGTCTATCATTCTTAGAATGATAGGGCTGAACGAAATTGGTGGAAAAGATTAAGAAAAGTGGGTAATGAAGCCTAATGGAGATCGTGTGGAGGAGGCTCAAAGTGTATCGGTAAGCTTTTTTATCAGAAAGTTCAGTTATAATTGACAGAAAGTAAAACTCAACAAAAAAGTTAGTCAACATATTTTTATATATTTCCTCATTGGCTTAGAATCCCAAATAGAGACTTCAATTTCTCTAAGAAAATTCCATGAAACCAATTGCTTGGACTGTATTTGATTGGGAGATTTGAAAAAGAAAAGAGAAAAGGTAAGTGAGCACTGGTAGCACTAGTAGGAACAACATTGGTTAGTATCGTTTCGGTATGGCAAGTTGAATCCTGTTTTTATTTATTTATTTTTTAATCCCAAAACAATTGAAGAATTAATAATCACATTTTACTGTTATTGCAGCACAGGCTTTAGTCATGGGCTAAGATCTAGGACAATCATCTTTGATTGAGGTAAAAAATCTTCAAGAAATGATCCGAGCAAGCTCATTTTGACACTGAGGGTATCATATGCATTAGCATTAGTAATAATCCAAAATTGTTTTTTGTTGTTTTTATTTCTATTTTGGTTTTTGTTCCTAGGGATTCACTACAGGCAGGTTCATGTACATTGCAGTTGCTAGAGTCCTGGCAGAAATGAACAATGGCAACAGCTCAACAATAAAAAATACTGTACTCCAATTAACCTCACTGATATCTGGAATAGTCGTCGCACTTTGTATATCCCTTGTTGAATGAATATAAAGCACCTTCTTATCTGTGTTTAGTAGTTATGAAGATCAATGTAATCTAAGTTGTCAATTGACTATTATTAGGGTCGATATCAATTTTTGTTATTTTTCCAAATTTTATACTGTGTCATGTACTTTTAGCAATAGAAAGATAGAAATTAAAATATTAATTTTTTTTTTTCTATAGCCACACAACATGTGTTCTTGATGAGTATGAGTACAAAATATAGTTTTATGCCTCATTTGTTTCAGTCAAAATATCTTTACATTTTTAAACAAAATATATATGGTTGTGACTTTGAAACTAATGTATTAGTAGTTGTATTGGTGGTGGTGATGAGTTAATGGACTAGCGGTAGTCCCTTTAAGTGGTACACTAACTTTCCTAACAAACTAACAGATCTAACTGCATAGAATGTTGAGAAAAATAAATAAATAAATGTTTAACCTGAAGGCATTCTCCCTTTTGACTTTATTTTTCTTTTGTACCAAATGCTCTATGGTTTTTGGTAGGCGTAGAAATTTTACTAACAGAATATTCATGCATTTCATTAACAACTGAAATTTCGTATCATTTTTTTTTTTTTTGGGTATAGCGTTATTCATTTTGTCTGCAGCCATTTTCCTGTGTAAAATCTATCTTAACTAGTAGAATATCTAAGAATACATTTCAACATAAATATCATAATTTTTGCAGGAACTTTGATTGCTCAAATCGCTTTCCATAACCTCAACAAACTGTTTTCCTTTGTAGTTCCAACCATAACCTCATAACCCAAACCAGCATTATATTCACCTTTCATTGACAAGTGCCAAGCCCAATACGCTATGCTCACAATGATATTAGACAGCTTATAGCACGACATTGCAAAAGTGGGTAAAAGGTGTACACAATCGACTCAAGTAACTCCTTCCCTACCAAAGGTAAAAAAAATTCTTTCCATTCTGCACACCTCTGTTTAACCCTATCTGCGACAAATTTAAAGAGCTCCGTCTTTGACCCATCCATATCCGAACGCAACCCCAAATATTTACCAAAAGATGCACTGACAGTAGTTATATATTTATTGGGTGAATTCATTAGTTATATATTACAGACAAGCACTCACAAACAATTATATTTAGGGGTGCTCGTGGATCGGTTTTTGACAATTCGGTTTGTGGTTTGGAACCCCTCGCATATTTACGGTTTGGAGAAAATTGAACCATCAACCGCCCGCAGTGTGGTTGTGGTTTGTGCGGATAGGGTTCGCGAATGTGCAGCATTTTGCGAATTGGACTTTTTCCTTTAAAAATTCATTCACTATCTAGTATCCAATAGCACAATTAAAGTAAAATCATTCAAAATCCTAAACTACCTAAAAGTAATTCTTCATTAACTTTTACATTCATCCAAAAATGAAAATGCAATTATAATACATAGTTGGGAACCAAAATAAATTATTGTCAAACTTCATCCAAACCCATAAAATAAAATAAAATAAAAATATTCACAAACTCGCAAACTCTATAGAAAATGAAAATTATGTAATTTATTTAGTCTTCAATCTTCATAGAAAATCTTAGTGCTCTTTCTAAGAATTTTCTTTAGGAGAAAAAGAAAAAAAATAAAGGTTATATATCCCTGTTTTGTGGTCTAGAAAACAAAGAAAATAATTTGTGAAACAAACCTTGAAGCTTTGTCCAAAAACAACAAAGAACTCAAATGCTGAGATAGAAAAAACTTGCCACCGACTTTATCTTTCCCTTCTACAAAACTTACAAGAAAAACTGATGGCTCAGATTTTAAAAAATAAAAAAATGTATAAAGATGCGAGCGGGTGAGTGTGGGTGCAGGTAAAACCCGTGATTCGCCTGCAAATTAGGAAAATCCTAAACCGCCTCCGACCTTAAAGATTCTGCGAAACCGCCCAAATAGATGGGGGCGGTTCGGGTTGGGCGATTTTCGCAGATCAGATAACCCTATGCCCAGCCCTAGTTATATTACATACAAGCACACTTAACTAACAATTTCTAGCACAATCAGACACTCAATCTCTAATTGGTACATTTTCTCTGATAGCACCTTCGAAAACACCATTTCTGTTTGATTCAAAACAAGGGAGGGAAGCCATAGCAAGACAATCTTCATCCTTAAACATGTTATCAAACTGGCTTTACATTTTCAGCTAAAGGATATACAAGTACTACCAAAAACAATGAAATTCCACTTGAGAAAATTAAAATTCACTATGAAGTTACATTCCTCATTAGTATTCCTGTGTGAAATCTTAAAAGAAAAAAAAAAGTTCAAAAAAGAAAAAGAAAAAGAACATGAAAAAAATAGAAACATCACAATAGACATAACATTATAAGATGTTTCAATGCATTAGCTCACAGGGTAGTCCAAAGTTTTCCACTTGTTAGATCAAGATCTTTCGCAAGTTGTTGCCCATGCAGAATACCTAATCATGATAGGTGAGATATGAAAATAGAAAGGAATAAAATAGGAATTGTAAATCATATGTACACACAAGAATACAAGATTGAAGGTGGCTCACCCCAAAATTAGGCATATGTCCGCAGTCATTGTGATTTTGCTATGATTAGAAAAAAAATACAACCAAGATATAGAGAAATAGTTCGATCTATGGTCAAGTGGTTAATATTCAATACTTATCAGGATCAACACTTCTCAACAAAGATTGGGTAACAAGCCAAGGATCAACATCCCTCCCATTATTTCCTGGCTTTTCTTATGGTTAAGCACTTAAAACTCCTAGTTGGTAATGTTTATCTTATTAATCTTTTGCTTATGTTTTACAAATAATTTGAAAACGGGAAACAAAAACTTGTTTGGTGTCTCATTTTTGTTTCTAAAAAATGGAAATAATTTTGAAATTTTACTCAATTATATGACAAAAAAGAAGGAATTGTTCTTAATACAAATAGCCAACACAAAATTGATAAAAGGGTAGGTTAAAACCTTTGGGACCGTTTTGACCTTTTTGGCTTTTTTGAGTCACATTACCTCTCTACTTTTTTACACATTTTTTCAAAAAAAAAAAAAAAAACTAAAAAGCCAGTTTTTTACCTATTTTCCAATGCACATGGTCTATCATAGAACAATAGGGCTAAACAAAATTGGTGGTAAAGATTAAGAAAAGTGGGTAATGAAGCCTGATCGAGATAGCGCGGGGAGGCTCGAAGTGTATCGTTAAGTTTTTTTTATCAGAAAGTTCAGTTATAATTGACAAAAAAGTAAAACTCAGGAAAAATGTTAGTTAACATATTTTTATATATTTCCTCATTGGCTTAAAATCCCAAACAGAAACTTGAATTTCTCTAAGAAAATTCCATGAAACCAATCGCTTACACTATGTTTGGTTAAGGGATTTGAAAAAGAAAAGGGAAAAGGTAGGCGAAATGTAAATAAAATATACTTATATTTCACCTAATTTCACACACCTTTTCTCTTTCTCTTTCCAAATTCCTCCCTAATTCCCCGAACCAAACACAACCTTAGTCTCTCTCTCTTTGCTTCTCTATGTAAAATCAAGCGAAAATGGGTTGCTTTAACACCAAGAACGTCGATTCCAAAGCCACTTGCATGGCTCGGTGGCACTCCACAGGCAGTGTAGCCTTCGTGGGTTAGAGAGGTGCGAATATGTTAAATTATGTTTTAGCGAGTGTCCAAATTCTTATAGGGTGTGCAGCTAGGTGGGTGTTTAACATTTAGAAATTTTATAAATAGGGGTTAAAAAAATTGAGGGTCATTAAAAAAAAATTGAGTACTATTAGCGCTACCATTTTTGACATAATGAGGTCATCTAGTTGCGCTAGGTTAAAAAAATTGAGGGTCATTAAAACCAAATTGAGTACTATTAGCGCTACCCATTTTTGACATAA
Source organism: Camellia japonica (assembly GCA_030407325.1). NCBI lineage: Eukaryota > Viridiplantae > Streptophyta > Magnoliopsida > Ericales > Theaceae > Camellia > Camellia japonica. The sequence continues at coordinate 114,143,027 of JAPPVO010000007.1, forward strand.
TGAGGTCATCTAGTTGCGCTCGGATGAATAGAGGACATAGTTTCACAAAATTCCCAAATTTATTATGCGAAAATTCATAAGTAATTATTTGATATTTTTTAATTGTTTCAATTTAATTGTTATTCATGATTTTTTTAATATAATATTAAAAAACTATTCAATTAAAAAAAGAGAAAATTTGTGATAAATCCAATTTAGAGGATGTCTAAGGTATTAGGTCCAGTGTATTTTTTTTATTGGTGAGAGGTCCACCCTTTGTGAAATAGTTTGGTGAAAGGTCCTTTTACTTGTTTTGAAGGACATTTTGTTTTTAATTTTACCCATTAATTTATCTGTTGACTTTTTTCATCTGTTAACCTTTTTTTGACTATCTGTTCAAATTAATTTCTATATGTTCAAATTTTTCGTCTATCTATTCAAATTATTTTCTATCTGCTCAAATTTTTTGTCTGTCTGTTCAAATTCTGTGGGTTTCTCTCTCTATCTGTTCAAATCTATTCAAATTCAGTGAGTTTCTCTCTTTATTCGTTGTTTGTTTGGAGCTTCAACTATGGTTGCTCCACTTCAATAAACAATAACAACAAACACACTAAATATATATATATATATATATGGTTGTTGCACTTTAATCAAATAGTATACTTTCTGTTTTGAAAATTACAAGAGATTTGAGTATGAAAAGAGAGAGATCTAGGGAGTGAGAGAGAGAGAGAGAGAGAGAGAGAGAGAGGGAGATCTAAGGAGAGAGAGAGACAGAGAGACAGAGAGAGAGAGAGAGAGAGAGAGAGAGATCTATAGCGGTGGCAGCGATAACGGCACAGAGTGGACGGCGAAGGAGCACAACCTCTACGAGCGACTGAAATTTTACCATGTTTAAGCCCAAGTCCTTTAACACTTGGTTTAAAGCTCACGAGCGGCGACGATGCCGACGAATCCTGCTTAGATCTGAGATCATCAGCGACTCTACGGTGGCGGAGGGTGGTGGATCTAACAGATCAAATACAACGATGGAGGTGTCGGAGTGGCCGCGATGAAGGAGGGGATTGAAGACTACTACGGCGACAGAGGGTCTTCTAGATCTCCGCGGCAGCGGCAGAGCCATGCCGACGACAGGGAGCCATAGCCATGTCGTGGAGGTTGTTGGTAGCAAGAGTGACGCAACGTGGTGGGCGGCGAGATCGAAGAAGAGAGAAAGGGGAAGAGAGAGAGAGAGAGAGAGAGTTTTGAATTTTATGGATTGTGTTCGTGTATATCAATATATATATATATATATAAAGGGTATTTTGGTCATTTTGTTTGAGCTTGTCCTTTTGGAAAAATTGTTTCTCTGCCTGGATCTTTGGCCAAACAAAATTGTAATTTAGACTTTTGGACCAAGTGCCCTTAAAAAAATTTAATTTTAATTTTAATTTTAGTTAAGTTCAAATTATTTATAAAATTATTTTTCATATTAAATGAGAAGACCATTATAAGGCAATGAACCTTTTAGGAACATTTTATGATAAATACGACTTAATTGTTCATATTAAAACTTGATAGGATTCAATCGTAATCTTAAAAAAAATAGAATTTATTGGGAATTTTTTCTACTTTTAATAAGGTAAATTGCAAATATCTTATATCCCAATTAAGTAGGATGGGTTACCACTAGGGGTGTAAATTTGGCTCGGTCCGGCCTGGCCCGGCTCATGTCGGGCCTCATGGGCTCCTGCTTAAATTGGGACCGGGCCGGGCCGGCCCACAAGCCATGGAATTAGGCCCAGGCTTAGGGAGTATTCGGGCCTTAGGCTGGACCTAGGCTCGGGCTTTGGCAGGCCTGCATATTTTTTTTTTATTTTTTCACCAAAATTTTATTATTTTTCACTAAAAATGACATTAGGCCTTGAGTGGGCCAAGCCAAGGGCTGGGCTTTGAGTGGGCCTTGAGAGGGCCGATGGACCGGGCCCACGGGCCAGCTCAGGCAAGTTGGGCCCACGGGCTGGGTCAGGCTTCAAAATGACTGCCCAGTTCTAGGGTCTCGGGCTAAACTCGGGCCCAGCTCGTGCCGCCTATGGGCCGCGGGCCATTTTTACACTCCTAGCTACCACGTCTCAATGGGGCCGTTTGGTGTAGCTGTTAAAACAGATTATAGATTATAGCTTAACAGATTATAGATTATGACTTTAATCAGAAGCTGTTAATCTGTTTGGTGTAACTGTTGGATTATAGATTTAAGTTGTTGAGTAGTGTTTGTAAATAAGCTGTGAAGTAGCTTTTTGTTGTGTAAATGTCTTTTTTACCCTTGTTAGTTGTAAATTGAATTTTTCTAGACTTTTTGCTATTAATTACATATTAAGAGATCATTCCAACACCAAATTAACATAACCCTATTATTTTTAAATAATAATAACTTGAAATAAATAAATATTATGAAATAAATAATAATACAATGATTTCAGATTTTTTAACATAAAAAATCTTATGAAATAAATTAATTTTTTGAAGCTTTTTTTATTATAGATTTAATTGGTGGTGTTTGTTGAATTAATCTTAGGATAAATAATCTTATGAAATAAGCTATAAAAATTAATCTTAAGATAAATAAATAAATCTATTAGATAAATAACAGCTACATAAAAAAAAGCTTCAATAAATAATCTTATGAAATAAGCTATAAAAATTGTTAATTTTTTAAATTTATTATTAATCCATTACAATTAATATTATTTAATAATATAAAAATTGTGAATGAATACTAAAATTAATAATAGTATCAATTAGTTTAATTTTTTATTCTGTCATTACAATTTTTCAATTAGTTTAAATTAATAATACTAAAATTGTGAATGAATACTCTTTTTCATTACAATTAATAACAATTGTTATTTTTTTTTATTTTGTTATTTTTTTGATTTTGTTATTTTTTTAATTCTTTTTCATTACAGCAGGTTGATCTGCTAAACCACCTTCTTCTTCTTCTCCGTCGTACGCCGTCGTCCACTCCAGCCGTACGTCGTCGACCCCCCTACTTCACTCCAGCCGCCGGTCGTCGTCGTCCACTCCGCCGATCTGCAAAACCTTCTTTTTTTCACGTCGTCGTCCACTCCAGCCGCCGGTCTGAAGCAGCGATCGAGCAGCGTTGGTTTTCAGTTTCCAATCGCGATCTAAAGAGAGAGGGAGAGGGAGAGGGAGAGAGAGAGGAGAGTTCTCGCCGAAAATCATGTGTGTGTGTGTGAGAGAGAGAGAGAGCTCTGGCCGGAAATCACCCTCGCCAGGAATCTCCTCGCCGGAAATCGTCTCTGTGTCGCCGGAAATCACCTCTGTATTTCTCTCACAAGTGAACAGTACTTTTTAGGGAAAAAAAAGGAACATATATAGGTGGTATAAGGGTAAATCTTTCAAAACACTTAGGACATTTAAGTCAAATTGCCCTCCGCGTTTGTTGAATGAGAATCTGAAGCCGGTTGAACCAGCTTTTGGATTTCAGCTTTTTTACCCTTGCTGATAATCTGTAGAAGTTGAAGCTGAAGCAGAAGCCTGGTTACCAAACAGCTTGAATTAACTTTTTTTAGGCTAAAAGCCAAAAGTTGGGCAGAAAAAGCTACAACAAACACCACCAATGTTGCGTGTGTAGTTAAAAAGCAGAAAAAAATATATATATGGAGATAGCATATAATTTCATCTGTACTTCACTGTTCTGTATGTATGCCGCTAAACAAGATGCAGCAACAACAAAGCATGCATGTAGGAATGAAACTAGGAGAAAACTATAGAGGGCCATGGCCCTTATGTTTTTGTGAAAAATTATGTTTGTCATAACACTTCTATATATATATATATATATATATCTTATTTATAAATAAAATGGCCTCGTAGTATAAAAGATATATCTCATTCTTCTCCCATCTAACATTATCCTTTTATTTTCTACCAAAAAATTTCTTCATCCTATTAGAGATTATTTATATAATATTTGATTTTTTTTTATGTGTATGTATATAATTTATAGGTGGTATTATACATACATATGTGTCTGTCCATACGGTAAAAAAATATTTTTTTATCTTTTGATCCCTGAGGTAATGAAATCCTAGTTTCGTCTCTACATGCATGCATAGCACACTCTCACATTGTACACAGTTTAATTGAATTAACCGTTTCACTATGGGTGTAAAAATGGCCCGCGGCCTGGGGTGGTTCCGACCCGGTTAGGCCCGGGCCCGAGCCTAGGCCTCGACTGTCATTTTGAAGCCCTACTCAGCTCATGAGCTCGGCTCACCAGAGGCCTAGTGTCATTTTTTGTGAAAAAAATAGAAAAAAAAAAATGTTTAGGCTCACCTAGGCCCAGCCCAAGCCCGAGCCTAGGCTCCGTCCAAGGCGCGAATACCCCCTGGGTCTAGGCCTAAGTTTATGGCCCGAGGGCTTGTCTAGCCCGACTCGAATTTTGGCGGGAGCCTATGTGACCGACATGGGCTGGGTTGGGCCAGATTTGCACCCCTACATCTCACCCATGAGGTCCACGAGATGATAAGACTATCAAAGTGTCTCTGATCTGTGCTCTCGACTATTCGTTGTTGGCATGTCCAATGGCCATCCATCCATGGTTCATGGTCCATTCATAGTTAGTTTTTACTCATAAAAGGGTTTCTTTATTTTTAGGTCACAAACCACCTCCTGAGATTTACTTAAAATTTAAATTAATTTCTATAGTTGAAAAATTACAAATATCTCGTTATCAACATTTTTTATTTTAAAAAATTAACTGAAAAAAATAAATTTCTAACAGCTCTCCTATACAATATTAAAATGACCTAAATTATTAATTGAAATATATTTTTGATATTATTAAAAATAGTTAAATAATATGATATTTTTTTAATAAAAAAATGGACTATTTGTTATGAAATTATAAACTTCAAGGAGTGGGATGTAATTTTCAAAATTATTTTTTAATTTCTAACTTCTCAAACCCTAACCTAATCCTAACCCTACCTTCACCCGTAGCCCAAGCCACTACCCACCTCCAACAGTTTCGGCCACCTTCGTAAAGTTCTTTTTAGGTCCTCATCACCTCCGGTTGAGTGTTTGATGTAGTTTTTCTTACATATTATAAGACAAAATTTTTTAATAAATTAAAAAAAATATTATCGGAATATTAGGAGAGAAATGCTTTTAACTTTTATTATTTGATTATTAATTTTTAATTTGCAAGAATATACATTGAATAGGCCCATGGTTTCAAATTTATTATGTTAAAATTTAAAAGTATTCTAAATTATCAATTTAGCAAGTTGATGTAGTGCTCTCAAACAAATAAGGCACTAATAATGAGACGAGTATAATCGGCTTAACTCACTTTGGTCAGTTGGAAATGAGTCAAGGTAGGCTTTATTCTTTATTTATGCGATTTCGATAATCAAAAGTAATAGGGTCTATATAACATATTGAGAGAATTATATGTAACACCTCGAAATAATAATGACAACCCATCTCATGATATCCAATAGAAAAACATAAACTTGTGAAATATTTACCTTTCATTTATATTCCTTTACGGTACAAAAGATAACATCTGCAAGTATACATTCATAAATCCTAGATCCTGAATCTATAGCATATGTCATGCATGAGTGAACTAGAAATAAAAGGTAATACAAATAAATTCATGCCCTAATGGCTACATATCTTTCCAAGACATTGCTTGGTTACAACAAGATGGATAAAGTCTAAAACAATTAAAAAGCCCGAGGCTTGTACAAAAGATAATTACAACAAAAGAAACAAAAATGAGCATTTGGCTCCACGGTTCTCCCAAACCAAGTCCTTGGTGGAGGCATATCATCAACACCTGAAAGTTGTTTTCCACGTAGGGTGAGCTAAAACTCAGTAGAGATACTTTAACACAATGTATAAAACTTAAAAAAGTCATAAGGTGAATGCATATGCATGCCATTTGCCAAACGTCATACTTTTCCATCTCAAACAATGCAACGCCAATATTATATATCAAATCAATATATATATATATATATATATATACTTTTATATCAGAAAACAGGGCAGTGGATACAAAACACTGGGAATCTCTAGGTACGTGTTTGCTAGTAGGCTATACAAGCACTACCAAAGCCATTTTATCGGTACTAATCAGAAGGATCGACACTTAACCGTGCGGGTTTTTAGACTTTCACCAAGGACACGCAGGCCAACAATATAAACCACAACCACACCCCCTGACTAGATTCACCAAGATATACATCCATTTTTCTCAAAACAATCCATTTTCAATGTTGAAGTATGAAATAATACTCAATGCAAAATGTATGAATAATTAGTTTCAATTGACCTAATCCTTATATAATTTCTATTACAATCAAAGCTATCCTCCACCAATAGTCCAAAACATATATTTTTACTCAACAGATACAATCTCATAATTTTCAAAATGAGAGCAATAATACATATCTAACTCTATTCTCGTCATCAACAAATACATTCTTCTTATCTTTTCAAACTATTTTCTTTCATAAATCAAACATCATCGATTTTCAAACAAAACCTCCTTTACTTTCAAAATCACATTGAAAGAGGAAATTCCAACATTTCAACATAACCCAACAATATACATACTCCCACAACCTTTCTCAAGAATTTATTTGAAAAACCTCTCTTTTACATTTCAGAATCAAACCCCAGGTATAATCCAAAATTCCCAAATTACTGACCCTTTTCAAAGAGCAAATAACTAAGCTAAGAATCATACCAAAGGTTGAAGAAATCCCTACCTTAAGAGTAGAAAAGGAAGAGAGCAAGGGTAAAACTTTGATGGAGCTGATGGAGCCGAAAACAAGATCTTCTCCAATTAAAACAAAGCTTTCGACGAGTTCTACCTTTTTCTCCAAGGAGTTATGGTGGAGAAATCAATGGATTAGAGAGTATTTGAGGTTTAAAGCAAGAACTAGAGAGAGAAAGTGAAGAAATTACGGTTAGGGGTGTTTTAGAGAGAGAGGAATAAAAAAGTGATTGAAAATCCCCTTTCCTTAATCCGATATACTTATGGACCGCTTGAGTGACCAAACCACTACTCGAGTGTCAGACATAATAAATGAGATCACTCGAGCGACCAAAGCGAGGCTCAAGCGACCAATAACCTCCTCCCAGAAGTTTTGCAGACTGTAGAAGACTACTCGAATGCAAGAAGGACCACTCGAGCGAAGATCACCCTACTCCCAAAAGTTCTGTAAACCTACAAAAATACTAGGAGATCTCAAAGACCGCTCAAGCGGCCAAAACACTGCTCGAGCAAACAAGAAGAAAACTGGACAACAATTCTTTAGAAAAATTGACTCCCAACCTGCTTCTAACACAACCATCAACTCCCTCTCAACAACAACAAGACAAGATGGAACATAGACTATGAATAAGAGTATTGGATCCCATATCCAAGAACATGATAAAAGTCGGGTCTAGAGCGGAATTGCTATATTATAAGTACTTGCAATGGTTCTAGTCATTGCTGGAGAATTTTAGAGGACTCTATAATGATTTTAGTTCTTTGTCTTTAATTTTTTTAATCAGTAGTGCATTTAGGCCTTGTTTGATTAATATAATTAATAGTGAAAAGATTAATAATCTAATGAATTAGTGTAGGTTTAGTTATTCAATGAAATTAGTGGGATAACCGTTATGTATTCATTTTGTTTTGTTTTGTTTTGTTTTGTTTTTTTCTTCTTTATACTTGAAATTATGATCCCAATTTCTTTTAATATTAAAAATTTGCAAATTTTGTCGGATTAAATGTCTATCGTACATGTAATCTGATTAATAAAATTTGCAATCAGACATAAGATTATGAGTCTATGGACTAACATTTCTAATCCTATACTATAATCATACTAATCAAATATGCCCTTAAAGTGTAGTACATATTGAAATGCCATCTTCTAAACAAGGTTGCTAGGGAGACGGGGAAAGAATGAACAGACATAATTAGACTTGAATGAAAATGACATAGGGCTTTGATCCTCAATGCAAATAAGACCATCTTTAAAAAAATGAGGAAGCTTGTAAACATTATCTAACGTTTAAGATGCTCTGCTAAGAAACCTAAACCGAAAGATGTAGGAAAATCATGAGAGATTTTGGAATCCATAACCCCACAAGCCCATTCTCATTATTAGGATATATTTCATTTTTGGAGTCATGCTATAGTACACATTGTGAAAAAAGTGTATACCATATACCAATTATGACATTTATGAGGTTGATTATCACAAATGTCATAACTGAAATTTTTTGAGTTATAACTTTAAAAAAAAAAAAAAAAAAAAAAAGAGTCATAACCAAATACAAGATAAGGTATAACTAAAAATCTTTTGGATCATAACCAAACACCAGATAAGGTATAACCAACGATCTTTTGGGTTATAACTAAAATAATTTTATAACTAACATCCTAATGAGTTATCACTAACATCACAATGTATATAACCAAGTCATAACTAATACTACAATAAGTCATAACCAAATATTACAAATGTCGTAACTAGGGCCATATGATACCCACAACAAAAAATGTGTGTATCATAAAATTTTAGTATATGGAGAGAGAGAGAGAGAGAGAGAGAGAGGGCATCTTCAATACAAGACAATAATGAATTCAGCAAAAACAACTGCTCAAGTCCAGAAAAATACGTTAGTGTATACAGCTAAACAAATGAGGGAAGCCATGCTCACCAAAAATGAAATGTATTAAAAACAATCAAACAAAGAAACGTAACCTTGTTTTGAGATCTACTCAAAAATACACAGATCAATTGGAATTCATCCAAATAATTTCACAAAAAATGAACAACATTAAATGGTTCAGCAGTTCAAACTCGGCATATCAACCTTGAGGTTTTTTGTTGTTTCTCTATTTCTGAATTTGTGGATAAGAAGGAAACCTTAATTCCAGTGGTAGTAGATGAGAGCAGAGAGACAATAAATAGGGGATGTATGGATTTGTGCCAAAATGGGGTTGAACGCAACACCGAGTTTTGGCCGGTAGAGAATCCGATTAAGTGAATAAGTTAAGGTTTCATTAAGCGCTTGTTTGGCATCCTATACTCATTTAGCTGGTATATCTTTTTATAAAAAATTAAAAAATACATTAAATCATTTTAAACAATCTCTAAATTAACATTGATTTTATTATTATTATTATTATTAATTAGTGAGTTTTATGAAATTGATATTGATGTTGTTGTTTGTGATGATTTACTGCACTTATTGGTTCAAGTAATTTGCTTTGTGTAATTGGAACCTTTTGCAACATACCTATTTGGCATAACTCAATGTGGCATTTTGATTTATTTTTTAATTGTTGTGCTTATTTGTTTGTTTTGAAGTAATATGACATAACAAGTTTGTAGAAATGTTTGTAGAATGATTGGAATTTGATTTTTGGAATTTTCGTTAAATTTATTGTGGCATGATATTTAAATTTCCTAGATTTGTTTAGTTCCAGTTTTCAGAAAATTCTACTTTATTATTTTTCGTATTTTAATGTTTTCAATGAATTTTTTTAATATTTTAAGCATTTTTTTTAAATTTTTAGACACACGTAACATAAATACACTTAAAAAGTATAATATTTGTGAAAAAAATCTTTAAAAAATACACTCAATACCAAAAAATACAAAAAAGAATACGAAAATTCAGTACATTTTTATATTTTTGTGTATTTATTAATTTTTTAAAATATTTTTTCACAAATATTTTACTATTTTAGATACATCTAAGTAAGGTACATCTAAAAAAGTAAAAAAAAAAAAATACATAAAATTTTAAAAATATTCACTAAAAACAAAAAAACATGAAAAACAAAAAACTCAATTTTTAGAAAACTAAATTCAGAAAACTAAAACCAAACACACTCGTGTTGTGCATTTGGTAGTGGAAAAAAATAAGCTTGTTCATTTGACACTCTCTCTCTCCTTTTTCACTGGGCTACACTAGAGGGGCATGAAATTTTGAGATGGTTGAGATCTCTTCTTGTGTAATTAGGTTTGGTGGAGAGATAAAACCAAAAGTGCTTCAAATGAAAATAACTGTTTGAAATCAAATCAAATTAAACTAAGTCTTTTGCCACAATTGAGTAGGGTTGACTACATGAATCTTTTTTTGACATTTTGCTCTACACTGACTATATACTTAGTTAGAAAATAACTCACTCTGTCATGCATAGTGTTTCATTTTTCATGTAGTTAATTCTAAAATCAAATAAGGAGAATGGTTGTGTTAGGTAGCTTGACAGTCAAAAATGAGGGGTAATGCTATGGTACATTTAAATGTACCACACATTTAGTTATGAGGTTATGTGAATTTTTATCATAACTAATATCATAAATATCATAACCATTATCATATTAGTTTATAACTTGGTTATATTGGGTTATACCAGCATATCATATTACCTTATAACCCCTTCATAACTAAATTATTTAAATACTATAATTTTCAATTGGCAACCGGTGTAGCCGGTTACCAAAAAGGATGCAAATGGAAATCAATTGGGCTCCCAGATCAGTTGGTCTCTCTCTCTTGCTCTTCACCTTTCTCTTCTCTTCCACCATAGCCGAAGCTTCCGCCATGGCCAAAGACCACCAGCCCCGTCGGCGATCCACGCCACCGTTGTCGACATCTTCTTCACAAGCCATCACTCTGTTCACGTCTCCACCATGGGTTTGTCAGCAAATATTTTCCCTTCTAGTCGAATTGAATATTTACAAGAGCTCTCTTCTGTAGGTCAGGTATGTTCCTATTTACAGCCACCCAAGATAGCTGTGCCATTGGGGCTTTGATTTCAAAACCCTAACCCTTATTGAATATCTAATATTAAGGTTTGTTCTCAGTCAAAATTAACATCAGTAACCACCCAAGATAGGGCTTTGATTTCAAAACCCTAACCATAAAAAGTGAAGAGTTGATGATATTAAGTTTTGTTCACATTCAAAATTAACATCGGTTCTCAATCATATTGGCATTTGTTTAATTGCTTTCTCTTTGCTATAGCATTATACGTCTACATGCTGATTAAACACACAGGCGACCCAGCTCAAGCTTTTTTGAGAAAATCTAAAAGTGCACCTAAGGAGAAAAATCTAAACGAGTTTTTTTTTACAATGTAAATTTTTATATAAAATAAATTTTCTCTGTTTTTAAGCTACAAAATTACTTTTAAGTTTTTTTATTTTTTTTTATTTTAAAAAGTTTGGCAGATCCAAATTTTTATTAGACACAAGTAAAATAAAAAATCTAGACATATAAAGCAAAATTTTAACATAATAATATGTAAAAGAAAATTTATAATAAAATAATATAATCTAATTGGTGTATTTACTTATCTTAAAATGATCTGTGGATCGAGCTTGAATGGTGTTGTTTGATAGAATAATTTATCTGGGTCTTGTTTTGATCATATGATTTTGTTATGAAAACCAATAGATATGTAAGAAATTATAGACCTTGTTTGAGCTTCTGATTAATATGTTAGAATCAAAAGAGCCTTCTTGGATTGTTTAGTACTTCCTGATATGAAATTTTGGATTTGAAAGTTGTGTGCAAGATTAGTGTGATATGGGAAAACCCAACTCATCTTAACACTCTTGTTCAAATTAAAGTTTTATCAAAATTTTCCAAAAAATATTTCAAAAAATATAAATAATTTTTTTTGATGAATTCTTTTCTTTCAACTTAGGCTAGTTGAAGACAGGTGCAACCAATTTTCTTGATGAATTCTTCAAAAATTGTTATCTAGAAAATCATTTCGTTGTGTGTATGTGTATTGTGGTTTTATTGAACCTTTGATAATGATAATCTTGAACATTGTTTACAGATTCAATGATAATACTTCTTGTTTATCCATTTTTTGGTTTACTAGAAACTTACTTTCCTATGAGAAATGTTACTTTCTCATATATGTATATTTAAGATATACATATATATATATATATATATGCGCGCACACACACAGGGGTGACCATTGGTTCAATGGTAAAAATCTTAGCCTATTAACCTTGAAGTTATGAGTTTAAGTCTTGAGGCAGCCACTCTGTGTACTATGTCAAAGGTTAACAATGATCCGATTCAGCCTCGTAGAGGTTTACAGCAACAAATTACTTGAAACTACTCCTATGAACGAAGTGCAGTATAGGAATTTGAAGTACAGAAATGTAAAGGACAAGAAATGTAAAAACTGGAAGAAAATAAAGAAGATAAAACTGGTTTTTTGGATGAGTCTGTCCTTCATTCTGAGGCCTTCTCTGCTATTTATACTGTCCCGTGGTAACCGTCGAAATGAGCTTCTAACCGTCGAATCATCCTTCCATGATTGATGATCCTGCTTCCTCACAGTTAGCTCCACTACGCCATGTCTGTAGTTAGGCTTCCCTCTTAATTTTTGAATTCAAATATATGAGTAACCGTTAGAATTACGTCGTATTGCATCTCTTTGCTAATCCAGTGCTATGTAGATCCACTATAACCAATACTAACTGCCACGTGTGTGATTACGATTGAAGATTTGAATTGTCTTCCCGTATTGTCCTCATTCTGCCACGTATCGAACTGTGATTGGCCTGTACAAAATATATAGCCAACATTACCCCCTGCACTAATATACCCAATACTTTGTGATATTAGTGGATCAAGGTATTTTACCCAAGTCTTAGAATGTGCATAGGCTTTGCATTTTCAGAAATGCAACCGTCATTCATTGATGAACATTTGCATTAACTCCTCTTCTATCCCTTGAACATTCCCACTATCTCAGTATTCGAAAAGACTAGTTCAACCCTCATAGCTTAGTAGACCTTTTCTTATCTTGATCAAGCATATGAAGAGTTGTTTGATAATGTTGTTTGTCCTCGAAAGAATCTTCATGCGTTGATTAGCCACCTTTACCCACCTTCTTACATTCAAGACATGGAAGCTTTTGCAAACTATCAACCTCTGGATTACGAACCTATTGTCCATAATTTTGTAATTCAAAATTTTGCAAATATGGATATTGGAAGCTCTTCCTCTAACCCAAAACCTTCGGCGTGGGATGAAGTTGCACCTTCTTCTTCTTCTGGAGCTTCTGGTTGGGAAAGTTGGCCAGAATCTGAAAAGCTCGAATTAAGAGAGCGAATCAACCATCATTTTGTCCAATTTGTCGATCCTCTCACTTTCCCTCCCTGTGCTCGAAGTTCGGTGGTTTACCTATATGTCCTCATCGACCGCCGGCGTCGTTTGGAAGACAACTTACTTGTAGCATAGTACACATCTTCCATGCCTACGAAGATAGTACATGCCACAACTCGTCCGGAAGAGGCTCAAGGGTATAGCCCGTCATTTTTGGCCCAGAAGGCAAAACTTTGCTCTTCTGACTGGCTTGATATTGTCAATAACCCCCAATTTCCTCCTACTTTCGAGATGGAAGCTCCTGCACCTCCTCTTCCACAAAACCCCCACTGGATGGAGGAATTGAGACTTACTCTCTTTGAGGACCAGTTTCTCCCCTCCTATCACCCTTCATCTCCTCCTACGAAATGTCAGCGACAGCAAGCCCAACTTCTGCTTGCAGCCTTTTCTCACTTGCCCTTCAATGTTCTTGAGGACGATGTTCCTCTCAAGAACATTCGATAGGCTTGTGATGTTATGACCCGGGGTCATATCCTTAACCCCATCGCTCACGCAGAACTTCAGATGTTTTTAGACCAACTTCCACTACTTCTTCATTGGCATCACACTTCTGTCGCCACCACTCAATCTTTGGATCAAATCTCAGCCCGTTGAATTCATACCCGGTATGAAGCAGAGAACCGTATTGATGAATATGATGATTTCAAGAATAAAGATTCTGCATACTGGGATGATTTGGACATGGATGAGAACAATGGCTGAAAGAAACAGAGTTTGAAATAAAGGCTGAAAAACTTTTTTATCAGGTAAGAGCATATCAACTTCAACAACCTAGCCTGGAGAAGATAGAAGATAGAATAAAGAAAGAACATAAGTTCATTGACCATAGCTGGAACAAGTTCCATGATCTTGTCATTTATTCCATTCCTTATTTTTATGAACTTGAATATGTAGCCAAAAAAGGCTTTTGATGTAATTGCTTCTATCTTAATAAAACTAAGACATTTTCTCTTTACTTGGCATGGTCTGATTTTACCCCCATTTGTCAAAGACAAATGAATTTAGGGCTTCGAATTCAACAATTTCATCCTTCGAATCTTGATTCAATCATCCCTAATGAAATACTGGAAATCCAATTTGAACTTTTCCAACTTATGGAGTGTAATTGACAACTTTTGCTGGTTTTCTTTTAGAATCAGAGCTTTGAATTCACCAATTTTGCCCTTCGAAACTTGATTTGATCATATCTAATTTCCAACATATGGTTAATATGATCAAGTAATTTCGAATCAACTAATTTTTTATTCAAACAAGCAGTCCATATTTTCCAAAATATGGAAACCTCCTTTAAGGATTGCATTGTTTTATTTTAAAAAGTAATTGCTTCTGTATACTATCAAACCAACTATTGGTTTGAAACTTAGAACAAACAATTTCTAACCTTAAAGGATATTTTAAGTTTTGCTTTGAAGGATTATATTCTCATCAAAAAACCTAAAAAAAGGTCTTCAATCCTTTTGAAGTAAACAAATACCTGAGCATTCTTGCATCCTTAGGTGTGGAATGTGCTTCGAAGTAGACTTCCTACCTTCGAAGCTATTTGTTATTTGATTTTGGCGCCAAAATTTGGCTTCAAAGCCAAATATTTTATTTCGAAGCTGACATCAGTATTTGAGATGCGTTTCCCTCCATAACTATCAATATTGAAGGAAACTTTTCGCATCCGTACCCCTAGTACTTCTTTATGAATTCCACGATTGGGTGTATTTTCAGACACAAAGGTTTTAAAAACCCTTTTCATTTCGTGCTTTGAATTCACTCGTTTGCCTAACACACAAACCCTCCATCTCCTGTTGGCTTTCTCTTTCCTTTTACTTTCTTTCTCAACTTTGTCTCCTGAAAAAACCCTCTATCAATCACCTCTTTTTCTTTGAAAATACTGGTTGTGGAGCGCGCGAGTCCATCTGTAGCCTTGAAGAGGATCATTGATGAAGAGTGTGAGAAGTACAAGGCTGGTGGGAAAAGTGCCATTGACAGACGCATCTTCATTCCTCGTCGTCATGAGCAGCAAGAGTATGTGCTTGGGCCTATCGTTAAGGAGATTCCTACTGAGCTTCGAGCTCTGTATCCTCATCTAAAAGACCATTGTCTCCTTTACAAAGGTGGTGTTGACTGGGGAAGCTAGAGGATGAATCGTCCCCATCGTTGTTGGCCCACAGTGAGACCAGAGTAGAAGGAATGGTATGATCGGGTCGTCCCTGATAGGACTCTGGATCTTCAGGAGCTCTGCCTTTTCGACGCCCTCCAATTATGCAGGTTCACCATTTCGGAGGACCCTTTTTTAATACCTGCTGCCCTTTGCTTTTGGAATTCTGCTTTTAATTTCTTTCAATTCAGATGTGGGATGATGGCTCCTACTATTCTTGATATCTACCATCTATTAGGATTGTCCCCTACTAGTACGCCCATAGGTCTAGACTATCCTGACCTCAAAACCCCTTTTTTTCTCCCCTCTCTGAACTCATCCTATAGTGACTTTGTCAAGGCTGAGAATAAAAAGAGGGCCCTGTGACTGATAGGGAATTCTTTTCTTTTATATTATATTAGCTGTACAAGTTCCTCTTCTGCACTTTTTCTCAGAGGATCATGCATGAATTTGCCTCTCTTGCCAAAGCCCTTGTTTTACAAAGAAAGGTGGCCTTAGCTCCATATGTTCTAGGTTACGTTTATAGAGCTTGTTCCTCTTTTTGTGAAAAACCTTTGGATGCCAATCAAGGAGGCCCATTTTGGATACTTCAGCTTTGGCTTTTTGCATATTTCACTAAGTTACAGTCTAAATGCCTAAAGTTTTTGGAGCCAAACCCTACCACTCATGGCATGGAGTTAGCCAATGTTTCACTCTATCCTTCCACCTTTGCTTTTTACTTTTCTTTCTTCCACCAACTCTCAGCTTCTCCTTCTTCTCATAGCTTCCGTCCTTTTGAATCTGACAATATTGGCCCATCCTGGTTAAGGACCTTTTTAAGTGATAGGTTCTGTTTTACACCCCAGCACAAAAACATGTGGGCTTCTATTCTGATTTCCAGAGAATTATTCATTGGGACTATGAACCCTAGAGCCTACAAATGCATTGTTGAGCCTTATTCTCCCGCCCAATTTGCTAGGGGTCCCAATGCCTCTCTGCAGTCAGACCAATTTAAGTCTTACTAGCAGGGATCTGAAAGTTCGAAGATCTAGATTGGAAGAAGCAACTTCCAAATTCATCCAGGATTTTATTGCCTTTGAGTACTTCCCTTTCATACCCCAAAGCAACATTTTGAAAAGGTGCCAGAACTGGTGGATGGCAAATATGGAAGTGCACTTGGCCATTCTTCTTCAAGATTTGTTAATGGTACTGGATGTACCTCAAGTTAAGCCCAAAGGGACTGAAGCTGTTACCTCCTCCTCTGCTCATGCTACTTCAGCTCTTGCGCCTGCCACTACGAAGTCTATTCTTGCTGCCTCAACCCCTCCTAGAGTTACTCGAGCTGCCTCGAAGAAAAGTATGTAATCCTGTTTCTCTTTTATTCTCCTCCTTTATGATGTTTTTGTCTTTACTTATAGTTCTTTCTTTGGTGTAGGTGGTGCAGGTGCCACTCAGGGAGATTCTCCCCAGAAGGTTCAAGCTTTAAATCTTCTCAAGAGCAGACAACAACAACAGAAGAAAAGAAAACTCTTACTTAACCTTGAAGAGGAAATACCTGAGGTTCGTATAGAAGAAACGGAAGCAGAGCAAGAAGAGACAGAAAAAGAGCAAGAGACACCCTTGAAGAGAAGAAAGAAAATGACTGTCTCTCTATCTGATTTCGTTGGAGATCCCATTTACGAAGCATCTGCTAAAGCACTGGAAGCAAAGCATTCCAAAGAGCTTATTGTATTTCAAAGGGCTGAGAAGGGGAGGCAACAACAAATGCTTAGGGATGAAACTGCTGCTGCTGATGCACTCCAAAGAGAAGTCGCAAGAAAACAACAAACTGCTGGACATTATATTCTTCGCAGCTCTCTGATCATAGCCACTACTTCTGAAACCAGTAATTTCCTTCGTGCCTCTATTCTCCTTTCTCAAAGTTTTGATACTGAGACTTAACTTTACTTTGTATTTCTTTTTTTGCAGCGACAGTTACTCTGCCTTCTTCTTCAATAAAGACTCCTTCAGTTTCATCTGAAGTTGAAAGACTTCACAACGTGGAGCCAATTCAAGCAATACTCCCACTTCCTAGTCCTATATTTTCCGTACCCTTTTTGAGGCCAAGCATTCCTGCATCCCTATCTTTTGGCTTGACTTCATACTTTCCTCACCTATCTTTTAATTTTACTCAATTTGCTTTCCCTTCAAGCCTTGCTGTTCCTTCTTCTTCTGAGGAAATTCCAGCTATTACTTTAGCTCCAGTGATGGCTAATTCCCATAGAGAAGGCACTTGTAGCTCTCCAATTCCTTGTCCATTATCTCTACCTACCTCCAGTCCCTCTTCTCTTGACCTACTAATAGCCAAAACTATGGAGACTGCTAGGGATACTTTACCTCATTCTCCCGTTCATATACAGCCATTTCTTCCTTCTACCAGAGTTCTCTCTGCACCTTCCATGTGAACAGATGAGGTGGACATCTTCCAGGCTAGGCTAGCTAGTCTTTTTGACATGCCTTCCACCACTCCACCAGCTAATAATAATACTGAGCCATTAGTCCTTACTGATTCTCTCTTAGAAAATTTTGATAGTTCTCCCTCCACTGGTAGGACCTCCTTGCCTACATTAGACTTAGATAATTGTTTGGAGTTGCTGACATCCTTCTCGAGGATCCCCTTCGAAGCCTTACAAAGGCCTATAATCAAGAATGGCTTGCTCCAGTGCTGTAAGGTTGTTGAGCAATCCTGCATGACTATTTCAAGTCATTTATCTCAGGCAGCAGCCACCATTGATTTTTACATCAACATCTGCCATGCTGCCAAAGCTACAGAAGAAAATTGCTGAGAGACCAGAATTTTGTTTTCCAAATACATGCTGAAGTATCAGAATTGAAAGAACAACATTCCTCTGTCTCCCAATTTCGAACTCAACTTTTAGAGAAGAAAGCTCAGCTTGAAGAAGAGTTATCGGTAGTTAACCAAGCTTTAGATCAAACTGCCACTAAGCCGCAGATCACTAACCAAGGACTGGCTGATCGAAAGCAGGAAATGACTACAGCAATTTAGTTGTTCCCATCTCTCAAAAGTAGGAAGTCAATTGTAAAGGAACAGTTAAAACATTGTACTGACTTTTGGGCAAATTTATGGCTGCATGTGTTTAACTCATTATGAAATAAAATCTTTATTTATTATTTGAGTGTTTTCATGCTTCTTTCGTTCAACACTTTATTATATTCCTTGTGTTTCCCACACAGTTGGATAATAAGGCTTTAAATATCTGCCATTAATTTTCTTGGGGTGTACATATCCATTCAAAATTTTCAAATGATATGATCCCGAAGGCATGACTCTATGAACTTGATATGGTCCTTCCCAGTTAGGTGACCATTTGCCAAACGTGTGGCTTTTAATCCCTATTGGGAGTATTGTTTTCCATACCAAATCACCTTCATCAAAGCTACTTTCTTCTTTTGAAAAAGAATGCTATTTAACGCCAAAATTCTAGCTTCATCTACATTTTCTAATTCCAAGCACATACTCTGATGATACGGCTCAGGAATTAATTGATTCTGGCATCTCACCCTCAAGGACTTGATATTAATTTCTACAAGTAACACTGCATCATGCCCATATACTAAGGCATAAGGAGTAACCCTTGTACTTGATCTTGGAGAAGTCCTATAAGCCCATAATACATCCAACAGTAAGTTATGCCAATCCCTGGGGTTATCTTCCACAACTTTATGTATTCCTTTCTTCAAGGACTTATTGGATGATTTTGCTTGACCATTGGCTTGGGCATAATAGGGGGTAGAATTAACAAGGCTAATTCCAAACTCTGCCACAAAAGACTTTACCATTTTCCCGTCAAATACAGTCCCATTATCAACGGTTATAGTCTGTGGGATGCCAAATCTATGGATCAGATCTTTAATAAATCCAATAACTTCAGTCTGGTTTAGCTTCGACCCACTTAGTGAAGTAATCTGTGGCCACTAGGATGAAACAATGATGCTTCGAAGAGGGTGGATGTATTTTCTCTATCATATCCATAGCCCATCCTCTAAACGGCCAAGGCTTCACAACCGCATGCAGATCAGTTACGGGTACATGTCTTATGGTGCCATGCTTTTGACATGCCTGGCAACCTCTAGCATATTCTATACAATCTTTAAGGATGGTTGGCCAATAGTAGTAGTGTCTTCGAAGCAGCCATCTTATCTTCACACCAGGCTGATGAGCACCATAAATGCCTTCATGAACCTCAGCCATAGCTGTCAAAGCTTTCTTTGGGCCTAAACATTCTAATAATAACCCGTCTGCCCCTCTTTTGTAAAGAGCATTACCATACATTATGTATTGCATAGATTGCAATTTGATTTTTCTGCTGGCTTTCGAAAATGGGCCAGCTACATACTGCATTATTGGATGCCTCAAATCTTGTTCTTGTAAGTCATTATAATTGACTTCTAAGACCACATTCCTTTTATTTAAGGGTGGTATTACCTTTTGATATGTTGTTTAGCTTATGCTCACTTGAGGGTTTTCTCTCCTCTTGAAATTCGAAGCTTTCTGAGCCATATCATTAGCTTTATTATTCAAGAATCTTGGGACATAAGTTACATTTGCTATCTGAAATTGAAAAAGCAAATGTAATGCAACAATATAGTATAACAACATGCTTACACTTTGACATTTGAAAATTCCTTTCACTTGGTTAACCACCAATTGAGAATCTCCAAATATATCAACTGCATGAGCTTGTAATCCAATAAGTATTTCCAGCCCTATTATTAAAGCTTCATATTCAGATTGATTATTGGAACAAGTAATTTCATCCACTCTGAAACCATGTGTGGTTTCTACCCTTTGTGGTGACTTAATCACCACACCAATTCCAGTTAGGCCATTGGCTTTTGATCCATCGAACCACATTTGCCATGGTTCAATGCTAACCATACCAAGTTCCATTATCTCTTGGTTTTCTATTTGACATGGATGATCTGCCAAGAAATTAGCTAAAACTTGTGCTTTTACTGCCTTTTGGGGGACATATTCTAGATAAAATTCTGATAAAGCTAATATCCATTTGCCAATTCTTCCTCTCAACATAGGTCTAGATAACATATATTTAACCAAATCTGTGGTTGCAATTACCAAGACAGTTGTAGGGAAAAGATAGTATCTTAATTTCATTGTAGAAAAATACAATGCAAGGCACAGCTTTTCTATAACTGAATATTTACATTCACAAGAATTTAGAAACCCACTGAGGTAATAAACTGTTTGCTCTTTGCCTTCTTCATTGTCCTGGGCTAAGAAAACTCCCAGTGAATCTTCTGCTGCAGCTATATACAGCTTCAAGGGCTTATCACTCTTTGGTGGCATCAGCACTAGAGGGTTGGCCAAGTAGGCTTTGATTCCTTCGAAAGCAATTTAATACTCTGTTGTCCACACAAACTCCTCTTCATCTTTCAGCCTTAATAAGGAAGAAAATACTTTAGTTTTCCCTGCAGTATTAGAAATAAATCTTCGAAGAAAATTAACATGTCCAAGGAATTTTTGTACTTCTTTCTTACTTGATGGAGGCCTGGCTTCAATGATGGCTTTGGCTTTGTTCTGATCAATCTGTATTCCCTTCTTGTGTACTACATAGCCCAAGAAGTTTCCAGCTGATACGCTAAAAGCACATTTGAGAGGATTAAGTTTTAACTTGAACTTTCTCATTCTTTCAAAAGCTGCTTCCAAGTAAAACAAATGCTCCTCCATAGACTGGGATTTTACTACAATGTCATCAATGTAGCACTCTAAATATCCTCCAATGAGATCATGAAAGATAGTGTTCATAGCCCTTTAATATGTAGCCCCAGTATTTTTCAGGCCAAATGGCATTTTAACCCATTCGAAGGTGCCAATGTTCCAGAGGACATCTGAATGCTGTCTTGTGGATGTCTTCTTCTGCAATGCAGATTTGGTTATATCCAGAGTGCCCATCCATCATTGACAAAATCTTGTGCCCTGCTGAACTATCCACCAATAAATCTACTATGGGCATGGGGTATTCATCTTTTGGGGTTGCTAAATTCAAGTTTCTAAAATCAATGCATACCCTCATTTTACCATTCTTCTTAACTACAGGCACAATATTGGATAGCCATTCAACATATCTGGTTGTCCTAATAAAGCCTGCCTTAAGGAGCCTGAGAATTTCCTCCTTGACCTTCTAAATCACCTCAGGACTCATCCTTCTTGGTTTTTGCTTGTATGGCTTGAAATTAGGCCTCATAGGGAGCCTATGTTCCACTAATGTCCTATCCAATCCTGGTAGTTCATTATAAGATCATGCAAAACAATCTTTATATCTCTTTAAGACTACCAATAACTGGTCTCTGTCAAGAGCACTTAACCAGGTACTAATGTAGGTGGGTTGTTGAGTAGAACCTTTCCCTAAGTTAACTTCTTCCAAGGGGTCTTGTATCTGAGAACTCATTGATGCTCCTTTTTTGATTTCTTCTGTCTACGAGGCAATTTCCTTGCTTTGTTCTGCTCCCAGTTTCTTTGATTCAACATCTTTACCCTTCTCCTCATAGACAAAGTCTATCCATAAGGCATCTTCTTCCTGTATCTCCTGGACTTTTGTTTCAATGTCCAAAGCACAGTATTTATCAAAGGCCAAGACCCTGACCTGTTGCTGCTTCTGGTTACAGCTAATTATCATGGCTTCTTTCTCTTACTCTTGTACCTTCTGGACTATTGATTTTATGTCCAACACTGAGAACTCAATTAAAGCCAAAGATCTGGCTTCCTGGGTTCCATCTTTTTGCCTACAACCAGGCATCATTGTCATTCTTGGCGACAAATTCTTCATCAGCACTTTCCTGGACTAAGTGCTGTAGGTGTGCTAATTCCTCATCAGCCGTCACTTCGGCTGATCCATCAGGTTTTCTCAGTATACTGAGTGGTGTCACTCTTTCAGTATACAATTTGGCCTCTGCAAAATCTACACAAACTATGAAGGGTTGAGGATCTGCATTGATCTCTTCTGTCTCTCCATTGCTCAAGGCCATCATTATCTTCTGATGTAGAGAAGAAGGCACACATTTGTTGGTGTGAATCCAATCTCTACCAAGTAAAGCATTATACTTAGCATTGCTGTCGATAACGAAGAATGCTGTCATGTAGTTCCTGATTCTCACACTCAGGTTGATGGGTAAAATGCCCTAAGCCATCTACTTGTCTCCAGCGAAACCAGTAATGGTTGTGCTTGTTGGGATCCGTCTGAGGTTCCTCTTTCCTAGTTTCTTCAAAGAAGATTTCGGAAGCAGGTTCACTGTTACCCTATTATCTACCAACACCCGGTTCATCTATATCCCATCGAAGAAGGCCGTGATGTACAAGGGTTTGACATGCTGTGTCATGGATGTCGTGGGATACTCAAAAGGGTATGAGAGGTTAATGCTTACCTCTTTCTCACTCTTATCTCCAGTGTCCATTGGTGCGGCCACTTTGGATTCGTCTTGCACCATACTAACCTGTGAATCCTCACTAGAAACTGGAATTGGGTCAAACTCCTGACCTTCTTTATTCCCATCCCCAGCCTGGAACTCCTGTGGCAGTATGTGTACCATATTTATCGATACTAGAGGAAACGAGCCAAATTGAACCGCTGGCTGATCTTGCTTCTTTTCCAAGTTAACTTGTTCAGTTACCTTAGAAGCATCCTCCATGCTACATTCTGAAACTTCCGTACTGACAGCTTCCTTCGAATGGTCTGTAACTGCTGGTTTATTGACCAAAAATGTTTGTTCAGCCATGAAGGCTTCAAACATCTCCTCCTCAACCAATTCTTTCCTTTGGCCTAGGCCAATCTCTCATTCTATTTCACTGTCACTTTCCATCAAAGCTTTCTCAAGTCCTGCTAAGCTTGATCTTTCCTTGGCTTTTAGTTCAGAGTGAATGTTGGCCAACTGCTCTCTGCTGACATCTTTTCTATTCTAAGGAGTCGATCTTTGTTTATGGTCCAATTTTCGACTTTCTTTCTCCTCTGTCTGGCCCTTTGGCTGGGCCATTAAAGAACTTTCCCCACTTTCCTTTAGATCCACTGGTACTGAGTGTACCTCTGTTGGATCTTCCTTCTCTGGGATCTAGAAATTACTGGAACCATATCTGGTTCCTTTGTTTTTGGGTGCTTCAGCAACACCCAATTATTTGGAGCCACCAAGGGTGGTTTAACCATTCTACCTTGATCTCCAACAATATTTCTCTGGGTAGATATTTCCTTTGGCTTGTTCTACATTACAAACCAATCTGGAACCTAGGTACCCATGAACCTACTAGCTCAGTTGATGAACTGGTTCTTTCTACTTTCGAGGCTAGCTTCGAAACCGTTTGTGGAGGATCTTGCTTGGTCCTGCCCCCTTGTCTCGAGCCTAACTCAGGCCTTCTATGAGGGTGGCTGCTGTCCATCTTTTGTGTGATTGGTCTAGGAGGCCATTCTCTGTCTCTGATCCCATACCTTGAGCCTACTTCCGGTCTTCTTTCAAGATGATTTCCCTCCATTCTGTAATAGTTGGGTGGTCTGACCTCATGTAGAGGCCTCTTGCTCTTGGAATGCATTTTAGTGGCTGTTGGTCCAACCAAGAATGGCTGCTGTCTAGGACCAGCTGGATATGGCCTTTTGTTATAGGCACTGGTTGGTTTAGGACGCCCTTGCACATCCTTGTAATATTGCTTCCCATCAATCGGAAGCCCCTTCAACCACTTATAGCTCAACATGCACCTGGGACACATTCTTTGCATGACTGCTACCTCTAAAGAATCATCATCCAGTGCTTCTTTATCAGAGTCTTCCCTCTGGTTTGCAAAGCCTTGTCCAACAGCTGGTGAGCTTCTAGCATCTTTCTTGATAGTAGTCTGGCTAGCAACATGCATTTGCACATTGACTTCTTCCAATTCCGTCGAGGATAAATTCTGGAAGTCTAGCACAATAACATTGGCTGCAACTTCTCCAATTTCTAGGAACGGATTAGTGTCAATCCCCATAGCCTTTTCTGCTTTAGCCGGGAATTTTAAACTTCCTTTCCGAATTTGTTCTTGGATCCTATCCTAAAAAACAATACAGTCTTTAGTTGAGTGCGACCAAGAATTATGCCATTTACAATATAGTTTTCCTTTAAGTTCCTCCGAAGATGGAATTTTGACTCCTTTTGGTAACTTTAGGAAATTCGCAGCAAGCAAATGATCAAAAATGTCATCTGCTTTTGTTAAATCGAAAGAATATTTCCTATGAAGGTCTTTCTTTTTAAATTGCTGATCAATTGTAGTGTATTTATGAATTCACAAATCACAGGCTCCTTTCCCATGATTTCTGCTGCATCAATCTCATAATTAGTGTCTTTATTTTAAATTTTACTTCAAAGGTGTTTGTGGTATAAATTTAAAGTTAATGGGGTGTAGGCCACCGCCATAATAAATGTAAATTATTGATTCCTTTTTTAAAAATAATTTTCTAAGTTTTTTTTTTTCTAAATTTCGAGCATTGCTGAAATTAAAATATAAATGTGGTCATGGCGCTACCTATGGAGTATTATTGTTTTGAGTATGACTTATAAGTTGCATTTTTTGCTTATTATGAAAACACGTACAGAAAAATAGAGAGATGATGTGACTCAAATAAGCCAATAAGTCAATAAGCAACTTATTTATTAAGCAGTATCTCAGCTTTTTCTTCTTTGAATTTTCACTTCTTATTCATATATACTAGCAATAAACCCGTGCTATGCACGAAGTAATTTTTTTTATTTTTTTAAATATAAAAAATTATAAAATAAAAATAATTCATCGTATTTATTTAAATGTTATAAAAAAATTCTATTATAAAAAAATAGTTTAATAATTTTAAACTAACTATTAAAATTTAATTGTTAAAAGAATGTCAAATTTCGTTGAGGATCTATATTGATTAGATGAATTGTAACATTAACTAACTTTTAATATCTATAACAAAAATATTTTAAAAGTGTTGTAACGCCCTCAAAAAAAGACATAAACCAATCATTCGATAGATCTATAAACATGATAGGTAAATTACATTTCCATTCATCAGAGTTAATATTACAAAAGGGTGTTGCATATAAAGTCCAAAGTTTACAACAGAATAAGTGCCCTACGAGCTTACATCTTTCCAAGTTGTCACTTGGTTACAATAAAAGAAGAGCCCTAGCTCTATACAAAGTAAGCCCTTGGCTTGAACATACATTTAATCACAAAATGAAAATAACAAAATGGAGCCTTCAACTCCTAAACCTCTCAAGCTAAGACCTTGGATATGGCATGACATCTGTACCTGAAAATGGTGTCCCAAGAAGGGTGAGCTAAAGCCCAGTAGAGATATGCTAAATAGTATATGAGAATTAACTAAAACATTAGTATCTGATAAATGTTTAACACAACTAACGTACATCCTTTCCACAACCAATCAACGTTTACATCCATACCTCAATTCACTTCCATTTGTATTTCCAATTCAATTCATTGACATGGTTCATTTATCCAAACAATTCAAAATGAGACTACAACTCATATAACAATACTTCAATCATAAAAGCATTCATACACTTCCATTCATTTGCCATTTTACGAAACTGCGTCTGAGGGAACCGGCAACCAAATATAAATAAAATTTCGGGACTTTCACCCTGGACACTCCGGCCAACTTAATTATCCATGGAGTCCATCCCCTATCTCCTCCTAAACATTGGAGTACACCACCTATCTCCTCCCAAACAAAGATACATATACAATGTATTTAACACGTTGTCATATACAATGACCAATTAAATCACATATTCAATGTTATACCCAACTGTCATATTCAATGACATATTCCAATTGATTAGTTTCAATTTACCTAATCATCATGCTTTTTCTATAACAATCATGGCTATCCTCCACTGATAGCCCAAAACAGATATATCTAACCAGATAAATAAATTTCTCAACAGATAATTTATCACATTTTCCATAGGTGAGTGATTCATTAATCTAACTACACCATTTAATCCTAATTTCCTCCAATTTCATAATTCTCAAACCAATTTCATATTTATACTAAATAATTTATTTAATTCCAATTAGGGAAAATCTTCCCATTTTCAAACATCCAATCCCAAAACTCAATTTCATCAATTATACATAAATGAACCCAACCTCAAGACCTCACATACACAATGGAACCCATAAATTTGAAAACCCCTCTTTCACAATTTCAAACCCAAACCCTAACTTCACCCAAACTTTCCATACCCCACCATTTATACAAAATGACTAATATTAAGGTCAAAACTCATATGAAGGAGTAGATTATCTCTACCTCAAATAGAGAGACTCAAAGGAGATGAAGAGAGAAACCCAAGATGCTCCAAATCCAATCTTTTTTGGATCAAAGTGTAGCCCACGCAATACTCCACCCTTTATACAAAGGAAGTAGGGTAGAAGAACTCTAAATCAAGAGTATTTCTAGAGAGAAGGAGTATTTTAGAGAGAGAGACAGCCGGATTTAGGGTTTGGAGATAAAAAGGGATCAAAAAGTGAAGAAGAAAACCGCTGTTGCGATCTGATATATGCAATGCTCCCTCGAGCGAAGGACTCGTCGCTCGAGCGACTAAACACAACAAAAGACCTCACTCGAGTGCAAGAAGCTTCGCTCGAGCGCACAATTCAAAGCTTCAGGTTGCAACGCAGAAGCACGCTCGAGCACAAGAATTCTCCCTCGAGCAAAGGAACACAAAACACAGGGCTCACTTGAGCGCAAGAATGCTCGCTCAAGCAAGAATACCAACCTTCAGGTCTAACAAAGACGCGAACGCAAGCTCCAGCGCAAGAAGCCTCGCTCGAGCGCAAAAAAGCTCGCTTGAGCAGAAGCTGCGTCTGAAAAGAAACCTAAAGACCCTTAATCCTCGCTCGAGCGCAAGAACCCTCGCTCGAGCACAAAAAGCCTCGCTCAAGCAAAGAAGCCAAAACCTGGGCAGCAACCATTTGTTCCAACACACAACCAACCTGCTCCAAACTTACCCAACACATCCCACAATTCAAATACAAAGAATAAAGGATGGAAATAAAGGATAGACAACGATATACACCCACGGTACCCGAGTCTGGAATGCAATAACTGACGGGAAAATCGGGATCGCTATAAGTGTTGCAGTGATCTATTATATGAAATAATATCTTAAGCGATAAGCAAGTTTTGTATGGAGTGAAAAAAAAATGTTTGTGACTGTGCACCAATTAGGGTTTTAGATCGGAGAAAAAAGAAAATGAAAAAAAAAAATCTCTCCTTTTAAATTTTTATAAGAGATAATAGATTTGGGTAAATTAAGAAAGTTTCTTTAACTTTCCTTTTGAAAAGCATAAATCATAGGATATTATTAATTTTTATAATTATTTATTTAATGTGTTAACCAATAATATTTTTTAATTCACAAATTTAAGTGGAAGTATTGGAGCTCTCACAAGACTTCTCATGAAAAGTCCCTTTTGTTTTATATATAGTATAGATTTATTTGGTTTTAAATTTTCAAAAACAATTTTTTTAGTTTTAAATTTTTAATTTATATTTTTTATTTTTAATTAAACTTTTTGATATGTTAATTAATTATTTTTATTTTTAGATTAATTTAATTTAAATATACTTAAAAAATTAAAATATTTGCGAAGAAATATTTAAAAATACAATAACCACAAAAAAAATGAAAATATACTAAATTTTAAGTGCAAAAGTTCTTCAACCCATTTACATCTTTGTAGGCTCACTTCATGCCTATCTCTATAATTCAAATCATTTATCAGATAGGAGTCATTGAAACAAATATTTACGTAAAAAATCAGATTACTTGGATATCAATATCTATATATTTTGATTAAAAACAATGAAAAAAACTAAACGATTTCTTTTCAAAATCATTTTTGCTATCTATTTTTTGACATGATTTTTTGATCCTATCATATGAATACCAATTTCTGGTTGACTTAATTTTTTAAGTAGATATTCTTTTCCATTGACCCTCCCTAGCCACCATTCACCACCACCAGCTACAGTCACTACTGTTCGCCTCTCCCAGTTTCTCATCACCTCTGACAGCCCATCCCCCACCTCTTTGCCACTTCTTAACCCCTTTCGACAACCTTTATGTCCTCCTGTCACTTGTGTAAACCCCTTCACAAAAAGAGACATTGATCATAGTCTTCGCATGCCAATCACTACCTTCCAACTCAATAGTCCTCTCCTACTGATGCAGTTGAATTTAAAAATCATATAATTTTTTTTTTTTTTTGTATTATTTTACTTTTGATTAGGATTATTATTTAGAAAAAAATTAGTGAAAGATTCCTCTCTAACTTTGGGTAGAATATATATATGTATATATATTTAGTAGTTGGGTGGATTATTAACTTTGGGTTGAAAGATTCCTTTCGGTTCAATTTCTTCAAAATTTTACAATAAGGTTGCATTTTATACGTGTTCTATGTTTGTATGTCACTCAAATGCTGTATTAATTTGCATAATTTTGTTGACATTTGGGTTTCTTTTTTTCCACCTTTGTTCTATTATTGTCGTTTGGTTTTATGTTTATGGATCTTGTGATGCCAGAGAAATTCTATATATCAAGAGTATAGAAGTATGAATTTCATTGCCTTTTAAGTCGGTGAAGGAGGCCGCTGAAATTCTCAAGTCTCCTCTCTCTCTCTCTCTCTCTCTCAATGTGGCTTTTTAATGGTTTAGGTGATCGAAATATGAATTTCATATTCATTTTCACTTGTAAATTTGATTATCTTTTTTTAATTTATGTGAGGGTATAAGCTACACTTGTATCCAAGCATTTTTTTTTTCCTGATTTTTTAGCTCCCAAAAAAAAATTCTATTTTGTCTTAATTTTTTTTAACACATTTTACATTTTTTTAGTTAATTCTCAAGTACATTGTTAAAGAAAGTGTGAATTTTTACCAGTTTGGTTTTTTGTTTTTTCAATTTTTTTGAGATAATTTCTATGTGATCATATAAGAGAAATTTCTCTTTCACTTTGAATTTTCTCTGTGAAGAGCTGGAATTTCTTTGAATTTCTTTTCACAAAATTTCTCTGTGCCGAAATTTCTCTGTGAAACTGTTGAGGGACCCTAATTACTATGAAAATGTTTCATATTTGTTATCTTATAAAATCTTAATATCAGAGGTTTTAAACTAAAAACCCCTATTATTTAAGGTTAAGATATTTAATTTCGTATTTATTTAGTTTTTCTGTTTCGTTTATTTTCTTATTTTACAAGAATAGAATTGTTTGCTTTACAATATTTATTTTTATTTCTTAATATTTTATTTTCTTTTTAATGGCAGTTGATTTAGGAATTATTTTTTATTATAAATAAGGTTATAAGCGAATTAACTTTTGATATATTATATACACATTGTTGAATAGAATTCTATTTTTGTTCCTATATTTCTGGTGACTTCGGATTCAACAGATTGTAGAAGAGTTATAGTTTTTTTTTGCTGCGCGATATGCTGTAGAGGTGTTTCATGGGTTGGTTTGGTTTTCGGTTTGACACTAAATTTGGAATCAACCCAATCATGA
Source organism: Camellia japonica (assembly GCA_030407325.1). Taxonomy (NCBI): domain Eukaryota; kingdom Viridiplantae; phylum Streptophyta; class Magnoliopsida; order Ericales; family Theaceae; genus Camellia; species Camellia japonica. The sequence continues at coordinate 114,172,968 of JAPPVO010000007.1, forward strand.
TCAATTCTAATTTTTTGGACCCAAAATCAAACCAATTATGCACTAGAACCAACCCAACCCAACCCATTGGAATCACGATTCCACTATTTTAAAAATAAGCAAATCAATCAATGATAAATAATTAAGGATAAATTACACTTACCCCTGAGGTTTGGTTTAATACATATCACCCCATATGTTCGGGAAATTACACTAAACCCCTATCATTGTAATTATTTAGACGGAATGAAGACATTGAACTCGTGCACTCTCTCTTTTCTTACTTTGCTTTACTTCCTCTATTTCTTTTTTCTTTTTTTTTTTTTGGGTGAGTAAGTCATAAAATAAAACAAAGAATTTACACGACTACAAGGAGCATACCCCAGGCCCTAGCAAAACTAAACAAGGACGAAGCTAGCTAAACTAATAGATAAAACAAACAGGAAACCCAAACATCCTATTCACCAACCATATCAACACCTGCAATAGGGAAGATGAACAAGAGAGGGACTAAAAAACAACTAAACCTCACAATCTTATGCCTGCAAAACGACCCTGCCTAGGAAAGATTTGGATGCTCCACCATAGCATAGAAATGTCCACATAACCAAGAGCCTAAACAGCCTATACAACTAAATATACATAATAACCAAGCCAAAATACCAAATCCCTACACATCCCGTAGGGTTAGGCCAACAAACCCACAACAAAACAACCTATATATATAGTGGGCCATAAGACAATAACGAACTATAACAATATTAAGGGAAATAAAACAAACAAACAAACAATTCTCCTCTGTTTTTTTTTTTTTTCCGCTTTCCTTTGCTGCTACTTTTTTTTTTCAATATAATTTCCTTCGTTTTTCTATCAGGAGTTGTTTCCTTTTATACAAGTAGGGGAGATTTGTGAAATGAGACTATTAACCACATGGGTGGGAATGTAATTTTCAGAACATCAAGGGGTGAGATATAATCGGACCAAACCTCAGGGGTGTTAGTGTAATTTACCCAATAATTAAAATAAAAAATCTTTAACATTTAAACGTAACATAAACAAAGAACAAAATATTTTTTAAAACAAATCAATACAAATTAAATCCAAATCAAGCCTAAATATAATCAATAAATTTAACCCATTAATACAGCCAACACAAATTAAATCAACTGCGAAATTTGACTCAAGATTCTAATAATTTCTTCATTTAACTAATAATTCTTATATATGAAAAGTTATTAAGTTTATTCAAGTCCATTGTAATAGAGCAATAAAGTGAAAATATATCAATATAAATAAAATTTAAATATATACATATAAATAGGTTTGATTCCGAGTTGATTCGATTTAGGTAAGACCAAAATCAAGAATGAATCCAATTCTATCATTTGATGATTTAAAAACCTAAAACCAAACTAATACACTAAAAAACCAAATCAAACCACCTTAAAAAAGGTCAATTCAGTTCAAATCTTCAGTTCACTGGCTAATTTTCTGTTGGAAAATTTGTAAAGGCAGTGGTGAATTGAAATTGTCACAACCCCATTCCGCCCCTAGTAGAATGGTGTCGTGATGGCCACTAATCCGAGATTACCAAAGGCCAACTTACAAAAATTCACACAATCAGAGTATACATATGGGGCTTACATGTGCGGAAATAAATTTAAATCTAAGTAGTCCATAAGAGCTGTGCATAGATCAAATGAAATGTTATACATCTTAACATGGTTTTACATCTTGGATACAAATGAATTAAGCTTAAACATTACATCTTGATCAAAAGGCTTCTCAAGCCGAAATATACAAAAGAAATGAACCAAAAGCTAAGAAGCATAATCTTCAAGATGCTAGCAAAACATGAATTCAAAACAAAGTTGCAAACAACATCTTAGGCGTCACAGCCTTCTTGCTCCTCACCTACATATATATAAAGGGGAGGGTGAGCTTGGATACTCAGTGAATGATATAAGTAATAAAGGTTTGAATGAATGATATCTGAGATTTTTATTAAAACAATACATATCATAGCTTGTAACAAAACATGGGATTAATCAAGTTCATCAATCAAAGTCTTTCAAAGCTTCTTGGGATGTTTACTAACATCTACATAATACAAAAGATGACATTCCTGACAAAACAAAGGAATAACCGTCCCGGAATCGAAGCACACCCGTTCATGACCGTCGGTGGCTGACCCAGAATTGGTTAGACAACCCACCCGGAAAATCGTCGGTGGCAAAACGTAACCCACCCGTACAAGACCGTCGGTGGTACCATCCGTACATGACTGTCGATGGCAAAGAGATATTTTAACATAAGTGCTACATAGGCTTAACGTCCCCTAGCACGAAAGGACCTTCCAAGAATGTCATCAAAACAAACATAATACTTGATACAAAAATTAATGGATAATCATTCATACTTGATCAAGTACTTTTCCAAAACAAAGCAAAGCAAAGCTTTTATCAAAACATTATAACATAGCTTTATTAAAAATACCACTCACTTAGCTCTTCAGGTGTGGGGATTAAAGCAAGGATCCAAGACCTACAAATACATGGCAAAGTCCACTGAATGCATTACAAGAAGACAAGAAATGCTCAAAGATGGTTATGCAATGCATTCTAAAAAACAAGCTTTACATGAATGAAAATGATCCCAACATTTCTTTCCAAAACCAAGTCAAGACAAAGCAAAACATGCGTTGGGAGTCAAAACACTATTTTTCTTATAGGGAAAACATGCTGGGTACCAACCAGGTCTCGGAATGGATGCACAAAGATGATCTAGGCCAAAATGGCCTAGTTGGGTGAACTCAGGGGGTCTTGGCCGAGGTCTCACACCTCTTGGCCGGGGTGTGGTCTCCTAGGCCTAGGTATGCGGCTGCTTGCCGAGATGTTACAAGGTGTCGGCAAGGGTGTACCATGGTCGGCCTAGGTGTGCAGTGGTTGGCCTAAGTGTGCATGCAAGATAGGCTAAGGTGCAAGTGATCATGTAAGGTAGGCCAAGGTGAGATACGATGCTTGGCCTAGGTGTGAGGTCTAGGCAAGAGTGGTCTCGGTGGCCACACCTAGGGAAATGATGTCTGGGAATCTGGGTTTCCTCTTGAAGAACATGAAGAACATAAACAGGAAGAACATGAAGAACATGAATGCTAAAATCATAACTTCTTATTCAAAATCTGAGATTTCATGTTATGAGTTCAAAAACATGGACCTGGGTACCCATACTTGAAGATTTCATGAAAACAAACACAAAAACATAGAACTTGACACAAACTTCCGGATCAAAACAAGGTTTTTTTTGAAGAACACAAGAACATCATTTTCTTTTTCTAAAACCGAACTTTAAATCAATGCATGGCTCATGAATCATGCTAGATCATGCAATGTGATTGGATCAATATAAAGAACAACAAGAGTAGATCAAGATTCTAACCTCAAAACATGAATCTAACGGTCCAAGGTGTGAAGACCAAGCTTGGAAATCTATTCTCACTCTAAGAACTAGGATATGACAAAATGATATGGGCTCTCACTGCTAGCTAGCTAATACCCACTACTGGGACACGTGGCAACGTCTGGTTGGATCTCTTCAAAAAGGTGCCAGAATGACAAGACAAGAGTATAACAAAGTGTGTATAACAAGTAAGGTGGCAAGGGCACTCTGACAAGGCAATGATCTCGGATTAGGACATAGGCGTCGGCAAGTAAGGTCTCACTAATCTAGGCCAAGAAGGATAACACTTGGCCTAGCTATGCCACACCTCGGCCTAGATGTGCCACACCTTGGTCTAGGTCACACCAGTCTAGGAACAAGATCACTAGGTGCAAGGATCAAAGATCTAGGACGCCTAGATGATAACATCTTGGCCTAGATGATACACATCTCAGCCTAGATGATGACATCTTGGCCAAGATGCCAGGGTGAAGGTGGAGGTCAACCAAAATGGTTCCAAGATGGTCCTAGGTGTTGGCGTGCAATGGCCTAGGTGTAAAAGCTCAAAGGTATGACCTAGACTTGAGATGACCTAGGCTTGAGATGACTTAGGCTTAACACACCAAGCAAGGAACAAAGCATGCAAGCAACACTTAGGCAAATCACATAAGCACAAAACAAGTCAAAGTCTACAAATGCAAGCTTAACAAGACAAAATCATGCAAACGCACATAAACGTGACTAAGACAAGAATGAGGGTTATTACAGAAATAGACTCCATTTGAATAAAAGGGTGCAACCTTTCATGGTGTCACTTTGTTTTAAAGGAAGGGTCAACCCTCCATTTGAATGAAAGGGTGCAAACCTTTCATGGTGTCTCTTTATTTTAAAGGAAGGGTCATGTCCCTTCTTCATGCCTTTTCTATTCAAACTGAATAGGTGCCAACAAAACCTATTTAAAGGCAGCCCCCATTCTAATTTTATTAATTCCAAATTCCTTAAATTCAAGCATTCTTTTTACATTCTTCATCTTAGTTCATAGAGATTTTAGGGAGTTACAAAACATAGGTTTGATTCTCCTGGCAGATTATTTGTAGTGTTGTTATAATCTGTATTTTCTGATCATTGTATCCTGGGAGATAGACACCGATAACCCGTAAGCACCTGTGCGGCAGCAAATCTGTCTTAAGGACGAAGTGCCACAGACTCGACTTGATCAAAAGTTTCTGTTCTAACTTTGCGATACAAGAATATTACTGTAAGTATTTTATTTTTGTTAGTTCAGCTTCATTTCTCTACACAAAAGATTGTTCCAACAATCTTAAGACAAATTCGAATTATTCTGTTTATACACAATTTTTTGTAATCTTAAGACAAATTCGAATTATTCTGTTTATACACAATTTTTCGTTTATTTCATTTTCTCCATTCTTTACAGAATTTATTTTCTATGTGGGTTTTTTCAGAATTCAAATTCTTATTTTTCTGAAAATAAAATTCTAGGTTTGTTTAATAATTAAAATTCTGATTTTCAGTTTTCTAAATTTGGTTTTTCGGAATTTATATTCTACAAAGTAATATTTTGGTTGGAAAATACAAATAGTAGTAATATACTGGTTATTTTCCTTAACAAATAGTAATAATATACTGTTTAACATTGATTTTTTCAAAATATTAATTTGTGATCATAATTGTTTGTGTGGAATTAATTTGTTTAAGTAAAAGTTATTTTCAAATTAATTTGAAATAAAAGTTACAATTTTGTTTCTTTTATTTTTGCCAGAATTAGATTATGTGTTTTATGATTTAATTTACTGTGTAGTATAAAAATTCAAATTATAATTTTGTTTTATAATTTAGAATTCATGGCTACTAAAACTACTCAGACCTCTAATCCGACCGGTGTTGCGACTGCCCTTATCCCTCCTACTGTTGTGATAGTTCCGGTAAATCACGAGGAAAAGCCAGAAAAGTTCCTCATAACTGACTTTAAAAGATGGCAACATGAAATGTTGTTCTATTTTACTACATTAAATCTGGTGTGTTTCCTTCGTGAGGATGCTCCTGCGCTAAAAGAGAATGAAACCGACCGACAAGAGCTTGCTACAGTTGATGCTTGGAAACATGCTGATTTCCTTTGTCGGAACTATATCTTGAATGGGCTTGATTAGACACTATACAACTTGTATAGCCCTATCAAGACGACAAAGGAATTATGGGATTCGTTGGAGAAAAAGTACAAAATAGAAGATGCTGGCTCAAAGAAATTTGTGGTGGGCAAATTTATGGACTTTATGATGGTTGATTCAAAGACTATGATCAGCCAAGTTCAAGATCTCCAACTCATTCCGCATGACATTCACGCAGAAGGCATGTCTCTCAGTGACTCCTTCCAAGTTGTTGCCTTAATTGAAAAATTACCACAAGGCTGGAAGGAATTCAAAAACTACCTCAAACACAAGTGCAAAGAAATGACTTTGAAGGAATATTGATTGTGCATTTGAGGATTGAGGAGGATAGCTGCTTCTCTGAGAAGCATCTTATGGAGTCTAAGGCAAATGTGGTGGAACCATGCACCAAAATCAAAGAAACATAAATTTTTTGAAGAAAGTTCATCATAAGGCTCTAAGAGAGGGGACACAAAGAAATTCAAGTTTAATAGAAAATGCTACATTTGTGACAAAGAAGGACACCGGGCCAAAGATTGTCGTAGCAAGTGCAAAGGTAAAGGAAAGTCAAGTAAGAAACCTACTCAAGCCAATGTCACCGAAGTGGACAGAATCTCCAATGGTGTAGATGACATAAACCTTTCAACCGTCGTCTCTGAAGTCAACCTTGTCAGAAATCTCAAAGAATAGTGGGTGGACACTGGAGTCACTCGTCACATCTGTGCTTACAAAAAGATGTTCTCCTCCTATTCAATGGTGGACAATGGAGAATAACTGTTTATGGGCAACTCCTCGACTTATAAAATCGAAGGACAAGGAAATGTAATTCTAAAGATAACATCTAGAAATGAACTCACCCTTAACAATGTGCTACATGTACTGGACATTCGCAAAATCTTGTTTCTAGATCTTTGTTGAGCAAGAAGCTAGTTTTTGAAAGTGACAAATTTGTACTTACCAAAAACAGGATGTATGTAGGAAACTGTTACATGAATGATGGCTTTTCAAAATGAATGTAATGACAATTGTTACTCCTATGATTAATAAAAATACATCTTCTTCTTACTTGCTTGAGTCTTCTAATTTATGGCATGGTAGATTAGAACATGTTAATTATGGATCTTTGCGTAAATTAATTAATATGGAATGTTTGTCTAAATTTGAAATTGATCCAAATCATAAATATGAAATTTGTGTTGAGGCAAAATTAATCAAAACCCATTTTCATTCAAAAGAAGTACAGAATCACTTGAATTAATTCATAGTGACATTTGTGATTTTAAATCAATTCAAATTAGAGGTGGGAAAAAATATTTTATCACTTTCATAGATGACTATACTAGATATAGTTATGTTTATTTAATTCGAACTAAGGATGAAGCTTTGGAAACTTTTATTCAATATAAGAATGAAGTTGAAAATCAACTTGGCAAGAAAATTAAAATTCTAAGAAGTGATAGAGGTGGTAAATATGAATCACCTTTTGGTGAATTTGTAAAGAATATGGAATAATTCATCAAATCACCGCTCCTTACTCACCTCAGCAAAATGGAATTGCTGAAAAGAAAAATATGAATTTAAAAGAAATGATGAATTCCATGTTAATAAGTTCTAGATTAGGGGGAAGCAATACTTTCTGCTAATTATATTCTTTATAAAATATCCCAAAAGAAAGTGAATCAAACACCTTATGAAATGTGGCATGTAAGAGTACTATTCTTCATAAGTCAGAATATTCAGAAATGCATGTAAATACTATTTTTGAATCTAGGAATGCATCGTTCTTTGAACATGTGTTTCCTAATAAAACTGGATAAGAGACTAGTACTAACAAAAGATCTTATGATGCTATTACTAGTCATGATCAAGAACAAGAGCAAGAGTTAGATCAAAATGAGGAAAAGGAACCTAGGCGTAGCAAACATGCTAGAACCTGAAAATCTTTTGGTCTAGATTTTCTAACTTATTTGTTAGAAAATGAGCATTTAACTTTTAAAAAAGCTATGTCTAGTCTTAAGGCTCTTTTATGGAAAGAGGCTGCAAATAGCGAAGTTAAATCCATCTTGCAAAATCACATATGAGAATTGGTGGATTAGCCACAAGGTTGTAAACCTCTTGGGTACAAGTGGATTTTCAAGAGGAAAATGAAAGCAGATAGATCAATTGACAAATACAAGGCTAGACTTGTGGTCAAAGGATATAGACAAAAAGAAGGTCTTGATTACTTTGACACATACTCACCAGTTACTATAATAACATCCATTAAAATGCTAATTACCATTGTATGTTTGTATAATCTAGAAATTCATCAAATGGATGTGAAAACAATTTTCTTAAATGGTGAGTTAAATGAAGAAATTTACATGGAACAATCAGAACGATTTTCTGTTTCAGGGAAAGAAAAGAAAGTGTGTAAATTGGTTAAATCATTATATGGTCTAAAACAAGCACCGAAGCAATAGTATGAGAAATTTGACATGGCAATGATGTCAAATGGATTTAAAATTAATGAATATGACAAATGTGTTTATATTAAAAACACAAACAAAGGATATGTTATAGTATGTCTTTATGTGGATGATATGCTCATCATAGGTAGTAATAATGACATGATTAAAACTAATAAGAAAATGTTAAATAAACATTTTGACATGAAGGACATGGGATTACTGATGTAATTCTTGGTATGAAAATTACCAAAACATCATAAGGATATGCTTGGTCACAATCACATTACATTAAGAAAATAGTTGACAAATTTAGCAAAGATCATGATCATCTTGCTAGAACACCTGTGGATGTTAATTTGTTTATTTCTAAGAATGTACAGGAAAGTATTTCTCAATTAGAGTATGCCCATATTATTGGAAGCTTAATGTACTTGATGAACTGCACTCGCCCAGATATAGCCTGTGCAATAAATAAATTAAGTAGATATACGAGTAATGTAGGAGTAGAACACTGGAAGGCTATTATAAGTGTTCTAAGATACCTCAGATTTACTAGTAACATTAGGCTATACTACACGAGATATCCAGCGGTACTTGAAGGATAATGTGATGCAATCTGGATATCAGATACTAGAGACTCTAAATCCACCGGTGGGTATGCCTTTACTCTTGGTGGTGTGGTTGTATCTTGGAAATCTTCCAAACAGACTTGCATTGCTAGGTCTACTATGGAATCAAAGTTTATAGCTTTAAATAAAGCTGGGGAAGAAGCAGAATGGCTTCGTGTGATAACCCTGTCTTGTGTTATGCTAATTGATCTTAATTATAATTGTGATTATATGTTTGATATGGTTTTGAGTAATTATTATATGATCATATGTGTTTTTGTATTTTTATCTATTCACTGTATGAAAATCTGTTTGATTTTCTGCTTTAGAATTTAAATTGAAGGCCGTAGAGGCATCAGAAACTGAAATTGACTATGCCATTGTGATTAGCGTAATTTTTAGAGCCTATGGTGAAGTTTAATTGAAAATTTATTTGGAACAAAATAATTAGATTAAATTGATTAATTTAAGTTTAGTTAATTGGCCTTAATTAAGTTGATTAGCCAAGTGTGTATATAAAGGCCTAATTGCACTCATGCTCGTTACTTATGAGCTCAAAAATCTGAATTAGCTCTCCATAGAGAGAGAGAGAGAGAGAGAGAGAGAGAAGGCATCTTTGTGGATTTTTGCAAGAGAATTCAAGGTTTGGAAGCTAGACTCAAGAACTAGCTAGGAATTGGAGGATGTGAGCCTCTAGGTGAGTAATTATACATGAATTCATGAGCTTGAGTTGTAATTATGTGAACTCAAAGATAAATTTTAATCAAGAACATGAATTGAGTTGAATTTGGTGAATTTGAAGTTATTATAAGGATGCATGTAAAAGATTGCCATGAATTTGTGTATTTGAGCATGAAACATGTGATCCATGCTGAATTTTGGTGAAAATTCATGCCTTTGATCATCATTTACATCATTTAAGTTGAGAATGGGAGTTATATTCCACATGCAAGCACAATTCATAGAGGTATGAGTTTTGGTTGCATGAATTTGAAGTATTGAAGATGAATTTGGCATGAATTGTATATGCATGTAATTAATTCATGGGAATTGAGTTTCATAATGTTGTAAATTTAGTATTTGTATCATGTTAGAAGATGTACATGTGAAATATGGGTCATAACATGCAAGTTACATTAATTTGAATGCAAGTTTGAAGCCCAAACAACTGGTTGGAAATTCCAGAATTCATCGGGTCTGCTCGAGCGGGGAATGCGCTGCTCGAGCGTAAAATATTAGCTCCTAGAAGTTTTGCAGACATTGATGTCCGCTCGAGCGGGGGAGAGTTACGCTTGAGCGCCCAATCACATGTTTGACTTTCAGCTCAAGCGTCCGAAGTCATGCTCGAGCGCAAAAAATGAAGTAACCAATACTTTCGCAGACCAAAGGGGTCTGCCTGAGCGACAGAAGCTACTCTCGAGCAGAGAGCCTTGTTTCAGAAATTTTAAAAAGTTGTTTGTGTTTCATTTTTCCGTTCTCTTCCATTTCTAAGCACTCTTAGGCATGCATTGAGCTTTGTATATGACCTAAAAGGATAAGAAAGAAGCCTAAGAGAAAGAAATAAATTAAAAACGGATTGAATCGTTTGTGACCCAATATGTGTTATGTATTATGTAGGGTCGAGCACAAGGACGAATCCACTGGCAGAACACTGTGAGTAATATCTTAGTAAAGAAATTTTGAAGTATGCTACCGTCCAATTGCTTATTCCTCTTTGAGTTTCATAAGTTTGTTAATTTGAATCGTGGACAAATATTCGTTATGCTATATGTTTGGATAAGGCTGTTGGATTATAATTATGATTATGATGTAATTATGATCTCAAGTACGAAATGTGCATTTCATAAACAATTGGGCCAAAGGTCGTCTGACATGAATAATTGGGCCAAAGACCGTGTGACATGAATGACTGGGCCAAAGGTCGTCTGACATGAATAATTGGGCGAAAAGCCGTTTGACATGAATGATTGGGCCAAAGGCTGTTTGACATAAATGATTGACATGAATGATTGGCCTAAAGGCCATTTGATGGGAATGATTGTGTCAAAGGCTGTTTGATAGGAATGATTGGGCCAAAGGTCGTTCGACAAGAGTGAATTGGGCCCAAGGCCGTTTGACATGAATGAATTGGGCCTGAGGCCATCTGTTAGGAACAAAGTAGGCCAGAGGCCGTTTGATATTTTTGGGCTTGAAGCTGTTAATGTACCAGATAGAAACATGAATGGGCCCAAGGCCATTTGATACGTCTGTTTCAAATTTCATTCATGTACCTTCTTTATTTGATATTATTCACTGGGCTTTCGCTCACTCTCATTCATGTGTATGTAGGTGAGCAAAGAGATGTCCAAACCCAGCCTCAGTGAAGTATGTGAGGAAAGTCAAGTTTTGTGGAGTCAACCCGAATGTCTCACGCACGAGACACTGTTTTGTTCCTTTTGGTTTACTCTTTTGTTATCTTGGTGAACATGTCGCATCACCTTTGTATATAAGCTTTTGGTTTGGCTGACTGTGACTTGAATATTCCTGTATGGATGAAATCATATGTGGTTTTTCTTTTTGTGTGGGTTATTAATTTACATATGTGAAACATTTTGATGTACCATGTAAGCACAGCTCTATGGACAAAATTTGTAGGCTTGCTTCTATTTTGGCCCCTTAACTCTATTGAAATATGTTTAATCAGGTTTGAGGCCATAGGTAATCTCTTGATTACTAGCCGGTTATGACCTTAATCCATAGGGGCGGGTGTGGGTCATGATACTTATGCATTTCCTTGAAGATATTCCAATATGGCCAAACTAGTGCCTGCAATATGCATACATTGTGATAGTCAATCGGCAATTGGTAGAGCATAGAGTCATATGCATAACAACAAGTCACAACACTTTTGTCGTCGACATAACACCGTGAGACAACTACTCTCTAATGGAATTATTTCCATTAAATATGTGAAGTCTAAAGACAACATAGCGAATCCACTAACCAAAGGGTTAGCAAGAGAGTTAGTTGAGAATTCATCGAGGGGAATGAGACTTAAGCCTATTAAATAAGAGTTACCACAATGGCAACCCAACCTAGTTGACTAGAGATCCCAAGATCTAGGTTCAAAGGGACAACCGAGTTGTGTATGGCTCATAAGGATCACTGAGGAGTCAAACTCCTATCCATTTCTATGATGAAATATTGATGTCTGCAGCATTTTAGGTTAAGTAATACTTTTAATGATTCTTATATCTAGGAATACCTAGTGGAGTATGGCAGGATACTCTTCATAAGAATCGCCTATATGAGTGTGAACTGGGTCAGTTCTATGAGATTTGTGAAGGGCTACAATTCTCTGGAGCACTCATGAAAAACTAGGTTGTTCAGGACCAAAATGAACACAATAGTGAGAATCAAATTGTGTCTAGAAATATGCTGTGTGAGTTCTATTGTCTTGGTTTACACAAATGGTTGAACAGTTCAAGACATCATGTCCACTGATTAGCTAGGAAATCTGATAGTATCTCACAAGGGAAGATTCAAAGCCAAAAGGTACCTATCCTTTGCAGAATATCTCTGATTTCTGTACTCTCTATAAAATCATCATGTTGTTGCATTTCTCGTTTCGTCAATTTCATTCATGTGGGGGATTGTTGGAAAATTTGTAGGCAATGGTGAATTGAAATGGACTCCATTTGAATGAAATGGGGCAACCTTTCATGGTGTCTCTTTGTTTTAAAGGAAGGGTCAACCCTCTATTTGAATGAAATGGTGCAACCCTTTTATGGTGTCTCTTTATTTTAAAGGAAGGATCATGTCCCTTCTTCATGCTTTTTCTATTCAAACTGAATAGGTGCCAACAAAGCCTATTTAAAGACAGCCCCCATTCCAAAATTGGAGGAACCCCTGGAAAAAACATGAAGAAGGGACATGAAGAGGGGAATGGGGGATGTGGCCACCCAGCATGCCGGGTTTTTCCTCCAATCTGGTACGATGTCCCATACTGCCAACCCGTCAACTCGATCGGAAGATCTGGCCACCCAGCATACTGGCAAGTCGAGGGCATCCCTCTAGCCCTACCTCTCGATGTGCCGGCCCTGCTAGTCGAAAGGACGTTTGCAGCTCGGGCTCGACTCGATGACGGCGTGTCGGCCGCCCTCCTCGTGGGAGTACGGACACCTGTCAGTGGAGGCATGAAGTATGTATGGCGGTATGGCGCGTACTCCCCCTCCTCTAGGAAAAGAACAGCATCAGCACTCTGCATGAGGTCGTTAACCTCCCGGGGGGTAAGACGCTCCGTGGACCGTATGTCCAGTGGAGGCGGTGAGGGAATCTCCTGAGCGGCATTGCCCATCGTCTGGCGCATAAAGCGATCCCCGAGAAACCAGGCTCTGTCGGCTGGTCCCTCAAACAAAACCCTGTATCGGGAGGTGCCCCATGCCCCAGCGAACTGGAACCGAGAATATTCGGGCATCTCCAGCCAAGGCTGCCAAGCGATCTGCGGATAGCAAGTGCATACTGATTAGATGTCATAAGTATGCGAGATGAATCAAAACTGAAAGCATGAAGAACTGAGAGTTCTGGATTACCTTCGTCGCCCGCACGGTGTAGAAATACTACCTCAGATATGGCAGAGTCTCCCGGGGCCTAGACCGGTACCGGCCATCGAATCTGTGTAAATATGGCACACCTAGTGGTGCCTCGACCTCCGGCTCAGAAGCGAGCATCGGGAAGTAGGCGTAAACCCACAGCTGTGAAAGGCAAGACAGTGGCTATTAGAATACAGAATGTACAGAGAATGCAGGATGCGAATACAGAATATACAGAAAATGTAGAATGCTGAGTGCAGAATGCTGTGTACAGATAATGAAAAGCAAAAAATACAGAATGCTGAGTGCAGAATGCCGAGTGCAGGATGCGAATACAGAATATACAGAAAATGTAGAATGCTAAGTGCAGAATACTGTGTACAGTGTGCAGTGTACAGATAATGAAAAGCAGAAATGTAAATCAAAAGGGCAGAATGTACCTATCAGGCTCGCCAGTAGCCGCCTACTATGGTCCCCCGCTCTCGGGAGGTCACGCTCATGTAGCAGTAGAGGGTAGCGAGGCCAGCGCCGCCCCAGTCGAAGTGCCAGACCTGTGATAGGTCTACTAGAGCACTCAGCAAATACAGCCCGACTGTGTTCCCCCTGTCGGAGAACAGAGTGGTCCCGAGAAGGAACATCAAAAATCCCTGGGCATACTGCTCTATCTCCTTAATAGTCTCAGGCATAGTCCTTCTGTACTGCTCGGCGAACCAGGTGTACCTGACCCTGCTTGATGATCTGTCGATCGGCGGATGGGCTCCGAGCAAATACGTCCAAGCCGCCTCCTACTCACCCATATCGGTATCATATGGGATCGGCTGACCTGGCACGTCAAGGCTCGCCAGCATAGAGAAGTCATACGGGGACATCATCATGTCCCCGGTGGTAGAAAAATGGAAGGAGTTGGTGGTGTCCTACCATCTCTCTACAAGTGCGCCCAGAAGGGTCCTGCTCGCAGGATGACGCGATAATCCCATACAAAATGGGCCAAACCCTGCCTCATCCACAATATGTCGAACGGCATCCGGGAGCTCCATGTACCATTCCCTCGCAATAATCGATCTGTAACCCCGTGTGAAACAGGAAGATACCTGCGGGAAGAATGAACAGATGTATTCAATTGCAAAATAAACAATGTTATGTTATGAGCTGCTTGCAAGATTAAACCGAATGTTGTGTTATGAACTGCGTGTTCAGATTGAACAGTGTGCTATGTTATGAGCTGCGTGCAAAATTAAACGGAATGCTGTGTTATGAACTGCGTGTTCAGATTGAAAAGTGTGCTATGTTATGAGCTGCGTGTAAGATTAAACCGAATGTTGTGTTATGAACTGCTTGTTCAGATTGAACAGTGTGCTATGTTATGAGCTGTGTGTTCAAAACTAAAAAGAATACTGCTTTATGAACTGTGTGTTCAAATTGAGCAAAAACTGCGTTATGAACTGTGTGTTCAGATTGAGCAAAAACTGCGTTATGAACTGTGTGTTCAGATTGAGCAAAAACTACGTTATGAACTGTGTGTTCAAATTGAGCAAAAAACTGCGTTATGAACTGTGTGTTCAGATTGAGCAAAAATTGTGTTATGAACTGTGTATTCAGATTGAGCAAAATACTGCGTTATGAACTATGTGTTCAGATTGAGCAAAAACTGTGCTATGAACTGCGTGTTCAGATTGAGCAAAAACTGCGTTATGAACTGCGTGTTCAGATTGAGCAAACTACTGCGTTATGAATTGTGTGTTCAGATTGAGCAAAATACTGCGTTATGAACTGTATGTTCAAATTGAGCAGAATACTGTGTTATGAGCTGTGTGTTCAGAATGAGCAGAATACTATGTTATGAGCTGTGTACCCAAATGAGCTATGTGCCCAAGATGAGCTGTGTGCCCAAAATGAGTTGTGTGCCCAAAAGAGCTGTATGCCCAAATGAATAAAGTGTTGTTTTTTGAGCTGCGTGCCAAATGAACAGAATATTGTGTTGCGAGCTGTGTGCCAAACGAACAAAGTGTTGTGTTGTGAGCTGTGTGCCAAATGAGTGGAATTCTATGTCGTGAGCTGTGTGCCAAGCAAGCAAAGTGTTATGTTAAGAGCTGTGTGCCCATATGAACCGGATGCTGTGTGCAAGTTGTGTTCAAGAATGAGCAGAAGTACTGCGTATGTAAATGTGTTCAGAACGAGCAGATAAAATACATAGCGAAAGCATGGAGAGTGCAAGAAATGCAAACTACATCGCAGAAAATGTAAAAGTGAAGTACGTACCTCTCGCGCATGATGGGATAGGTGGAACTCAGGCTCCCGTAGCAGTAAGTCTGCGGGCGCCCGTCACGCGAAATCGGTAAAATGATGGAAGGTGCTGGGAGGTAGTACGTACTCCTGCGGGTGGTACCCCTCCGGGTCGAACGGCCGAATCCTCAAAGGCAGCGGCATGATGTCGGGCTCATGCTCTACTCTCAGGGATCCTCCGCCGTATGCAATATCGTCGGCCATCTGAAGAAATCTACAAAAGATGCAAAAATGAGCAAAATAAGCCAAAATTACAAAAAGTCAACAAAAGTCAACTCTCGAGAAGAGAAAAGTCAACAAAAGTCAACGCCGGGAAAAGGTGCTAAACTTTGAGAGAAACTTACCTCAAGTGGTGGAAATGGAGAAAGAAGCTCCAAAAACAAATTCTAATCGGTTCAAAACGAAGAGAATCGAAAGTTTTCGCGAAATAACTTCGCGTGGGGCGTTGGAAAATGCGTATAAAGTATAGATCTGAGAGAGAGAAAGGTCTAGGGAGGAAGAAAAATGTATTTCGGCCTTGGAGGTGTGATGAAAAGTGTTTTGGAGTTGAGTTTTTAAAGATCTCCATGTGAAAAGACCAAGCTGCCCTGAAGTTGTATAAACTGGTCGGCCAGCCAGTTTTTCTGGTCGGCCGACCACTCTGGTGGTCAACAAGTGGTCGGCCACTAGCCTAGGTGGTCGGCCATTCCTCCTGGGTGGTATCCAAGGCTCCATTGTTCTCCCAGTGTGTTTTGTTGATGATTAGAGCCCTTGTCTCTCGGGAAAATGCAAGAAAAGTACACTTTTCGGTTCAAGAATGTCCCCGCAGGAACTTCATTTTAAGTCCTCGATGTGTGGCTCATCGTTACTCGTCAAGAGCAAGGTGTATCCTTTTTAAGTGTGTTGTGACCCTTTCAAGAGGTAAATCGGAGGTTCCGGTTAAATTGCTCGCGTTAAGGCTTATATTTCCTTAGTCGGTGTTTTGTTTCAAACATGCTTTTGAAGTTGCACTAAAATGCATTGTTATGCTCATTTCTCTCACATTGTTATACTCACTTCCCTCGCATTGTTGTGCACGTTCCTTGCATTGTTATGCACTCTCTACTTGCGTTGTCACGCGCATTTTGCTCGCATTGTTATGCACATTCCTCTGGCATTGTTATGCATTTCACCCGCATTGTTATGTGCATACTTAGGTTGCATCATCATGCACCCCTCCATCCGCATTGTTATACGCACACTTAGGTTGCATTGTCATGCACCCCTCCACCTGCGTTATCATGCACACATTAAGCACATTGTTATGCACAGCACTCGTCGCATTGTTATGCACACTACTCGTTGCATTGTCATGCACACTTTACTTGCGTTATCACGCACTTTTCACTTGCATTGTTATGCTCATTCCGGTTGCATTGTTATGCACTTTTCACTTGCATTGCTATGCATATTTCCATCGGCATTGTGTATGCACACGTTTATCTCGTATTGGGATTATACCATGTTGTAACGTGGAATATGTGTTTCAAACTATATTGTACCTGTTGAGTTTCTTTCTTATGCAGGCACGATATTATATGTACGGTTTATTTGAAGCTGGCGCGACCAGACGATATCGTATGTACGGTTCATTCAAAGAAGTTCAGACGCAGTGAGAATTGTATAATTTTCTTACATCCTTTCTGTTAGAATGTGTGAGACTGTTGTTTCGCTTGCTTAAACTGTTGCATTTATTTTACATATTGCTTCATTACAGCTTTCTTTGCATGATCATGAGTTATGTTCGGCATTGTGCATGTCATTTTGCATTTTGCCCCTGCCTGCGGGCGCATCTCTTTGTTATCTTGCATGTTTGTCTAAGTCTTCGGCCTTGTCAAAAATGGGTCGTCTCTAGGCTTTGACATTCACTCACGTCACTTCTTGACTTCTGAGTTCTGTCAAAGAGGGGCAACTGTAGACACCCCATTTTTGACTGACCTTAAGACTCAGACGTCATCGTTTGAGCGCTCGGTGATAGTGCATGTTGTGCTCGTTTGGGTTTTCGGAGTTTTCGGCTGAATGCCTTGCCTCCGGGCCTCTGAACTCTTTGTGCTTTGGCTCGGTTTGTGGACCAAGCCTTGTTTCCCTTCCCTGGAGGGAGGGAGAGGTCTGTAGACCATCCTTTTGTGGTTGTAGACCACTTTTCGTGGCCGTAGACCACTTTTCTCGCTCGAAGACTAGTTTTCAATTTTCAGAGCCTTGGGCCGCGCACTTTGTCTCGGGACCGCTTAACGTTCTCCATTTAGCGTGGTTTTTGAACCACACCTTGTTACCTCTACCTAGAGAGACACTGTAGTCTGGGAGACCACTTTTGGTGCCCGTAGACTAGTTTTCAAGGCTTTTGGCTGTGCGCTTTGCCTCCCAAACTTTCGTCTTGCATCCTTTTTGGTTTGTTTTTGGTATAAACCTTGTTTTCCTTGTTTAGAAGGTGGTACAAGGGTGGGAGACCAGTTCTTCCCTTGGAGACCACTTTTCTTCCTGTCAGCCAGTTTTCTGGTCTGCTAACTGGTTTTCTTAGTCTTTGGGCCACCTTTTCTGGTCGGCCACCACACCACTGCTTTGCTTTCATGCTGTGGACCATCTCCCACCATGGCCGACCACTTTCTTCCCTGGAAGACCACTTCCACTGGTCGGTCGACCAGTGTGACCACTTCAAGTGGTCGGCGGCTTTTCATCACCTTTTTGGAGATATTTTCTTTCCAGCTGTTACAGCTGGAGGGCACAGAAACCATCCTCCATACACACGTGTATGAAGGGATGGCTTTAAGCCCTTAGCTTCCTCAAGAAGCTTGACCTTTTGTTCTCTATATAAGAGAACCTACTCCCTCTTTCTTGAGGTTCAGATTTTGTTGTTTGAGATATAGATACACATATATCTCTATATCTCTCTCTTGGTATCATATTTGTGCCTTAAAGTGTAATTTCTCCATACTATTGCACACAAACACACACTCAAACACCATCCTTTTGTTGCTGAGGCACCTAGGAGCTGGTTTTGGAGTTTTTGGATTGGTTTGAACTCAGAAAAGCTACTGGAGTTGCAGCTTTAAAGGTGTTCTTCAAGGGTGAGCTTCTAACCCTTAAAACCCTTGTTTTGGTTTAAGATTTTGGACCTATTTGCATGGTGTTTTAGACTTAACTTCCTACTACAAAAAGTTCTGTTTTTCAGTCCTTAAAATGTTTGTTTAAGGTCACTTTTGTGTTGGGGGTAGTCTACCCCCTCTTAGGCCTTGTTTGGCCTTGTTCTTGTGCCATCTTTTTAAGCTATTGGGACCACCTTGTTTTGGCCTTCTCACCACTGAAACTCAGAGGAATTTCAGTGGTGGAAATGGTGTTTTAAGGTCCCAAATAGGAGAGGGTCATCCCCTCTCCTTGTGTTTTGAATGCTTGCTTTGAATGCCTCATGCTTGAGCGTACATCCCCTATCTCCTCCCAAACAAAGATACATATTCAATGTAATAAAGCATATAATCACACGTATGGAGTACATCCCCTATCTCCTCCCAAACAAAGGTACATATACAATGTATTAAAGCAAATAAACACATATGGAGTACATCCCCTATCTCTTCCCAAACAAGATACATATACAATGTATTAAAACACATAATCATATACGGAGTGCATCCCCTATCTCCTCCCAAACAAGATACATATACAATGTATGAAAGTCTTTATCTTATACCATGATCAATTAAGGCACATATTCAATGTGTTCTTCCCACTATCATATTCAATGACATATTTCAATTGACTAGTTTCAATTTACCTAATTATCATGCAGTTCTACAACAATCAAGACTATCCTCCACCGATAGCCCAAAGCAGTTATTTCTAGACAAATAAATGAATTTACCAAACAGATAAATTATCACGTTTTCCATAGGTGGGTGATTTATCAAACCGACCATACCAACTAGTCCCAATACCATCCAATTTCATGATGTTCAAATCAATTTCATATTTCTCACAATTACCCAATTAATTATACGAATTAATTATTTAAATTAAATTAGGGCATTTCCCCATTTTTTTTCAAACATTGATCCTAAGACCAAAATCTCACCTATCAAACCCACAAACCTCATTTTCAAGACCTCTTATACATATGGAGCTTAAAAACATAAAACCCCTCTCTTATATGCCACAAACCTCAAACCCTAACTTCCCAAATCACCAAATCTCAACATTTATACTAAATGACTAATATTTATGTTAAAACTCATAAGAAGGAGTAGATCATCCCTACCTCGAAGATAAGATCCCAAAGGAGAAGATGAAGATACTCGAAAGTGCTCCAAAGTACAACTTTTTCGGATCAAAGTGTAGCCCGCACCAAGCTCCACCTTTCTTACAAAGAGATTAGGGTAGACACACCCAAGAACCAAGGGTATTTGTGGAGAAAAGGTGTATGTAGAGAGAGAGAGAGAGAGAGAGAGAGAGTCGGATCTAGGGTTTGGAATTGCAAAGAAATGAAAAAGTGAAGAAGAAACACGCTGCTACAACTGATATACTCAAGGCTCGCTCGAGCGAAGGAGTGGTCGCTCGAGCGACCAGACACAGACAAACCTCGCTCGAGCGCACAAAGCCTCGCTCGAGCAAGCAACACAAAGCTTCAGGTCTGCAACTCAAAAGCACGCTCGAGCGCAGGAGTCCTCGCTCGAGCGAAGAAACTCAAAACATAGTCCTCGCTCGCTCGAGCGAAAGAAAGCTCGCTCGAGCCAAGAAACGCAACCTTCAGGTCCAAAAGAGAAGCAGACACACACTCGAGCGAAGGACCTCTCGCTCGAACGAGGAGACACTCCAGGCTGAGATTGCTCGAGCAAAGAAAAGCTCGCTCGAGCCAAAGCTGTGTCTGAAAAGAAAACCTAAAGACCCACAATACTCGCTCGAGCGAAGAAAGAAAAACACAAGGCTCGCTCGAGCGACAAAGTCCTTGCTCGAGCGAAGAGACCAAAAACTGGATAGCAACCATTTGTTCCAACACCCAACCAACCTATTTCGAACCTGCTCAACACACCCCAAGACTCAAATACAAAGAATCAAAGGATGGAAACCAGAATAAGACAACAACATACATCCACGGAACCGAGTCCGGAATACAGTAAACAATAGAGGGAAAACCGGGATCACTATAACCAACCCAATGTAGCTCGGATTGGTTCGGGTTGGAATCATATTTTAAAAATAAGCAAATTAATCAATGATAAATAATTAAGGGTAAATTACACTTACCTCTGAGGTTTAGTTTAATACATATCACCCCTTACGTTTGGAAAATTACACTAAACCCCTATCATTGTAATTATTTAGACGGAATAAAGACATTGAACTCATGCACTCTCTCTTTTCTTGCTTTGCTTTACTTCCTCTGTTTTTTTTTTTTCCTTTCCTTTGCTGCTACTTTTTTTTTTCAATGTAATTTCCTCTATTTTTCTACCAGGAGTTGTTGCCTTTTATACAAGTAGTGGGGATTTGTGAAATGAGACTATTAACCACAAGGGTGGGAATGTAATTTTCATAACGTCAAGGGGTGAGATGTAATCGGACTAAAGCTCAGGGGGTGTTAGTGTAATTTACCCAATAATTAAAAAAAAAAAATTTAACATTCAAACATAACACAAACAAAGAACAAAATATTCTTTAGTACAAATCAATACAAATTAAATCCAACTCAAGCTTAAATATAATCAATAAATTAAACTCATTAATGTAGCCAACATATATTAAATCAACTGCGAAATTTGACTCAAGATTATAATAATTTCTTCATTTACCTAATAATTCTTATATATGAAAAATTATTAAGTTTATTCAATTCCATTGTAATAGAGCAATAAATTGAAAATATATCAACATAAATAAAATTTAAATATATACATATAAATAGGTTTGATTCTCGAGTTGATTCAATTTAGGTAAGACCAAAATCAAGAACCAATCCAATTCTATCATTTGATTATTTAAAAACCTAAAACCAAACTAATACACTAAAAAACCAAATCAAACCAACTTAAAAAGGTCAATTCAGTTCGAATCTTCAATTCACTGGCTAATTTTCTGTTGGAAAATTCGTAAAGGCAATGGTGAATTGAAATAGACTCCATTTGAATGAAAGGGTGCAATCTTTCATGGCGTCTCTTTGTTTTAAAGGAAGAGTCAACCCTCCATTTGAATGAAAGGGTGCAACCTTTTCATGGTATCTCTTTATTTTAAAGGAATGGTCATGTCCTTTCTTCATGCATTTTCTATTCAAACTGAATAGGTGCCAACAAAACCTATTTAAAGACAGGCCCCATTCCAATTTTATTAATTCTCAATTCCTCAAATTCAAGCATTCTTTTTTATATTCTTCATATTAGTTCATAGAGATTTCAGGGAGTTGCAGAACAAAGGTTTTATTCGCCTGGCAGATTATTTGTAGTGCTGCTATAATCTACGTTTTCTGATCATTGTATCCTAGGAGATAGACGCCGATAACCCGTAAGCAACTGTACGATGGCGAATCTGTCTTAAGATAGAGTGTCACACACTCGACTTGATCAAAAGTTTCTATTCTAACTTTTCGGTACAAGAATATTACTGTAAGTATTTTATATTTGTTATTTCAGTTTCATTTCTCTACACAGAAGATTGTTCTAACAATCTTAAGACAGATTAGAATTATTCTATTTATACAGAATTTTCCGTTTATTTCCTTTTCTCCACTCTTTATAGGATTTATTTTCGGTGTGGGTTTTTTCAAAAATAAAATTCTGGGTTTGTTCAATAATTAAAATTTTGATTTTCAGTTTTCTAAATTATTGACATTGGATTTGGTTTTACATAATTTATATTGTACAAAGTAATATTCTGGTTGGAAAATACAAATAGTAGTAATATATTGTTTATTTTCTTTGACAAATAGTAATAATATACTGTTTACCATTAATTTTTTCAAAATATTAATTTGTGATCATAATTGTTAATTTGTTTAAGTAAAAGTTATTTTGAAATTAATTTGAAATAAAAGTTACAATTTTGTTTCTTTTATTTTTGACAGAATTAAATTCTGTGTTTTATGGTTTAATTTACTGTGTAGTATAAAAAATCTAATTATAATTTTGTTTTATAATTTACAATTCATGGCTACTAAAACTGCTCAGACCTCTAATTCGACCGGTGTTGCGACTGCCCCTATCTCTCCTACTATTGTGATAGTCCCGGTAAATCACGGGAAAAAGTCAAAAAAGTTCCTCATAACTGACTTTAAAAGATGGCAGCAGAAAATGTTGTTCTATCTTACTACATTAAATCTGGCGTGTTTCCTTCGTGAGGATGCTCCTGTGCTAAAAGAGGATGAAATTGACCGACAAGTGCTTGTTGTGGTCGATGCTTGGAAACATGCTGATTTCCTTTGCCAAAACTATATCTTGAATGGGCTTGATAAGACACTATACAACGTGCATAGCCCCATCAAAACGACAAAGGAATTATGGGATTTGTTGGAGAAAAAGTACAAAATAGAAGATATTGGCTCGAAGAAATTCGTGGTGGGCAAATTTCTAGACTTTATGATGGTTGATTCAAAGACTGTGATCAGCCAAGTTCAAAATCTCCAACTCATTCTACATGACATTCATGCAGAAGGCATGTCTCTTAGTGAATCCTTCCAAGTTACTGCCTTAATTGAAAAATTACCACAAGGTTGGAAGGAATTCAAAGACTACCTCAAACACAAGTGCAAAGAAATGACTTTGGAGGAATTGATTGTGCGTTTGAGGATTGAGGAGGACAACCGCATTTCTGAGAAGCAGACTGGTAAGCATCCTATGGAGTCTAAGGCAAATGTGGTGGACCATGCACTAAAATCAAAGAAACGGAAATTTTCCGGAGAAAGTTCATTATAAGGCTCTAAGGGAGAGGACACAAAAAAATTCAAGTTTAATGGAAAATGCTACATTTGTGACAGAAGGACATCGGGCCAAAGATTGTCGTAGCAAACGTAAAGGTAAAAGAAAGTCAAGTAAGAAACCTGCTCAAGCCAATTTCACTAAAGTGGACAAAATCTCCAATGGTGTAGATGACATAAACCTTTCAGTCGTTGTCTCTGAAGTCAACCTTGTCAGAAATCTCAAATAAGGGTGGGTGGACACTGAAGTCACTCGTCACATTTGTGCCGACAAAATGATGTTATCCTCATATTCAGTGGTGAACAATGGAGAATAACTATTCATGGGCAACTCCTTGACTTCTAAAGTCGAAGGACAAGGAAAGGTAATTTTGAAGATGACATCTGGAAATGAATTCACCCTCAACAATATGCTGCATATACCGAACATTCGCAAGAATCTTGATTCCAGATCTCTGTTGAGCAAAAATAAGTTTAGGCTAGTTTTTGAAAGTGACAAATTTATACTTACCAAAAACAGGATGTATGTAGGAAAATGTTACATGACTGATGGCCTTTTCAAAATGAATGTAATGACAATTGTTACTCCTATGGTTAATAAAAATACATCTTCTTTTTACTTGCTTGAGTCTTCTAATTTATGGCATGTTAGATTAGGACATATTAATTATGGATTTTTGCGTAAATTAATTAATATGGAATGTTTGTCTAAATTTGAAATTGATCCAAATCATAAATGTGAAATTTGTATTGAGGCAAAATTAACCAAAACTCATTTTCATTTGAAAGAAGTACAAAACCACTTGAATTAATTCGTAGTGACATTTATAATTTTAAATCAATTCAAATTAGAGGTGGGAAAAATATTTTATTACTTTCATAGATGACTATACTAGATATAGTTATGTTTATTTAATTCGAACCAAGGATGAAACTTTAGAAACTTTCATTCAATATAAGAATGAAGTTGAAAATCCACTTGGCAAGAAAATTAAAATTCTAAGAAGTGATAAAAGTGGTGAATATAAATCACCTTTTGGTAAATTTTGTAAAGAACACGGAATAATTCATCAAACCACTACTTCTTACTCACCTCAACAAAATGGAATTGCTAAAAGGAAAAATAGGACTTTAAAAGAAATGATGAATGTCATGTTAATAAGCTCTGGATTACTTCAGAACTTGTGGAAGGAAGCAATACTTTCTGCTAATTATATTTTTAATAAAATACCCAGAAAGAAAGTGAATCAAACACCTTATGAAATATGGCATGGGAGAGTACCATTCTACAAATACTTGAAAGTGTGGGGGTGTTTGGATAAAATGGCTATCCCTAGTCCTAAAAAGACTAAAATAGGTCCTAAAATTGTTGATTGCATATTCATTGGTTATGCTAAGAATAGTAGTGCATATCGGTTTTTGATTTATAAGTCAGGACATTCAGAAATGCATGTAAATACTATTATTGAATCTAGGAATGCATCGTTCTTTGAACATGTGTTTTCTAATAAAACTGGACCAGAGACTAGTATTAACAAAAGATCTTATGATACTATTACTAGTCATAATCAAGAACAACAGCAAGAGTTAGATCAAAATGAGGAAGAGGAATGTAGCCATAACAAACGTGCAAAATCTTTTGGTCCAGATTTTCTAACTTTTTTGTTAGAAAATGAGCATTTAACTTTTAAATAAGCTATGTCTAGTCCTGAGGCTCTTCTATGGAAAGAGGCTGTAAATAGCGAAGTTGAATCCATCTTGCAAAATCACACATAGAAATTGGTGGATTAGCCACCAGGTTGTAAACCTCTTGGGTACAAGTGGATTTTCAAGAGGAAAATGAAAGCGGATGGATCAATTGACAAATACGAGGCTAAACTTGTGGTCAAAGGATATAGACAAAAAGAAGGTCTTGATTACTTTGACATATACTCACAGTTACTATAATAACGTTTATTAGAATGCTAATTGCCATTGCATATTTGTACAATTTAGAAATTCATCAAATGGATGTGAAAACAGTTTTCTTAAATGGTGAGTTAAATAAAGAAATTTACATGGAACAACTAGAAGGATTTTCTGTTCTAAGGAAAGAAAAGAAAGTGTATAAATTGGTTAAATCATTATATGGTTAAAAATAAGCGCCAAAGCAAATAGAATGAGAATTTTGACAAGGTAATGATGTCAAATCGATTCAAAATTAATGAATGTGACAAATGTGTTTATATTAAAAATACAAACAAAGGATATGTTATAGTATGTCTTTATGTGGATGATATGCTCATCATAGGTAGTAATAATGACGTGATTAAAACTACTAAGAAAATATTAAATAAACATTTTGACATGAAGGACATGGGGATTGTTGATGTAATTCTTGGTATGAAAATTACCAAAACATCAGAAAGATATGCTTTGTCACAATCACATTACATTGAGAAAATACTTGACAAATTTAACAAAGATGATGATCATCTTGCTAGAACACTCATGGACGTTAATTTGTTTCTTTCTAAGAATGTACATGAAAGTATTTCTCAATTAGAGTATGTCTAGATTATTGGAAGCTTAATGTACTTGATGAACTGCACTCACCCAGATATAGCCTATGTAGTAAGTAAATTAAGTAGATATACGAGTAATCCAGGAGTGGAACACTGGAAGGCTATTATTAGGGTTCTAAGATACCTCAGATTTACTCGTAACATTGGGTTATACTATACGAGATATCCAGCGGTACTTGAAGAATACTGTGATGCAAACTGGATATCGGATACTAGAGACTCTAAATCCACCAGTGGGTATGTCTTTACTCTTGGTGGTGCAGCTGTATCTTAGAAATCTTCGAAACAGACTTGCATTGCTAGGTCTACTATGGAATCAGAGTTTATAGCTTTAGATAAAGCTAAAGAAGAAGCAGAATGGCTTCGGCATTTCCTTGAAGATATTCCAATATGGCCAAAACTAGTGCCTGCTATATGCATATATTGTGATAGTCAATCACTAATTGGTAGAGCACAGAATCATATCTATAACGACAAGTCACGACACTTTCGTCGTCAACATAACACCGTAAGACAACTACTCTCTAATGGAATTATTTCCATTAAATATGTGAAGTCTAAAGACAACAAAGCAGATCCACTAACCAAAGGGTTAGTAAGAGAGTTAGTTGAGAATTCATCAAGGGGAATAGGACTTAAGCCTATAAAATAAGAGTTACCACAATGGCAACCTAACCTAGTTGACTAGAGATCCCAAGATCTAGGTTCAAAGGGATAACCAAGTTGTGTGTGACTCATAAGGATCAGTGGGGAGTAAACTCCTTGTAGACGTCCCCGAATGCCCCGGGAGGGATGACTCCCGTTCTGTTCATCTTGGGCTCACTACAGTTTAGGACTCCAATTGTCACGGTTCTTAATCTGAACCAAAGAGTCGAAATCCGGCAAATCGTTTTGAGAAAACAGATTTTTGAAAGAAGTGCCAAACATGGACTGCTTTGCCAGATATAGAGTCGCCACCTAAATATTTTATTTTTGGGAAATTTAGGAAACCCTGACTCGTTGCCTAAGGCCACGTGTCCGTCATCACCAAAGTTGCCTCGGCTCGGGAACTTAGGTACGATTGGGGAAGGTTACTTCGTGAGCACCCCCGCACGCCCGATCAAAGATCGGCCTTTACTAACTATGATATCCAGTTTTGAAAACATTATGCATTCTTATTCCGGTTATTAGCCTAGATTTACTATGTGATGCGCACAGCATACAAGTATAGACCAAGTCGCCTGAATTGGAACAAAACATTTCATGTTTGTTTTTTGAAAGATGGTTTGCTACTCACAAGTAGGCTTAAAGTACAGATTTTGCCACCCTCGGGTGGGCTCAGAAAAACATGGTTTTGCCACTAAGTAGTGGGCTTAAAACTCATAGTCAATGCATTGTTCCAATCCAAATAACCCAACCTTCACCCACAGGCATTCAGGCAGTTATATCACATAAGCAAATAGCCTCATGGTAAGCATGCTATCATGGCAGTCACTCACACACATGCAAGGATGCTAAAGCGTAAAAACTTACCGAGTACTCCAAGCCAAAACAGAAGCTATGTTAGAAATCCATGCATGATCCTAAGTATACAGAAATGCCTAATGCAACACATGCAGGAATGCAACTAAGATAGGCTCGGCTATTCTAAACATGGCATATGGAATGCTACAGCTAACATGTATTCAACTTGGAATTGAAATACAATGCAGTGAGTTATGATGCGCTGAGCCCGGTGCATGCAAAACAGATGAATGAATGCAAACATGCTATCATACTGTATGCTAATTGAAACATGCCCTATTCTAACCATCATAAGTTGATAAATAAAAGGGAGAAAGACGTGGGGTTGGAAGACATACATCGCACACACGCACACTTATTACAATTATGCCCTCACTCGGAGGGTCCGAATAAATAATATAGTCCGAATAAATAATTACAGTCCGAGTAAATACAAAATCCTAATTAAATAACAAATTAATCTAGGAAAGTAGTAAATTAGCATGCAAGCTAGGGACTGTCTCAACTCTGCTCCGGATGATGAATGATGCATGCTTGAGTTGCCTTGCGCGGAAATCCATTGCGATGCCCCGGTTTGCCTCTGTTTGCAATTAAACCCGGAATGTTGTGCAAAGCTCTTGAAGGATGTTGATCCTTGATTTACTGCAACAGAGAGCAACAAAGGGGCATGGCAAAGTATTTTCACATATGTATGCATGACTACTCTTCAGGGAGTGTAGTCCTCGATCCTCGTGCCACCAATCACGCATCTCGATGCATGATGGCTGAGGAGTCGAATTACATGACTCAATATGAAATGCATGCACATGAAAACACAACAAGACCGAGGCTCCGTCATGGTTAATCCGGAGTGTCGGCGACTGGGAATTGAGACACGTTCCGTCACTCAAAGTACGAAACGTCCCTCGTTTCCCGTGCTTGGGCTAACTCCTATCCCAAACACGATGCAATATGCATGACATGCATAAATGCAATCCTAACATGCAACCTAGCATACGCAATGCTATAAGATGGCATACACAATGCTCGATGTAACACGGCATACACAATGCTCTAACATGCAACCCAGCATACGCAATGCTATGAAATGAAATGGCATACGCGTTGCATGATGGACTTACACCAACATGAGTGGACCTCGGCCACACTCACATCAGTGGCCATAAGATGAAAATGAGACACTCGAGATGCGTGCACACATGCACGCAAACCGATGACCGATCCTAAGGCTCAAATGCCACTCTAACAAGGCATGGCAAGGCATGAAATATGGCATACAAACATGCAAGTTCCAGCACTGAAATATGATGCAAAATGATCCCGAATCATGGACATATGTCATACAATGCATGGAATAAACCCCGAAACACAAAACTAGGCACATGCATTGACCTATAGCTATACCAAGAATGCATTATTTGATCATGAAGCATAAATACAGAACCAAGGAAGTCCCAAAACATGAACATTTCTAGTTCAAAGCATGGCCAAAAGATGCTAGCAAGATGGACTAAAATAGCATGCGATTTCGACTAGCAAACATGATTTATATGGCATGTATATGAAGCAAGTGAGAACTCATCAAACCAAAAAAAATCAGTGAATAAAACATGCCAAAACATGCCCAAATAACCTCTGAAATTCAACCAACACATGCACAAATGATGGGTTCTTTTAGAGGGCATACAAAGGGGTTATTAAGCACATGCATCAAGGACACTTATCATGGCACAAAAAACTCTGAAAATCAAATATGATAGCCCTAAAACTCACCAAATTGACCCTGAAATGTGACCTCAAAGCATACAAGATAGGGTCTCTTTGGAAGGCCAAAAAGACCATTAAACAAAACAAGGTGAGAGGGGGTCACCCCCCTCTGATTTTGAGGCTCAAAAATGCATCAAAGCCACTGAAAATCCACTGGATTTCAGTGGCTAAGAGGCCAAACCATGGCCAATGCAAGTGTTCTAGTGCATAGCCCTAATCATGAAAGAATGAAGCATGCATAGGGGAAGATGACCCCAAACAGAGAATAGACCTTAATCAAACATGAAGATGATGTCAAAAAAAGACTATTTTAAGTTTAGGTTGAGGTCCAAAAAGGCTCACAAATAGGGCTAATAAATCATGCCAAAACAGCCCTAAAAGAGAGGATGAACAAACAGGGCAGTAAAAGGCCTCAAACAGTAAAGAGCCCTTCAACAAAGTTGAAGAGGGGCTCAAAACAAGATACTTTCCAGTTTATAAAAAATCCCAAATATGCTCACAAATAAGGCTACAATATGATGCAAAAATGGCCCTAAAAGAGAGATAGAGAGTAAGAGGTAGTAGCTGGCCTCAAACAGTGAAGAGCCCTTCAAAAAAGTTCAAGAGAGGCTCAAAATAAGACACTTTACAGTTTATGGAAAGTCACGAAAATAATCACAAGTAGGGCTAAAATATCATGCAAAAATAGGCCTACAAAGAGAGATAGGAGACAAGAGGTAGTAGAAGACCTCAAACAGAAAAGAGTTCTTAATCAAACATGTAGAGGAGCTCAAAATATGATCTTTTTCAGTTCATGACAAAGTCCAGAAATGCTTTCAAGTATAGCTTATAAATGAAGCAAAAAAATGCAAGTTTAAGGGAAATAGGTGTTTACCCTTGAAGAGCAGCAAACCAGCAGCTTTTGGACCAAATTTTTGAGCTTCCAACCTCTTCAAATGTCTTCCAAGGTGCTGGAATGAGTGATGGAGGTGTTGTGCTATGGGTTGGTGTGTACATGGTGAAGAACCAAGGTGTTTGGAGGCTTGGATGAGAGAGAGAGGGAAAGTTGTATACAAAAGCTCCAAGAGGATTTTTTCTAACCCTTTAATCATAGAGGACAGGGGCTGGTTATATAGAGGGAGAGGCCAAGGAAAAGGGGGGGGGGGAAAACCAATTCAAATTTCCCCCCCAAAATGGCAGTCTCCCGGGCAGGGGTCAAGTGCAGAATAGCTGGCACAGCTGGAACACATTCAGGAGGGCAAAAATGGCCGACCAGGTGCAAAAGGCTCAAGTGGCCGGCCGGCCACCTCCCCTGGCCGGCCGGCCAATTCAAAAGGTTTAGGTGGCCGGCCTGCTACTTTTCCTGGTTTTTCAGGACAAAAAAAAGGGCTTCCGGAAAGAAAGGTGGCCGGCCAGTGATTGGGAAGTCCAATGGTGGCCGACCAGGTGTCCAAATTGAAGCCCCGGAAGTTAGCTTTCCAATGGCACAAACCTTGCATTAAAATTCCTCCTATGCAAAAAGTTATGCCTGTTTTGTTAAAGCCGCGCAGATTCGGTCCAACCGGAGTGATGCCCTACTTCAATCAACCATATCTCCCTCGTCCGGAATTGGTTTTAGGAGATTATTGAGTGCAAAATGAAGCCCCGGAAGTCTTCTCTCCAATGGTGGTGGCCTCATAGCTTGATTCCAAGTATGCAAATGAATAGGCCCGATTCGGTGAGGGTTGCTCGACTCTTTCTTAACAGTTCATGCCCATTTTCTCCCCCAACTGGGTTTCTTCCCTCTTCTCTTCTTTTCTTCAACTTCAAACCCCTAAGTAAGGTGTTTTGAAAGATTTTTCAAAGATTTCATCTCTCTTTCATTCATTTCTGCTTTGTCTTTGCTCGGTTTACCGAAAAGCGCAACATTTAACAAAATGCGAGTGTTGGAACATCGTAGAAACTTTATTTCAAAAACGTTTTGAAAGAGAGGGTTTTAAGGTCTAAAATATTTTGATCAAGATTGTTTTGGTCCAAAAAAAGGGATATGAAGTTGAGCTTTGACTCTCTCCTTGCCGAAGAAACTGAACCTTTCCCCTGCACACCTTTCTCCACCATGTAAACCATCTGTCGCGTCCAAGTCTTAAGGGCGGTCAAAAATGGGGTGTCTACACTCCTACCCATTTCTATGATGAAATAGTGATGTCTGCAGCATTTTAGGTTAAATAATACTTTTAATGATTCTTATATCTAGGAATACCTAGTAGAGTATGGCAAGATACTCTTCATAAGAATCACCTGTATGAGTGTGAACTGGGTTAGTTTTATGAGATTTGTGAAGGGCTACAATTCTTTAGAGTACTCATGAAAAACCATGTTATTTAGGGCCAAAATAAACACAATAGTGAGAACCAAACTGTGTCTGGAAATATACTGTGTGAGTTATATTGTCTTAGTTTACACAAATGGCTGAATAGTTTAAGACATTATGTTCACTGATTAGCTAGCAAATATGATAGTGTCTCACAAGGGAAGGTTCAAAGCCAAAAGTTACCTATCATTTGCAGAATATCTCTGATTTCTATACTCTCTATAAAAACATCATGTTGTTGTATTTCTCATTTCGTCAATTTCAATCATGTGGGGGATTGCTGGAAAATTTGTAAAGGTAGTGGGAAATTGAAATAGACTCTATTTGAATGAAGGGGTACAATCTTTCATGGTGTCTTTATGTTTTAAAGAAAGTGTCGACCCTCCATTTGAATGAAAGGGTGCAACCCTTTCGTGGTGTCTCTTTATTTTAAATGAAGGGTCATGTCCCTTCTTCATGCCTTTTCTATTCAAACTGAATAGGTGCCAACAAAGCCTATTTAAAGGTAGCCCCCATTCCAATTTTATTAATTCCAAATTCCTCAAATTCAAGCATTCTTTTTGTATTCTTCATATTAGTTCATAAAGATTTCAGGGAGTTGCAGAACATAGGTTTGATTCGCCTGGCAGATTATTTGTAATGTTGCTATAATCTGCGTTTTCTGATCATTGTATCTTGGGAGCTAGACGCCGATAACCCGTAAGCACCTATGCGGCAGCGAATCTGTCTTAAGGATAGAGTGTCACGCACTCGACTTGATTAAAAGTTTCTGTTCTAACTTTTCGGTACAAGAATATTACTGTAAGTATTTTATTTTTGTTATTTCAGTTTCATTTCTCTACACAGAAGATTGTTCCAACATTCATCGCAACCAAGAAGAAGAAGGCTAGAAGTTTCAAGAATTGTAGGTTTGGCCTGTGATTGGGTAAGCGACCCACCAAGTGCTAGCCAGAAGCCAAACATAATCGCAGAAACAAGAACACCAAAGAAAGAGCTTCACATTGAGAATTGAGATGTAATACCCAGATCAAGGAATGCATATAGAATAAATAGTAGTATTCCAACAATATTTCTGGGGTTTCTAGAGCGAGAAAAAGAAGTTGAGAGACAACAATTTCTTTTTAAGGAAAATGAAAAATAGTTATATTAAAATAAAATAAATAACATACAGATTAAAATAAAAACAACAAGATCTTAAAACATCAAACAAACAATCAAATAATCAAACAACAAACTACAAAAAAAACAAAAATAAAATTGTAAAAAAGTCAGTTACGATCTAGGAAAAATCATTGATTTTCTCATAGATGTGATTTGGAAAGTTAGATTTGTATCAACCCAAGTAAGATCTGCATCAACACTCGTTGTCGTCGTCGACTTCGTTCTCATCGCCGTTGTCCAACTCTGCCACCGTCGTTGCCATACTTCAGACACTGCCAAAAGGAAGAGTTAAAGAGAAAGAACACCCATAATAGTATATGAGAAGGCTTGAGAGAAGAGAGAACTTGTCATGACCTAAACCTGCTCCTATAGGTTTAGCATCGTAACCGGCCAGCAATCTTGGGATTATCAAAGGCCTCTGAACAAATTAAACAAATACGGGGGCTAATGGAAGCAAACACAACATATAACGTCCATAGAGCTGTGTAGACATACATGGGACAAAAAGTTTAGAACTTTGTATACATATAAGTGACGTCATATTTACATTAGTTTTACGTCACCAAAACCCACATAAACAGAACTTACAAAACTTATTCATACAAAACATAAGAAATACAAAAATCTCAAAAACTTTATTACATCTCAAAAGGAACCTCCTCGGGAGGCACAGTGGCTGGCAGATTGACAGAGCTCCAGGCAATCAACTCTGAGCCTGGTCACGCGCCTAGTCACCTACATACATAAATAATACGGTGAGTTAGAGCCCAGTAAATAGCAACAGAGTAAAGTGTTACGAATGATGTCCATAACAGATTCAGAAATCAGAGTTCATATCAGAAATAGGTTCAGATTCATATACTTATACAAAATTCGTAAACAGTTATATGTGGTACGTCCATTAGCTAACAGATTAGATTGGTCATAAGACCCACATGCATGGTCGATACTGATGACCATAAAGGTCAATATTTTTGTGCACAAATAGTCATGGTATTGTTACCCCCAGGCAAGGGCCATGTGAACCTAGGCCTCGGAATTGTTACCCTGTGCGAGGGCCACATGAACATAAGCCACAGTATTGTTATCCCCAGGCAAGGGCCACATGAACTAAGGATGCTATAAATACATTTCAGAAAAATGGACATTCATTCATGATTCATAAAATAGCATTTCATAAAATAGATCATATCTTATCATTCTGAAAATACTTATAATCAACATATCTTTACAAAGTTGTTACTCATAGATGACTCCAATAGCAGAATAGGTAAAGCAGACGGATCAGATAGTCTACGACGCGTGACCTACACAAACACATAACGGATACACATTAAAACACACATTCGAAAATCACTTAACTTGTTTCTTTTTTTATCTTGGTGTGTTCCTAATCCTTGTCATCATTATTATGTCTTAATTCAGGCTTCGGAATGCCTAGGATGCAATGAGGATGTAATGACTCGGATTCTAATTCGTATTGGATTGGTGTAAATTGGTACCCGTCACCTTAAAACTTGTATGGTTGTCAGACTCTTGACATTGATGGGTTGGTAAATGAACTCTAAATATTATAATTGAGGATCCTTGGGGGATGTTTGGAACCTTGATTGAAGCCTTAACAAGGTATTTAGGCAAGATTAGATCAAAAGTCCCAAATTTGAGTTTTTGTTTTTGACCAACCTTCAGTCTTTAGACCTTTCTCCTTTCATACTTTGAATTTGAATGTGAGGCTAGAACCACTGCAAATCTTGTTTCTGGGGCTTCAATTTGCACACAAGAATGACCTAAAACAGAATCCGAACAAGGGAGTTATACCTATTTGAATTCTTAATGCCTCTGTTGGTTTTCTTAAGGGTCGACACCCAAGTTCCAAGGGTCGACCCTTCCCTTGCTGTTTTGTCCTGGGTCACATTCTGAAATAAAGGGTCGACACCTGAGTTCCAAGGGTCAACCCTTGGCTACAGCAAACATTAATCTTCCAACTTTTCTTCTTAAAGGTCGACACCTCAGCCCTAAGGGTCGACCCTTGCATGTTATTTCCAAAATTCTTAGGTTCGAATGGGCCCTACTTTTGGGGGTTTTGGACTTATTCTTTGCAATGACCTTAGGGCTACTTTTCTGCTACTATAAATAGACCCAACACTCTTCTCTCTCATGATTTCCTCCTCCTCTTTCCTTTCAAACCGTGAGCCTCTCTCCTCTCTCTCTACAAACCCAACTTTTTCCCACTTAGATCGCTAGATCTACTCATTTAGAAGCATCTTCTCACCTAGGTCCCACGGGAAAGGTTGTAGAGCGCATCAAGGGCTTTCTTTTGATCCAAGGACTTCACGATTTCATCACCTTTGGGTTTCTCCAAGTTTTCTTTTCATTTCTTTGAGGTAGGGGTACTTTTATCCTAATATTTCATTATTTTGAAGAGATTTTATGGTGTTGTTGTGACTTATAAGCTAATTTGAGGATCTTGTTGGATTAAACCCATGTTTTACATAAATAAATCATTTTGCTTGACTTTTGCTTGAAATTTCTTAACTCTTTTACTAAAAACATATATCTAAATTTTGTTAAAACCTATATCTATGATGAAGGAGAAAAAAAAAACCAAATTTGGTAAAACCCTAACTTTTCAGTTTGAATAGAAAACACTAAATTGAGTGGAATTTCCTTTGATTCATGGAATATTATGAACAATCAGGAGATGAAAGATCTGGATGTTGATATAGTAAAGGAATTGTGACTTGAAAGTTATTATGCTTTGAATATTATGTGGTGTTTCATCTATTGTGATGATGGATGTTTGTTGATGGAATTAAAATGTGATGGAATTGTTAATTGTGCATGAGTCCGGGTAAGAGTCGATTTTGGAAAATGTGGTGTTGTGTTGGTACCCGCACAGGGAGTTGAAAAGGTGCGCATATGCCCTGCTTAGGCTTATCGCTGGACGAATGTGGGAAAAATGTTTTTAGGTGTCCACACAGTCCTGCCGTATAATAGCCGGCGAAAGTGAAAAAACGGATGGTTTTCTTGGGTGCCCACTTCCTGCCGTATAATAGCCGGCAAATGTAGGGATGATTTTTAAAACTAAAGCAACTTATGTTGGACTCTTACATGGGACTCATGGTTTGTTTTCCATTGATGCGATTGTTTAACTATTGTGTTGTAAAGGTGTGAAATGTAATGGTCCATGCTTAATCGTTATGTATTTACATAATTAATGAAGATTACATGTGTTCATAACTCCTTATTATGTTTTGTCTCAAGGATGCCATAAATTTATTCAAATGATTAAATACTTGGTTAAATGTATTCCTATTGGGCATATAGCTCACCCATATTCTATTTTTCAGGAAATGATGTTGTACAACTATAGTGGTGACTTGAAGTAAGCGGTGTTGGGATTGGCAGGTGAGAATATTTTGCTGTAAAGACTTAGAGTTTTGTAATAGGGCTGCTAGACTTATTTTGTTGTTGTCTTATACACCCATGGGGTTCTTCTATTGTAATTGTCATCTTGTTTGTAGAACTTGGAGTTGGGTACAAGGTTTTAGGGACATGTAAATAGAGAAGTTGTAAATTTTAATTCTTAGTTTAGTGAAAAGGATGGCTTTGGGGTGTGTTGTTATATTGGTTGCGATGGATTCATGTATGAAATAGTAGGGTGTTACAGAGGATGCCAAAATGTAACTTGAATCACTTAGTCAAATTTTCAAAAGCAGGGCAATCTGCTCAAGCGCAACTTCGATCGCTCAAGTGGTCTATAAAGTCTGCAAAAGTACTAGTTACATGATTTTTACCCTCGACGATCGCTCGACAGTCGTTCGAGCCAAGGACTAAGTAAACAGGGTCTCCGCTCGAGCGGTCTACAAAACTTTGCAAAACTTCTGGGAGCTCTCATTTTACGCTTGAGCGCAACTTCCTACGCTCGAACAAAGGCCCAAAAGTAAGGGTGGTCGCTCGAGTGCAGGTTCTGCCGCTCGAGCCAACCCCCAAACTCTACAAAAGTACAGGGAGCTCGAATTCTTTGCTTGAGCACAAACTCCATCGCTCGAGCGAAGAGTGCAAATTCTGGAATTTTCAAATTTGCTTCCCAAGTTCAAAACTCAATTTCAAAGCAACAAAACACATCATTTTGGGCCAAAACTTGAGAAAACACTTGTAAACTCATAAAACTTCATGAATTGAAAGTCATTTCGCAAAATCAAGCCCAAAAGCAAGTGAATTCTTCCAAAGTAAAACTTGAAATTTTGAAAACATAACATGCATGTAATGATATGAGCTTCAACCTTCAAAAACATGATCAATTGAGATGTTTGGTACAAAAACATGTTGAATTCTTAAGACATAGCCAAGGTAAGGTCATGCATGTGAGAATTCTTGGGTAAACAACTTCAAAATACCATGATATGTACATGCATGCATGCTTTGATCCCAATTCTACTTCTTTAACTTAATTCTTACATCTCTTAGCTCAATTCTCTTAAATTCATGCATTAACCAACTTAAGTACAAAACTAAATGTTTGGATTCTTACCTAAGGTTTTGAACTTGCAAGAGTAGGAGCTTAATTTTCTCAAAGTTGAACAATTCCTTAACTATCCTCTTAAGTTCTCTCAATTCTCTAGCAATTTTCCTTAGTTGAGCTTAATTCTTCTCTTCTCCCTCTTTCTCACGTTTTTTATGTCAAGAAAATGAGAATAATGAGTCTAGAAGGCATGTATAAGCCTTATACAGGCTTGATTAGGGAGGTTTAATTAAGCTTTGCTTAAATTAATCAATTAACACTATTTTATTCTAATTATTTTGTTCCAAATCAAATTCTAATTAAGCTTACCATAAAATTTTAAAAATTCTAAATAACACATATACCGAGTCAATTTTGTGATCGGATGCCGATCAGGTCTTCAATTCGCATAATGAAACAAAAATATAGACAGATATTTCTACGACAAACATATATAAGCACATATAACACCATACACATGCAATTAATGTAGAATTCTCTCTTAATTACTTATTAGGCATTCTTAATCATGGTTTAACAGTTAATCACAGGTCGAGGTTATTATAGAACTATTGTGGGTATCAAAAATAAAATAAAAAAATCTATACCGAAATCGGGATAGAAATACTTAAAACCCCTATTCCAGAAAAAATCTATACTCTAGGGGTGTGTTTGATTTGGGGGATTAGGGGGGGACTATTCACTATTCGGATTACTTATCCGAAGAAGTGAGTAGTCCATCGTTTTTTTTTTTAATCCGCCGGACATGGAGTCCGGCCGGACTCCTTATCCCCATATGGGGAAATATACTACCCCGGGGGCGGGGGCGGGGGGGAGGGTGTGGGACAGTTTTGGAGGGATTATTTACTGTTGGGATTAGGTGATAAAATGACAATTTTGACCCTCTACCATTTAATTATGTATTATATTTAGTAAAATTCAATAAAATTTAAATGTCTCAATTGAAAAATAAAATAATTTTATTTAACTTTTTATTGATGTTTTATTTATTTAATTTTTTAAAGTAATTTTTTATAGATATTTTATTGATATTTTATTTTAAAATTTTGTTTATATTTTATTTAATTTCATTATTTAAATGTTAATAGATGTTTTATTTAATTTCATTGTTTAATTAAGATTATTTTAAAAACAAATTTATTTAAAATTTTAATTAAAAAAATAACATATATTTTTATTGATATTTTATTTACTTTATTTAAAAAAATAAATTTATTTAATTGTGTAAAAAATAAAATAAAATAAAATAAATTTTTATTTAATCTAGCTAAAAATAATTAAAATATTAAAGATATGTTTAATATTGTTATTACTTAGTAAATAATTGAAAAAGGGTAAAATAGTCTTTTGTTCATTTATCATATCCAGTCCGTCCAACCAAACGTTGGATTAACTAAAAATGGTCCTTTCCAGATATCTAATTCCATGAAAAAACAAACACAGGATACATATCCAATCCAACTAAATAGTCCGGGGGATCCACAATCCCAGGACTCAAGTCCAATGGATTCTAATCCCCCCTTATCCAGTCCGTCTATAGCGACCCTAGTTTTCCCTCCATTGATTAGTGTAATCCAGACTTGGTTCCGTGGATGTTGATTGTTGTATATATCTTGTTTCCGTCCTTCAATACTTTGTATTTGAGTTATAGGATGTTTTGGGCAGGTTTGTTACAGGTTGGGTGTGATTGGGAGCAAATGGTTGCTG
Organism: Camellia japonica; assembly: GCA_030407325.1. Classification (NCBI taxonomy): domain Eukaryota; kingdom Viridiplantae; phylum Streptophyta; class Magnoliopsida; order Ericales; family Theaceae; genus Camellia; species Camellia japonica. Next base: position 114,211,927 of record JAPPVO010000007.1, read on the forward strand.
CCCAGAATTTTGGTCCTTCGCACGAGCGAGACTTTTGTCGCTCGAGCGAGCTCCTGGTTTTAGATCCTTCGCTTGAGCCAGGGTTCCTTCGCTCAAGCGAGAGTTGACTTTTGTGTCTGGTGGCTCGAGCGAGGAATCCTGCGCTCGAGCTTGCGTCTACGTCTCTTTTTGACCTGATGGTTTTGATTCTTGGCTCGAGCGAGCGAGATCTATGTTTTGGGTTTCTTCGCTCGAGCGAGCATTCTGTCGTTCGAGCGTGCTTCTGGGTTGCAGACCTGAAGGTTTGGATTGTTGGCTCGAGCGAGGCTTTTTTGTGTCTGGTCGCTCGAGCGACCACTTCTTCGCTCGAGCGAGCCTATGTTACATCAGTAGGCAGCAGCGGGTAAACACTTCACTTTTTCATCTCCTCTTTCGTATAAACCCTAGATCCGGCTGCTCCTCTCTCTACACTTACCTTCTCTCTAGGGTTTCATCTATTTTTAGTGTGTTTCTACCCTAAGTTCTTTATAAGAAAGGTAGAGGGTTGCGAGGGCTTTGTTTTAATCTGAACAATAGTGGATTTGGAGCACTTTGGTTTTTCCTCATCTACTCCTTTGGGCTTCTAACTTCGAGGTAGGGATACCCTACTCCATCTTATGAGCTTTGTCTTTAATTTTGGTCATTTTGAGTAGTTGGTGATGTTGGGCAATTTTTGGAAAAGTTGGGGTTATTGTGTAATTTATAAAAGAGAGGTTTTCAAATATTGAAACCCATATGTATGTAAGACATTGAGAAACGGAATTATTGTTGTATTATCGATGAAATTGGACCTTAGGGTTGATATTGAGGATTAGGGAAAAATGCCCTAATTATTGTGATAAGTTAATTGGTATAATTAATTTGGGAAATATGAAATTGAATTGGAAATTGTGAAATTGGGAAGTTATGGGATTGAATGGTATAGTTGGATTAATTTATCACTCACCCATGTAAAAGTTGATATTATATTTGTTTAATGCAATTACTTTCTGTTTTGAAATAACTGCTTTGGGCTATCGGTGGAGGATAGTCTTGATTGTTGTAGACACTGTATGTTGATTAGGGAAAACTGAAACTAATCACATTGAATATGTCATTGAATATGACAGTTGGAATAATACATCAAATATGTGTATTGATTGATTCCTGTATATGATAATTGTTTATATACTTGGAATATGTGTATTGTGTGGGAGGAGATAGGGGATGTACTCCATGGTTTGAGGGAAGATAGGAGATGGACTCTCAAACCTGTTTGGGAGGAGATAGGAGATGGACTCCATTAATACAGCAAATATGTGTATTAAATTGACGTATTGATACAGCAAATCTGTGTATCATTTGCGAAGTAAGAAAGTGTCTTAATATGATAATGATGCATCAAATATGTGTATCTGTCGTGAAATATGGAAGTGTTGGTATACGAGTTATAGTCTCATTGAACTGTTTAAGCTGAAGAAAGTACAAGAAAAAAGTACAAGAAAAAAGTACAAGAAAAAAAAAAGGTTATCCCGACTCTCAAACTATTAGGCTTAGCCTGTGGACCACCCCGCTAGGCCTTTGGGGCTTGGGCCTAAGATTTTTGGCTCTAGCTGGCCTACCCACTAGAAAAAAACCTGTCGAGGTTAGCCTACATATAAGCTTGGGCACCAATTTTGCAAGTTAAGCCAACGTAGCCTGAGTGTACACACACAATGTACAGTAGGCAAAGTGTCAAGTCATGACCTACCATCTTCTAAACTAATCAACAAGTTTCCTCCTATGATGGAAATATTGTTTTGAGTATATCAAGCAAACACATAGCTGGGAAACTGTTATCAAACAAAGTTGATGTTTAAACAACTTAGTGAATCTTTTCTTCTAATGCATCTGCTAAAATATAATATTAGGAAAAATGAGTGGTACCCCTTTATCAATTTCTAGGATAAATTCATTTTGACGATAGAATAATATATTGAAGTGCTATATCTTTTGTTATATATATTTTAACTCTGCTATAAGTTTTATATGCATTAAGTATTAATGCGTGCATATATGTCTAATTCAATGAACCTTAATTTTGCAATGTTAAAAACTATACATTGTTTTGTGTGACAACTTCGACCTATGATTAACTACTAAAACATGATTAAGAACGTCTAATGGAATGAAATCATATGTTAATTATGTGTTACATGTGTCATTTGTGATTATATTGGTCTGAAGTAGGAGTATCTATTTGAATTTCCGTTTCGACATGCGAATTGAACGGTTTATCGGCATTCGAACACAAAATTGACTAAGTCAACGTGTGATTTAGAATTATTGGACTATTATGGTAGGTTTAATTTAAATTCGATTCGGAATCAAATAATTAGAATAAATTGAATTAGATTAACCAACTTAAACTATACTTAATTAAATCCCACTACTTCCACCTATATAAGCTAAGACAATTCTAGAAATACTTATATGGAGGAAGAAATTGTCCCCATATATTAGTCGAGAGACTAACAAAGAATTGAGTCACACCGTTCCGAATCTGTAAAAACAATAAACAGTTAGTGCCTCCTGACCAGCAGTTGCCGGCCGAAGGGCCCTCCGGCAATCAAGTTAGATAGCATATATCTAAATCAAACTGAATAAGTAAATAGAATAGTTTAGGCATACCTCCTCCTCGAAGATGAAGATTACATCTCTTTATATAGACAAACCTGTCACTCATTTTGTTCAATGAGCTTAAACCACCAATTTGTTCCAGTGACAATAAGCCACTTGTACGGACCAAAACTTATCTGATACATGTATGTGAGACCAACTTGGCAAGTTGCATTGCAAGGTATTATTTTATTACCTTAATTCTATTTCCATGTAGGTATTGGGTGGGCTCACCTCACATGGGTTAAGTTTTATCCTTCCACAATTGCCCCTAAGTTTTCACTTCAGTCAATCGAAGTGAGAAGAAGTGGAAACTTTTCTTATCTCTGGTAGACTCCTGTACCTTTGTTACTTCTATAATCAAAGGAGTTTTTCGTCATATACTTGTCATAAACTGGCTTTATTTGCCTTTATCTTGCAGAATGTGAATATTTTTTACGTGCCCTCCGATTTTTCGTATGATACCTTTGATTTTGCAATAATTATGACGTGGTCACTTATTTTCTGTATATTATCTTTCTTGTTTTTCCGATCTACTGCTTTTGACAATTACGTTGCTAAGATCGTCATAGATCTTTCATTTCCCCAATTAGATAAGATGACAACCTAGTCGCCGAACTACTACCCTTAAGTAGACTTTAATAGTTGACCCTTATAGGTTTTCCTTTGCCCTAGGCAAGATAAGCTGATGACCTAGTCATCAAACTATACCTTTAGAGAATAGACCCTCGTAGGCCTTTCCTTGCTTTTGGCAAGATCGCTTTTGTTTGGCAATTGGCCTTGATGTGCTGTTTAGTTTCTCATCACCCTTGATATTGTAAAAGCATGGAATGTGTCAATAAGATTGATTTTTGTACAGGTTGATGGCTTTCTATGAGAGCCAAGCATGCTCCTTTAATCCTAGTGTTGAAAACACTACTCAATGTGCTTAGCCTGGCTAGGATCTTATTGTTTGATGCCTAGTAAGACCAAGGTTTACTCATTTTTCGATGCTTGGTTCGGCTAAAACTTACACAATTTTCAATGCCTAGCTCAGCTAAGGCTTATTCAATTTCCAATGCCTAGTAAGACTAGGGCTTACTTAATTTCTGATTCTTAGCTTGGCCAAGGCTTATTCAATTTCTGATGCCTAGTAAGACTAGGGCTTACTCAATTTCTGATGCTTAGCTTAGCCAAGGCTTATTCAATTTCCGATACCTAATAAGACTAGGGCTTACTCATTTTCCGATACTTAGCTCAGCTAAGGCTTACTCAATTTTTGATGCTTAACCTCGCTAAGGCTTATTCAATTTCCAATGCCTAGTAAGACTAGGGCTTACTCATTTTCGATGCATAACTCGACTAAGGCTTATTCAATTTCTGATGCCTAGTAAGACTAGGGCTTATTCAATTTTCGATGCCTAGTAAGACTAGGCTTACTCATTTTCCGATGCTTAGCTCGGCTAAGGCTTACTCAATTTCTGATGCTTAGCTCGGCTAAGGCTTATTCAATTTTCAATGCCTAGTAAGACTAGGGCTTATTTAATTTCCAATGCCCAATCAGAGTAGGGCCAACTCATTTTCCGATGCTTAGCTTGACCAAGGCTTACTCAAATTCTGACGCTTAGCTTGGCTAAGGCTTATTCAATTTCTGATACTTAGCTTGGCTCTTCGAATGAGGTTCGACCGAGTTGTTGGATTTCTGAACAACCCTTACATTTGAAAAAGTTTGTTAAATGATTTTGACATTCATCTGCGAGTCATCCTGCCAAAATGGGGCATGAAGAAGACGGTCACCTGCGACAAAGCTTTTGAGCTTCTCGTGATGAAGTTCCATAGACCACATTCTGTCAAATTAACAAAGTCGTGGCTAGAAGGTATTCTCGAGCAACTCTTGCTTGTGATGGTTACGTTGTTAATTATGGTTTATGATTTTGGAAGCTAGATAAGTTCGTCCTAACCCCATGATCATCCTGCTAAAATTTCATTTTGATTAGATATGATCTCACCGTTGATCTTATACTTGATGCTTCCAAATTTGTTAGTTGTTGATGACTATCTTGGACTCGGAATTTATAGAATCGGATCCTAAAAATGGATTCTACATGTTGGAAAACTCAAGGGTGGTCATCCCTCAAGTTATCAAACCTCCCAAGTAACCTGGATGCACTAGGATGCACCGTAGCACCAAAGACGGAGAAGCACTGGATAAAATCCATCTTCTTCTTCATCAAACCCAGTGGGCAACCCAGATTTTTTTCCAGTTTTCCGTCTTTGCTTCAAGCAATCTTTAAAACTCTATAACTTTCTCAATTCTTAACAGTTTCACTCCTTTTTTTCGCCAATATCTTCATCTTGCTTTGTACTCTGTGCTATGCCACCTTGCCTTCTTGCTCTCCCTTAAAATGGGTAGTTTCGGTATGCCAAAAGTTGTCTGAAAACCAACTTTGAATATGACCTCCAAATTTCTTTCTTTCTTTCTTTCTTTCTTTCTTTCTTTCTTTCTTTCTTTCTTCTTCTTCTTCTTCTTCTTCACATATAGCACGCTGTGAAGGTTGGTTTTTCTGTTACTGCATCCTTGCTCGGCAAGCCATTAAGACCCGCAATCAAAATGGCATAGGCTGTTTTGGTTGCAGGAATGCATGTGCATGGTCTCCAATGCTGAACAATTCTTTAGAGTTGAGAGAGAATTATTGAGTCTCTAAATGGCATACTCAAAGTAATCAGCTGGGTTTGCATGGAAAGTGTTGTTGAGTGAGAGAATATATTGCTGCTCCTTTCATGGAAATGGCATAAATCCAGCATGCATCATGTTGGTTGGCCCAAGCAAAAGCTTTGTTCAAAATTTGTTTTATAGAAGTTCTTCAGAATTAACGATGATGTTCATCGTAGGTGATTGCTGTGTCACAGATTGTAAAGTTAATTCATGTCATCTTCTTCATTGAATTAACTGCTCCCTGAAGTAAGATCGTCGGGGCATATAAAGCTTTGTTCAACAGTCGCCTTGGTTTTCGGCTTGCTGAAACACTTGGAAGGTAATTCATCTTGTCGACAAGGGAGGCTGCTAAGGAGTTGTCAAGTTGTTTTCAAGCCGCAGTGTGTAGATTGCGGCATTTTCCCATGCTTATAGTGGTGGTGATCTTTGACATTTGTTCGGCATGGCCGTGATTTCTTTCTTTGGATAAATATAGTGGCACGCGTCTCACTGTTAAGTAACCTCATTTGCTTTGCTTGAACTTGCTTTCTAGAGACAGAAACCAAAGACCCATTTATGGATTGTAAACAAGAAGTTGTTTCTTCTATCAAAAAAAATAAAATAAAATAAAATAAATTAAAAAATTAAAAATAAATAAATAAAAGGTTGAAGCAGAGCAATATTATTAGCCTTTTGCTTATCTGTGATCGGCTTTGTTCTTTTTAGAAGACCTACGAAACAATAATCTAGACAGAGAGATAGTTGACCTGGGCTATTAGTGTACCAAGACATTTTCAAGCTATCTCATGCAAAAACTTTCACAAGGTTCACAATTTTATGTATAAAAATATTAAAATGTAATAAAATGAATTGAGTTCCCTAAAGAACCTCACCATTTTTTATCTGGTTGAATTATCACATATAGACCAACTTATATAAAGCTAGAATAGCGCTGAACTCTTATCTCGGAACACTTGGTCGACAGAAAATGGCGAACCAGACTTTATAATATTCATTACTTGATTGCGTTTGGACCATGATCGATAACTTTTGTCAAATTTCTTACCGAACAAATTTTTGAAGAAGTTGTGCGAGTTGCAGAGCTACTGAGCTAGGCTGTAGCACTACTGAGTAGCCTTGTGGCTCTAACGAGCAACTTTGTGTGAGTCACTGAGTTGCTGATCTGGGTTGTTAGCTTTGTGGCATTAACCACTTGGTTGCCAAACATATTTTTGAAGGCCTATTTAAGGTTGGTTTTTTGCCGAATAGATTTTTGCTCAAAAACCCTTATTCTAGAGAGAAAAAGCATGAACCCAACTTTTGTAAAAAAATATGCTGTTCCAGACTACTTTTAGAGCTAAATCAATTCATAGAAGTTTTATATGATACCCGTTTATATGCTAGACAGTTTTATAGACATATATATATATATATATATTTCAAGGTTGATCATTCCAGATTCCATGAAATGGCGATGTAAAGCCAAAGGACTTGAGTGGTTTTGCCGAAGGATGTGTCCCAATGTCTTTAGCGGAATTATGCTGACTTGGCGACATCATTTCTATTAGGCAAAGTGATCGTTCGGTGAGAGCATAAAATGGTGCTCGTCGCTTCCATTGGACTCGGTCACTTCGTTCTTGCTTGTCGCTCTGTTTTTGACTTACTAAGTACTTGGTCGGCAAGCCCTCTTGGTCTTTGTCTTGCCAAGAACACTTGGTTGGCAACTCTCCTCAATTTGGCTATTTGTTTGAATGTCGGCAATCACTTCGGTGCCGATCAATCTTCATGCTATAGTTAGTATATGCTTTTTTATCCTCTCGTGTAAAAACTTTCATAAAGTTCACAGTTCTAAGCATGCATACATATATATATATATATATATATCGAAGTTCATGCTCATAGATTCAATAAAATATAAACTAGAGAGATAGAGTTGGAAGTTAGGTAATGTGAACATGACCTGAATTTTCTTTAGAGAGTTCCGGTTATTCAAACTTCATTAACCAACATTCAATAAATCAGATTTCAATACTTGGTCGGCAACTTTGGCTTGCCGAATTACTTGATCGATATCTCTACTTTGGCTTTTTGGCTTGCTGAAACCTTATGGTCACAACTTCTGATCTTTTGGCGTGTTGAAACAGTTGGTCGACAATTCCTCTTGGTTTTTGACTTGCTAAAGTCTTTTGATCGGCATCTTTTCTTGATTTTTTAGCGTGTCGAAACAATTGGTCGGCAATTCCCCTTGGTTTTTTGTTAAAGATCCACACCATGTGAAGGTGGTTTTTGGAAGTCAAGAATGGAGGCTACAGAAAAAAAATTTCCAACTTAGGGTGGTTGTGTATTAAGCTTGCCATTTATGTTTATGGTTGATGGTTGGCAACCAAATGTTGAACTTTGGCACTCCCATTTATGTATAAAATGGGAAGAGTTGTGAGCTTAGATCATCAGAAAAGAGGAAGGCAACACAAAGTGTATAATCTGTGTGAGTGAGAGAGTTCTATAGAGAGTTGTGAGGTGTGAGTTGTAATCTTCCTCTGGGATAATTCTATAGTGAGAAATATTTCTCCGTAGACGTAGCTATTGCCGAACCACATAAATCTCGTCTTTTTTCTGTGTGTGATTGATTTCTGGGTGTGTCTAATCCTAACAAGTGGTATCAGAGCCTCGTTGGTCGATTTTCGAAAAAACAGGGTGTGTTTTTCAAAATTACCCAGAAATCAAATTGCTCAAAATTCATTTTTGAGCATACCAGGAGGAAGATCTCGGCGAGAGGAGTCCAAAACTGTAAAGAAGAGCATCAGACGAGCTATAATATGCCCTCACGCGCCACCTGAAGAAGGCACATAAGTCTTAGTCTTAGACATACACCACACGCTCCGTTAACAGTACCAGCGTGTCACACCAATCTCAGGCACTCGCCCGACGCGTGACGGAAGAAAGAAGAAGAGTGGGGTGCACGTGTTCGTGACGTCACCGCCACGTCACACGCCATCTAGCAATCACATTAGCGCCACGTCATTACCACGTTAGCGCGCACGTTAGTGTCATGTCAACGCCACGTGTCGCCATGTCAGCACAAACGTGTCAGCTACGTGTCAGCCACGTCATCGTGTTGGCTGACCAGTCAACCCACCAAGTTGATCCGACCTGACCCAGAAGTAGAGGGATTATTCGGTGCTACGTGGGTAAGGTACATCCGCAGATCTAAACCGTTGAACTTATCTTAGCTAGATTTAAGCCATTTGAAGTCCGATTTTGGTGATCCAATAGTGATTTCTAACTATTTGAAGTATTTCAGAGAAATTTGTATGGTCAGATTTTTTATTTAGAATTTCTATAAAAAGTAAGAAGACGATGGAAGAATCTACTTCAACTTCAGGATCCATGATCAAGTTGAATCCTTCCAATTATGCAATCTGGAAGCCTCGGATGGAAGACATTCTATATTATAAAGACCTGTTTGACCCTATTGCTCTAAAAGGGGTTAAACTGAAAGAAGTGAAGAATGAAGACTGGATAAAGATGAACCGGAAGACTGTCGGTTGTATCAGACAATGGATAGACCACAGTATGTTTCACCATGTACCAGTCAAAGACTGCCCGAAACAAAGCCTTGGTAATGAGAAAGCTTGTAAATCTAAAGTTGAAGAATGATGTGTCTATTGTCAAGTACACCAGTGAATTTAAGAATCTGGTAAATCAACTTGTAACTGTCAAGATGCCCTTGGATGATGAAATGCAAGTCGTTCTGTTGATCAGTTCTTTACCGGACAACTGGGAGACATTGGTGGTTTCTCTTAGTAACTCTGCACCAGAGGGAAAGCTGACCATGAGCATGTTCACAGACGTCATGTACAATGAAGAGACAAGGAGGAAAGACATGTAAGGTAATCAGTCTCATGCTTTTGTCACAGAAGATAGAGGCAGAAACAGAGGTAGAGGAAGAGGTAGAGGAAGAAGCAAGAGCAGAGGTAGATGGAACAATAGTGGTAAATCTAGAGACAGTAAAAGTCAAGGTAACTCTAGCTTCACTTGCTTTTACTATGGCCACAAGGGTCACACAAAGAGGAACTGCCCAAACTGGAAAGATAAAGGCCAAAGCAGTAAGTCAAAGGGAGATGAGAATACGACAGCCATAATAACTAATGAAATACTTCTTGCAGTTGATGAAGAGAAAGATTTCCTTCACGTGGCTGACCACAGCTATACACAACGGGTGATAGACACAGCTACATTCTATTACGCTACTTCCCATAGAGAAATCTTCAGCTCGTACAACGTTGGAGATTTTGGCACTGTTCGAATAAGGAATTCTAGCTATTCGAAGATTGTGGGTATTAGAGACATTAGTATTCAGACTAATGTCAGACACAAGTTGGTTCTCAAAGATGTGAGGCATGTTCCAGATTTGCGCCTCAATCTTCTCTCCAGAAGCCCCCTGGACCGACAGGGCTATACAAGTATATTCGGAAATGGCCGTTGGAAGCTGACAAGAAGAGCTTTGACAATCACCAGAAGGAGAAATGTCTTCAACACTGTACCAGACTCAAACGAAGATCTGTCTGGGAAGTCTTAATGCAATAGAAGACAATGAGTCACCAGACTTATGGCACAGAAGACTGGCTCACATAAGCGAGAAGAGATTGCATCTGTTGGAAAAGCAATCCAAGATAGGAAGTGCCTGAAGCCGTGTGATCATTGCCTTTATGGAAAGCAGCATCGAGTATCATTCAGTTCAACGAGCAAGAGAAAAACAGAAGTGCTTAGTATGGTATACTCGGATGTTTGTGGCCTAATCGAAGTGGAGTCACTTGGCGAGCAAGTATTTTTTTACCATTATTGATGATGCATCAAGGAAGTTGTGGGTGTATTTCCTGAAGATGGAGAATGAGGTATTCCAGTACTTTCAGGAGTTCCATGCAATGGTGGAAAGAGAGACCGAGAAGAAGTTGAAATGTCTTCACACAGACAATGGTGGCGAGTACACTTCCAATGCTTTTGAAGCATATTGTGCTAGTAAAGGTATCCGGCACGAGACAACAGTTTTCGGTACCCCACAACACAATGGTGTGGCAGAGAGGATGAACCGCACTATTGTTGAAAGAGTCTGATGTATGCTCAGAATGGCAAAGTTGCCAAAGTCATTCTAGGCTGAAGCCGCCTGTACAACCTGTTGTCTCATCAACAGGTCGCCTTCAGTCCCGTTGAATTTTGCGATACCCGAGGAAGTCTGGTCCAGAAGAAAGGTATCATATTCTCACTTAAGAGTCTTCGAGTGTATGTCGTTCGCATACATCTCCAAGGAAAACAGACAGAAGCTTGATGACAAGTCCACTTCATGCATATTTGTGGGCTATTCAGATGCAACATTTGGGTACAAGTTGTGGGATCCAGTAAACAAGAAGATGTTCAAGAGTAGAGATATTGTGTTCCAGGAAGACTAGACAATAGCAGATTTTGAGAAGTCTGCAAAGTCTAGAGATGTCATCACTCCAGACTTGTTCCCATCTCCCGAGCCATCACAAAATACTAGATGTGATGATTTGCAACAAGAAGTGCCAGAGTTGCATGATCCTATGCCAAAAATTGAGGATCAGGAGGAAAGAGATGAAGACCCGAATAAAGAGGGTGTTGAGCAGGGAGAGCAACCCCCCTCAACCAAAGGCAACTAGGCCTTAGTTGTTGAGATCTGGAATAGCTGATGTGCTATCAACCAAATATCCCGCTTCTCGGTATATTCTGATTACTAATGAGGGGAGCCTGAGAGTTTTTCGGAAGCAAAGAGTCATACAGAAAAAGATTGCTAGATGCAAGCCACGAAGAAGAAGATTAGTTCTTCACAGAAGAACCACACTTATGAGCTTGTTTCACTTCCAAAGGGCAAGAAGGCATTGAAAAACAAATGGGTGTACAAATTGAAGAAAGATGGCAATTGTAAAATATTGCAGCATAAAACTCGCTTGGTGGTCAAAGGTTTTGGGCAGAAAAAGGAATTGATTTTGATGAGATCTTCTCTCTAGTTGTGAAAATGACTTCCATTCAAGTAGCTCTGGGATTAGTAGCTCGCTTGAATCTAGAGGTAGAACAGATGGATGTCAAAACTGCCTTTCTCCATGGTGATTTGGTAGAAGAGATCTACATGGAGCAACCAGAAGGATTTGAAGTTAAAGGGAAACAGAACCTAGTCTGCAAACGGAAAAAGAGTCTTTATGGCTTGAAGCAGAAGCCAAGACAATGGTACAAAAGTTTGATTCATTTGTGTGGATCACGAGTACACAAGAATAGTAACAGACCGGTGTGTATATTTCTGAAGGTTTTCGGATGGAAACTTCATCATCCCACTGTTGTATGTCGATGATATGCTGATCATCAGACATGATATTGCTATGATCAACAAGTTGAAAAAGGACTTGTCACAGTATTTTGATATGAAGAATTTAGGCCAGCACAACAGATTTTGGGCATGAAGATTGTTCATGACAGGAAAGCCTAGAAGATATGGCTGTCACAGGAGAAATATGTTAAACGGGTGATTGAAAGGTTCAACATGAAAGATGCCAAGCCAATCAGCACACCACTGGCCAACCATTTCAAGGTGACAAAGCGTTCGTGTCCCACGACCAGCTCTGAAAGAAAAGAAATGGAGGCAATTCCTTATTCTTCAGCAGTAGGGAGTTTGATGTATGCAATGGTGTGTACCCAGCCAAATACAGCTCACGCAGTTGGCGTTGTGAGCAGATTCCTCGCCAATCCAGGAAATGAGGATTAGGAGGTAGTAAAGTGGATTCTGAGGTACCTTAAGGGTATATCTAAAATGTGTTTATGCTTTGGAGGAGCTAAACCAGTCTTGGAAGGTTATCCTGATGCAGATATGGCAGGCAATCTTGATGGTAGGAAATCTACAACAGGATTTCTATTTACTTTTGCAGGGAGAGCTGTGTCTTGGCAGTCTAAGCTGCAGAAGTGTGTTGCTTTATCCACAACCGAGGTAGAGTATATTGCTGCAACGGAAGCTGGGAAAAAATGTTGTGGTTAAAGCGGTTTCTCTAAGAACTGGAACTAAAGCAGGAAAAGTTCACAGTACATTGTGATAGCCAGAGTGCCATAGACTTGAGCAAGAATTCTATTTACCATTCTCGCACAAAGCACATCGATGTTCGGTATCATTGGATACGCGAAGTGATGGAAAAATAGTTATTGGAACTAGTCAAGATTCACACAGATAAGAATTCAGTTGACATGCTTACAAGGTGGTCTCGAGAGACAAACTCGAAGTATGCAGGGACATTGCTGGGATGGACTTCCAGTAAGGATCCTACTCCCCATAGGTGTGGAGGGAGAGAATTGTTAAAGATCCATAACATGTGACGGTGGTTTTTGGAAGTCAAGAATGGAGGCTACAAAAGTTTTTTTTTTTCAACTTAAGGTGGTTGTGTATTAAGCTTGCCATTTATGCTTATGGTTGATGGTTGGCAAGCAAATGTTGAACTTTGGCACTCCCATTTGTGTATAAAATGGGAAGAGTTGTGAGCTTAGATCATCATAAAAGAGGAAAGTAACACAGAGTGTATAATCTGTGTAAGTGAGAGAGTTCTATAGAGAGTTGTGAGGTGTGAGTTCTATAGTGAGAAATATCTCTTCGTGGACGTAGGCTATTGCCGAACCACGTAAATCTCTTGTCTCTTTTCTGTGTGTGATTGATTTCTGGGTGTGTCTAATCCAAACATTTTTGACTTGCTGAAGTCTCTTAATCGGCATCTTTTCTTGATTTTTTGGCTTGCCAAAATAGTTGGTCAGCGTTCCTTTGTAGCTTATCCAAGAGCTTGGTTGGCCTCTTTTTCCAACTGTTGGTGTACCAAGATATTTTTAAATTATACTATGCAAAATTTTTAATGGAGTTCCACAGTTTACATAAACAATAAATTCATGAAATTATATTAGAGAAATAGAATTAGAAGCTTAAGAAAATATCATGAAGCATTCATGATAATTGAAGTTGGCCCTAGATCAAACTGTTTGGATATCTATATATATATATATATATATGCCTCATATGTAGCCGATCGCCACAGATTATTAGTTTTTTTTTTTTTTTTACACAATTACTCATGGCCCTATCTTTGTTGAGAATGCTTCTAGGGAGAGAGAGTGAATACCCAGCCTTGGTCTAATCACAATATTTTATTCTTGAGCCAAACAAATCATAAAGCTATTTATGAAAGGCACACAAATATTAGTATTTGTGAAAAACATATTTTTTTTTTTTACTTCATATATGCAGTAGATCAAAACATTAATAAAATGTAGGTATATTTTATTCACATTTCACATACCTTTTCTCATTCCCTTTCCAAATCTCTTCCCAAATCCTCTAACCAAATACAGCGTTAGTAAGATTTGTGCTACCTGCCAAAACCATAAAGCATTTGGTATAACAGAAAAATAAAGTCAAAATGAAAAACGTTTTCAGTTAACTAATTTAGGTGGCAAACATTTTCTCCTTTTTAAAAGATAAAAAACATTTTCCATTGATCTTTTCAACAAAAATCATACCAATATTACCACGCTACCCCCACCACCACTCCACATCCACCACTTTTTAAATTTGCAACCAAATATAAGCAAATATAGAAACAACATTTGACTGAAACAAACTATATCATGGCCCAAGTTTACTGAAAAGTCAAGTGTATTGCATAGAATTTAAGTAGATGTAGCATTACTCTAACAAACATTGATACGTGAATTTAAATTATATTGATCTTTAAATAAATAAATAAAAACATATTCGGATTAATACTACTGCATATGACGCTTTCAGTGCTAACGTTTCATCAAAATTTTCATTAAATTTGAGTAAAAATTTAATTTGATATGATGCATTCCAATTGTTTCGTCAAATCTGGTAGGTCGTTCGGCCGGTCATCCGGCTTAGAATAAATTTTCATCAAATCTTCCACAATCTGGTCGTCCATCCAGTTGACTCGCCAGTCATCCACTAACCGTCACCTACGAAATTCGATGAAAGGTTAAACGCTTCCTTGATTTGATGAAAGTTTTGATTTTGCCTTCATTTAATATAAGTTTGATGACACGGTTGGAACCCAAAAAGTAGGGATTTTTCATCAAATTCAAATTTGATGAAATATCTAAGTAAGGGTTGGAGATGGTCAGATATTTCATCAAATTTGAATTTGATGAAAACGTTTACTTTTTAGATTCCAATCGTATCATCGAACTCATATCAAATGAAGGCAGAACCAAAGCTTTCATCAAATCAAGGGAGCGCTTAACTTTTCATCAAATTTCATAGGTGACAGTTGGTGGACTATTGGGTGGACGACTGGGCGGTCAACTAGGTGGACGACCGTCCGGACAACCTGGTGGACGACTAGATTGGGGAAGATTTGATGAAAATTTACTCTAAGCCGAACGACTGGCCGGATGGCCAATCAGATTTAATGAAAAGATTGGAGCACATCATATCAAATCAAATTTTTACTCAAATTTAATGAAAATTTTGATGATGCTCTAAGATCATTCATTGAAGACAAAAGCTTTTCAGAGTGGTCTTTGGCACAATCGATTGGAGATTCAACAGTTGAAACTACGTAGATTTAAAAAGCTCTGAGATGGAGAGTACTTATGAATACCTAGAAGATAACAACTTCAAGAAAACTATAAAGAAAGAAGATCAGCTAGTTTGTAGCACCAAGAAAATCAAAAGCACTACAACTTTCGGTTTAATTTGGAAGGATACATGGGAGAGTAACCTAGCTTACTACTCCAAAAAATAAATAAAAATAAATAAATTTTTACAAACACATACCCTAGAAATAACAAACATGTAAAAATTAACTATTTGTCAATTACCTAATAAGACTAACATGGATGAGGGCCAAAGACTAAGCCTGAATGAAAGGCACAAAAATAACTGCAAAACAACAAATGAAATTTTAAAAATCACTATTTTGAGAGAGAAAGAGAAAGAGAGGTGTAAAGAATATTTTTCTTATAGAGAGGAAGCAATGGAGACGTGTGAGAAAAATTTATATGAAAGCAGTGAGAGATTTAGAACGTAAGCTTTATTTTAGGAAGAGATTTAAGTAAGCTTTATTATGGGAACTAATTCCCCAAATCATAGGTCTAATTTGTCAAGTGAACTTTTACAATTTGAATCCCAAAATTATACGTGACCATTCCATTAATGTTTTGTTGTCTACAAATTTAATTTTTAAATTCTAATTTTTAGTAGCTAATGTATATTTAAAAAAAATAAAAATAAAAATCAACATAATTGCCAATTATTAATTGGGTTGAAGTTTTGGAATTCCTAGAGCCCTAATTGTTAGAAAGATCCTTTTACTTTATATATAGTACTAGTAGCAAACTCGTGCTATGCATGGAATGAAAGTTTCGTTTCTTTTTAATACAAAATATTGTCAAATCAAAATAATTTATTGTATTTATTTGAACAATATAAAGAAATTTCTATTAATTCAAAAATAGTTGAAAGAATGCCAAATTTCATTAAGGGATATTTTGTTATCAACGTTCTGTATTGATTAGGTGAATTATATGCTAAGTATATTCGGTATAGAGGTTTCAACTAAGCTAGGGTCATATTGAGCTTGAACTACAAAGAAATATGATGTGTCAACTCAACTTTAACACAACATCCGGACTAATATATTCATCTTAAGTTTAACCCTACAAAAATTCTAAATTTTAAGCTCACTCAATTAACTCAACATATATTGATTATTATTAATTGTTTTTTATATATATTTTTGGCGGTGTCTCGGAGTGATTTTAAATAAATTATACTTTTTAATAATAATTTCTGATGATGTAGTTTGGTCGGCAAGAGACGGGTCGGATAGGATCCGAATGCTCCACGAGTCGATTGACCTTCGTCTTCCCAATAGCACTTGCGACAAGTCTAGCAAGAAGGTTCCAAAGTGGGGGGGTTCCTTCCTGAGGACCCTCTGACGATCAAGTTAGTGAAGTATCTGAGAAGACGGGAAAGGCTTAGAGAGAAATGAGAGAATTGAGAGAGTAGTATCAGAAAGTGAGCTAGCAATCCGTTACCATATGGCCTTTAGCTTCCCTATATCTCTTACCAATCGTTCCCCTATCTATTCACACTGTCCTATTGGCCGAAAGTCTATGTCCTACTCGCCTCCGGCCATGGCTATAGCGATCCCGGTATTCCCTTTTCTGTTCAGTTGTACTCCAGACTCGGTTTCGTGGAGTTGGTAGTTGTGTCTATCTGGTTGTCGTCCTTTAATTTCATTTGTTCGAGTTTTGGGATGTTTTGGGCAGGTGTGTTACAGGTTGGTTGAGCCTGAGTCTCAAATCTAGTTGTCCAGGTTTTTGGTGTTATGGTCGAGCGGGTTGTTCTGCGCTCGAGCGGGGTTTGGTTTTTGGCTGTCCGCTCGAGCGGACCTTCTTGCACTCGAGCGGGATTTACACACTTCTAGTATTTTGTTTTCTGCAAAACTTCTGCAGATGTGATTTCTACGCTCGAGCGGATTTCCTGCGCTCGAGCGGGCTTTCTGGCGCTCGAGCGGGTAGTACATTGTTGGTGTAAGTTCTGGGAGGGAGAAATCTGCGCTCGAGCGGACTAGTTTTCACGCTCGAGCGGATGTACTTTATTTATGTGTCTTGGCGCTCGAGCAAGTCTTATTGCGCTCGAGCGGACCTAGTTTTTTGTTCTTGACGCTCGAGCGTTGTGTTTTCCGCTCGAGCGGGAATGTCGTATATCAGTTAGCAGCTGGGCATTTTTTAATCACTTTTTACTTTATCTCTCTTTCTCTTACTTTCCCAAAAGCTATTTTGAGAGCTCCTCTCTCTAGAAACTCCCTTCTCTCTAGGGTTTGATCTAGTTAGAGCACTTTTCTTCCCTTCGGCCTTTGTAAAAATTGTGTTGATCGTCGAGGGCGTCGTTTAGATCCAAAAAGTCTGGCATTTGGAGCATTTTGGTTTTGGTCTCATCTCTCCCTTTGAGCTCCGAATTTGAGGTAGGGATTCCTACTCACTCTTATGAGTTTTAACCTAGATGTTGAGTTTTTGTATAAATGGTTTGAGTTTTGGAAACTAGGGTTTCAAATGTATGTTTTTGAAAAGAGGGCTTTTTGATGATTTTGAAACATAAACATTTACTTGGGTTTCAAAATGGGTTGGTTGATGTTGTTGGTAATATTGGGCTCTTGGAGTCAATGTTGAGAATAAAAGGGAAAAATGCCATAGCTTGGGTATATTGGGGTCATTAGTGTAATGAATGACTTTGTTGAGAAATGTGGAATTTGATTTGAAATAATGAAATTGACTCATTGTATGGTGGAATAGTGGAGTTGGATTTATTAATCGCTCACTTTTGAAACATTGATATTTTATCTGTTGGGGCTTTTATTATCTGTTTAGAAATAATTGCTTGGGCTACCGGTGGGGGGTAGTTTTGATTGTTGTAGACAATGCATGATGATTAGGCAAACTAAAACTAATCAATTGGATATGTCACGAAGTATGACGGTTGATAGAATACATTATCGTTATGTATTGTTTGATTGTGTATATGACCTATGTGTATATACATTGCGTGTGTGGGAGGAGATAGGGGATGTACTCCACGGTTTAGGGGAAGATAGGGGATGGACCTCTAAACCGGATGTTGTTTGGGAGGAGATAGGGGATGGACTCCACTGATACAGCTCATATGTTTGTCAGTTATTGTATTGATATAGCTCATATGCTTATCTATGGAAGTGTCGATATGGCTAATATGCTTATCTGTTGAGATGTAGATACAGCTTGTATGCTTATCTGTTGAGATGTTGATACAACTAGTATGTTTATCTATTGTAAAAGGGAAATGTTTAATATGAGTCACTGTCTCATATAAGTGGTTGCCCAGGTTCTGAGCCGTTGATGCAAATTGTGATATCGATAAGAAATGGAAGATAGCATGAAACATGAACATAGTGGTCATGTAATGGGAATGAGTTATAAATTGATTTATGGAATTGAACATTTATCAAATTGCTAATGTCTTAGTTACTGCTCATACTGTGTTTAGCATATCTCTACTGGGCGTTGGCTCACTATATGGGACATTATTTTCAGGTACAGGTAGCATGCCACCTCCAAGGACATAGCTTGGATGAGATGAGAGTTGAAGACTCTTTTGTTTTTTTGTTTGTATACATGTACATCAAGCCAAGGGCTTATTTTGTATAGAGTTAGTACTCTTCTTTTGTGTAACCAAGTGTTGACTTGGAAAGCTGTAAGCCCATAGGGATTTGCTTTTGTTGTTAACATGTAATACTGCTGTAAGAACTACTCTGATGAATAGAAATGGTTGATTTCTTTTATATCAATGCATGTCTTAAGTGATGGGTTTTATGTATTATTTTGAGGGCGTTACAACTTGGTATCAGAGCGTACCGGGTTCGAATACTTTGGGTACGTGGGAAGTGATTAGTATCACAATGGGTTTGTCTCGCTTGGTTAGAGACTTAGATGTAGTGTTATGTGGTTAATTGATAACATGCTTATGTGACTATTTGGGTATGGGATTTGATTTCTAGGATATTGATTGGATCCTTGGGTTTCTGTGAGTCTTGTTGGAAAGGCACTTGATCAATGCTGTTTCTAACCGGAACTCTAGTAACGCCTTGGGACTATCATTATCCGGGAATGAAATTCGTAAGTGCTTATGTGTTTATGTGCTTACGTGGAGTGAATTACAGTTGTCCATGCATTAGGACGCGGGTGTTTAGTTTCAGCACATTTATGAATGTGCTAACGTCTTTGTTACCTTTAATAGGATGTTTGGACGAGGTGGTAGGCGTGGTAGGCCTAGGAGGCAGGAGGTGCCTTTACCGGATGACGTTCCGGCAATGCAGGAGGGAGTTGGTCAGGCTAATGTGGCCGAGCCAGTGGGTCAGCAGGCTATGGGTGCCTTGGCCCGAGAGATAGTGGGAGCTTTGGGTATTCTCAGAGCTGAACATCAGGTTGCAGAGGCAGGGCCTTCTTTCTTGAAGAGGGAATTTTTCCGGTCTAACCCGGACGAATTTGTTGGAGATCCAAAGGAGCCACTTAAGGCTGACGAGTGGTTGGAACAGATGGAGAAGACATTCGAGATGCTTGGCATCGAGGATGGGGCTCTAAAAGTGACCTTGGCATCCTTCCAACTGAAGGGAGATGCGGGTCAATGGTGGAAGTACGAGAAGGGCCGTGTTGGGGGTGCATGGGAGGTCTTTGTGAATGCCTTCCAGGAGAAGTTCTTATCTTCAGCTACTAGAGAGAAGCTAAGGGAGCAGTTTTGCCAGCTTAAACAGCAGGGTTTGTACATCCCCTATCTTCTCCCAAACTCATGAAATATGGTGTGATATGCATTAGCATTAGTAATAATCCCAATATGTTTTTGTTGTTTTTATTTTTGTTTTTGTTTCCAAGAGTCATGGCTAGTAGGCAGGTTCGTGTACATTGCAGTTGCCAAAGTGCTGGCAGAAATGAACAATGGCAGCAGCTCAGCAATAAAAAGTACTGTACTCCAATTAACCTCATTGATATCTGGAATGGCTGTCACACTTTGTATATCCCTTGTTGAATGAATATAAAACACCTTCTAATATGTGTTTAGTAGTTTTTCAGATCAATGTAATCCAAGTTGTATAACATTACACATTTGTAAATCAAGATCACAATGATGAAAATTATGTTTTTAAATCGAGAGACCACAATATGCCACACCATTCTATACAAAAAATTTGTACAATCTTCCTTTCTGTATGTCTCCACCACTCAAAACTATTAATGCATGGTGAATACGTGATGTATCATGCATGCAACCTATATGAAAAACAAAAGATATATCAACTCAAATGCTCTGTTCCTCCCAGTTGAAGTCACTGGCCGGCCATACCAAACACCTAAATCTGCTTAAACCAGGTAAATTTAGAGTCAGAAACTCTACTCCATTTTTATATTTTGACAGTAAACAAGACAGAATAATACTCCAACAATTTCCTCACAAACAATAGTTATATATTTTTTGGGTGAATTCAGTAGTTATATATTACAGACAAGCACTCACAAACAGTTATACTACATAACTAGCGCACTTAACTAGCAATTTCTAGCATAATCAAACCCTCAATCTCTAATTGGTACACTTTCTCAGATAGCACCTTTGAAAACACCATTTATGTTTGATTCAGAACTAGAGAGGGAAGCCATAGCAAGACAATCTTCATAGCAAGACAATCTTCATCCTGAAACATGTTATCAAGCTGGTTTTACATTTTCAGCCAAAGGAGACACAAGTACTACCAAAAACAATGAAATTCCACTTGAGAAAATTAAAATTCATTGTGAAGTTGCATTCCTCATTAATTTTCCTGTGTGAAATCTTAAAAGAAAAAAAAAAGTTCAGAAAAGTAAAAGAACAAGAACATGACAAAAAATAGAAACATCACAATAGACATAACATTATAAGATGTTTCAATGCAGTAGCTCATAGGTTAGTCCAAAGTTTTCCACTAGTTAGATCAAGATCTTTAGCAAGTTGTTGCCCATGCAGAATTCCTAATCAGGACAAGTGAGACACGAAAATAGAAAGGAACAAAATAGGAATTATAAATTATACATACACACAAGAACACAAGATTGAAAGTGGTTCACCCCAAAATTATATGTCCACAGTCATTGCGGTTGTGCAATGATTAGAAAAAATACAACTAATATACAGAGAACTATGCATTCATAGTTGGATCTACGGTCGAGTGGTAAATATTCAATACTTATCAGATCAACACTTCTCAACAAAGATTGGGTAACAAGCCAAGGATCAACATCCCCTCCCATGCTTTCTCAGTTTTTCTCAAGGTTGAGCACTAGAACTCCCATTTGGTAATGTTTATGTTTTAATCTTTTGTTTATGTTTTACAAATATTTTGAAAATGGGAAACAAAAACTTTGTTTGGTGTCTCATTTTTTTTTCCAAAAAATGGAAATAATTTTAAAATTTTACTAAATTATACAAAGAAACAAAAAAGGTATTATTTTTAATACAAATAGCCAACACAAAATTGATAAAGGGGTACTACTCATTTTTTCCGAATATTATATTTTAGCAGATGCATTAGAAGAAGAGATTCAGTAAGTTGTTTAAATGTCAACTTCGTTTGAGCACAGTTATCCCACCCCTATGCTCACTTGATATACTCAAATCAGTATATCCATCATAGGAGGAAAATTACTGATTAGTTCTGAAGATGGTAGGTATGACCTGACAATTTGCATTGTGTGTACACTCAGGCAAGGCTGGCCCAACTCGTGAAATTGGTGCCCAAGCTCTTCCGTGGCTAAGCTCAATAGGTTTTTTTCTAGTGGGCCACGCCATGCCAGAGCCAAAAATTTTAGTCCCAAGCCCTGAAGAGCTAGGGAGGTGCCTAACCCTAACAATCTTTTTTTTTTTTATTTTAAACATTTTTCCTATTTTTTGCTTGTGGGTTGAGCCAATGGGCTGATTGATCACCTCTTAAGGGCTAACTAGTCAGTCTACAACACCTAGACCTAGACCTAGTCCCAAGCCAAGCCCTTTTCAGCCTACCCAAGAATATGGACCTGGCCGGGTCACTGGTCAAATGATGACCCTACGGTACATTTCGATAGCATCTTAAAAACACAAACTTCTGTTTTTTCTTATATGTTTTTTAACATGTATCAAAACATATTTATTATGAATAAAAGGAATAAAGGTAGAACCAAAACAGTGCAATTGCATCTTGGGAAGTAAAGAAACTGTGAGACACAAAGAAGAGGCAGGAGCAACATCTTTAGCTCTAGTTATATCATTGTATGAGAATTAAGAGGCAAATGAGGAGGTAAAATAGGAATAGTAAGACTAATACCAGGTGAAGAGAAAGAAAAAGGAACAGAGGAAGAAGAGGACATGATCGTTAGCAAGAGGACTAGGATTAGAAGAAACAGAAACATGACTAGGAGAAGAAACAACATTATCTACTCCCTCCTTCAAATTCAAACTTAATAATGTGTGGCATGTTCCACAAACTTCATCTATTTTGTTTTATGTTCATCAACTCACATCAGATAATGCTTGCACCATTACATTTGTTGATAAATCATTTGTTATTTAGGACAAACACAGCAACCAAGTTCTATGTAGAGGTCATCATTAGAATGGTCTCTATCAGTTTCTTTCCCTCTCATTTTGCTCACTGTTCAAAGGTTTTTTCTAGTATTAGTTCTCCAGCTGCCACTTGGCATAAGAGACTAGGGCATCCTTCTTCAGATGTTTTTCATCCTATAGCTAAAACATGTGGTTTTTCCATTTCTCATAAAGACTGTTCTTCTTTTTGCAGTCATTGTTGTGTCTTGAAGAGTTTTGTATTGACTAATACTAATTCCAATGTTCCTCTTGCTTTCATTCACTCTGATAAGAAGAGAGAAGAGAGAGAGAGAGAGAGAGAGAGAGAGAATGAACTCAACTACACATACAAGTCTTTGACCAATGTATACATAGAAACAAAACAAACTATCTCTAGATTGGTTATAGATTCTAACTAAGTTTGTTATAGCTGAAAGGATTGTGTACTGCTATCCTACATCCTTATGATAGTTTTCTAGGTGTGTTAATGTCAAAGTTTTTAAAGGCAAATGCGTAACTTGAGGCGTTAAGCCTTAGGGCGTCGAGGCGTAACCATTTCAAATTTCAAATTTTAATATTTAGTGAATAAATTAAATATTTTAAAATAGTAAAAATAAATAAATATAGAAGTGTAAATACTTTTCTCCTTAAGGCGTTAAACATTTCACTGCAAAAAATGAAGTTTGCATTCACTGAAAGTGAGAGTGAAATTGAAATTGATATCCTTAGTTTTAGTAATTGAGCTTCTCACTTGAGAATTAATCGTGTTTTTTCTTGATTGGTCATTTACTTTATTTATCCTTTTAGAATACAATTGCAAAATGGAGTTCTTTTTTATTTTTTGCTTTTTTTATGTTTAAACAATCTATTAGACTAAGTTTAACAAAAGCCCAAGGTAACCTCTTCATATGTGTACTTCTCATATGCTTATGCACAAAAAGCGTATAAGGCGCACCTATGGCGTGTGTCTCAAGCTGTTATTCATAAGCCTTTGGGGAGTAAATCCTAAAAATCAAAGCCTTGATGCGTTTTACCTTAGCCTTGAGGTGAGCCTCAGTAAAGCCTTTTAAAACTTTGGTCATAGTTGTCATTGCAACTCTGCCTTTAGTAGCTTTAGTTGTGATTATGGTTCCTGAGGTGATAGTATCTAGGAGCTAGTTGTGGGGACATAATTTTCGACATGTCCACGTGGCATGACCTCGGCCTGAATTGCCACATGGCGGAATGCGATTAGCCGAGGTATGAAAATGATCCATGTCTAGGCCGAGGTATTTGGTGAAAGACAAATCCTAGTGACTAAATGACTCCTAGGTTAGGTGTATTTAGGACTATTTTGAGATGTTAAAGCGAACCCAACTAGGAGAGATGAATCATCTAGTATTATTCCTAAAAGGAATAAGTGTTCGACTTGATCACTACGTCTAGCACCCCTATGTGTGAAAGGCAGGCACCCCTATGTGTGAAAGGTACGTGAGTTTATGTGTGCTAATTTGAGTTATTGTTACTCTATCGAAATATCTTGAGATATTGGTTTACTAACTTTATCATCAGAGTGCCCTCTTGGTTGACAAGAAACCGAGTTTTCTATTCTTCTGATTGTGCAGACGTGGATCTAGGCTGTGTGTTCTACGGCTATTCCTAGAATCCCAGGAGGAAGATCAGAGTATTGGTTGTGTGGTCAAATTTTAGCACACACATACTCCATGCACTTTATTTTTTAATAATTTTTTGAATTACTTTTATATACTTATTAGACCACATGAATATTGTTATTCAATAATTATA
Organism: Camellia japonica; assembly: GCA_030407325.1. Classification (NCBI taxonomy): domain Eukaryota; kingdom Viridiplantae; phylum Streptophyta; class Magnoliopsida; order Ericales; family Theaceae; genus Camellia; species Camellia japonica. Next base: position 114,236,220 of record JAPPVO010000007.1, read on the forward strand.
TATCACATATTCCAAAAATGTTTACAAAAATAAAAAATAAAAAAATGAAAATGAAAATGAAATATGAAAAAATATAAAATGCTATATGCTCAGTTAAATTTAGAAATAAAAAATAAAAAAATGAAAATGAAGTGAAAGAAACTATATTTTGTTCTGGTTAGGTTAAGAATATGAAAAAAAAAATGAATAAGATAATAGTACAAAGATAACCATTTTTGTTTAATTAATTTTATTTTGTTTTCCCTGTAATCATTAGCCAAATGTAGCATAAATATTATTCAAAAATTTAATATCAAGTTTTTTATGCAATTATGTAACAACCCTCATTTTGACTTAGCCATGCTTTCATGCATACATGTATGTTTTGTTTTGCTATGTTGCGTATCTTGTTTTATCTCGCTTTGCTTAAGTGTTGCTGTTTGATTTTGATCCTTGCTTGGTTGTGGCCGAGATCGTCTCGAGCTTAGTTCGCTCTTGAACCCTTGTACTTGGAACCGCCTTGAACCACTTGATTGATCTTTATCTTCACCCCGGCATGTTAGCCGAGATGTTTCCGTCCAGGCCGAGATGTTTCCGTCCAGGCCGAGATGTTTTGTACTAGGTGACTTTGTCCCAGGGCAGGCATGACTCAGGCCGAGGTGTGGCATACCCAGGCCAAGGTGTGGCACAGCTTAGTCAAGTATCGTCCTCCCTAGCCGATGTCTTTGTTACCCCGTTGCCGAAGTTTTGACTCTAGCCGATGTCCTTGCTTGCCGATGTGTCTTGCCATCTAGCTTGTTGAGTACGCTTTGTCAGAGACTTGTCTTATCAATCAGTCACCTTTCGAGCTGCACCAACCCGGTAGTGCCACGTGTCCGAGCTGTGTGTTAAGACAGCCGGCAGACTTTGAACCAAATCATTTTTTTTGTCTCAAATCTTTGTTTTAGAGAGAGAAGCTCTCAAGGGAGAAGGAAAAGCTTTAGAGAGAGAGTGGTGACTTTCGAGCTTGGTCTTGGTTGATCGAACCGTTAGATTCGTGATCGGAGGTTAGAATCTTGATCTACTTCGGTTATTCTTATTGATCATGAAGCTGCATTGCATGATTGGGTTTGTTTTGCATGCCATGCATGGATTTGGAATTGGTTTTTTTGAAAGAGAAAGTTAGCATTCATGTGTTCTTGATGAAAGTGGTACTTTGATCTAAAAGTTTATGGCAAGAGCCATGTTGTTGTGTTTGTTCTTGCATGTTCTTCTTGGTTGGGTACCCAGGTCTACGTTTTTGAACTCTTAGCATGAAAACCTCAGATTTCGTATAAATAAGTTAAGATTTTAGCATGCATGTTCTTGATGATCTTGTTCCTTGTATTCTTCAAAGGGAAACCCAGGTTTCCCGACTTTGCTTTTGAACGTGGCCTTCGGACCACACCTCGGCAAAGGCCTGGTTGGTACCCGGAATGATCTCTTGAGACGAAAAGATAGCGTCTAAACCCCAGCATGTTTTGCTTTGTTATTGACTTGGATTCGGTGAGAGTGCCGAAATCATTGTGCGCATGTAAAGCTTGTTTTTGAGAATGTGATTTGTCATGTGATTGTAGGACTTTGATCTTTGCTTTGAGCCTACACCTGAAGACCGAGGTGAGTGGTATCTTTAATAAAGCTATGTTATACTGTTTTGATAAAATCTTGCTTTGCTTTGTCTTGGTGAAAGTATTTGTTAAGCATGAATGATTAGCTCTATTTGATGTATCAAGTATTAGCCCTATTTTGATGTATCAAGTCTAAGCTTTGTTTTGATGTCATCCTTGAAAAGTCCCTTGTGCTGGAGGACTATAAACTTTCGCAGTACCAAGTATGAAAGTCCCTTGTGTTGGAGGACTCTAAACTTTCGCAACACTAAGTATAAAAAGGATACGGTCCTTTTCTTGGAAAGACCATCATGTTAAAAAGGGCTACGGGCCTAAGTAACACAAGACCATCGTGTTAAAAAGAGCTACGGGCTTAAGTAACACAAGTCCCTTGTGCTGGAGGACTATAAACTTTCGCAGTACCTCGGACTAAGCGATTACGGATCGTACAGTCTTTGTCTGCCACTGACGGTTTACCGCGTGGACTCATTTGTTCGGACAGCTTGATTTGTGTTGCCGATGTTAGTATGCATCCCTTGAGACTTGTAAGGTTGATGGATGAATACGGTTCATCTCTTGTTTTGATAAAGTTCTGACGTGTTTTGCTTTGAAGGAATCTCGGCTAATGTTCGTATGGTTTTGACATGTTTGCTTTGAAAGGACTTCGGCTACATTCATGCAAACCTTTATTATTTGTACCATTCACTGAGTATCCAAGCTCACCCTCTCTATATATATATGTAGGTGATGAGCAGGTCGGCGGCGACGCCTAGATGTGTTTTGCAAAGCTTGTTTTGGATTCTTGTCATGTCGGCATAACTTGTTATACGTCGGCTTATTTTGTATTTACGTCGGCGAATCTTGAAGATTATGCTTCTTCGGCTTGAAATTTGCTGTATTTGCACATGTCGGCTTTAGAAGCCTTTTGATCAAGATGTAACTTGCATTTTTTTGTTATTTTGAACTGGTTGTAAAGCTATACCTTGTATAACATTTCATTGGATTTATGCACGGCTCTTATGGACCTCTTATATCTTTGATTTATTGCTTCCGCACTTGTGAGCCCCATATGTATATTAAACTCTGATTGTGTGTGATCCTTGTAAGTTGGCCTTCGGTAATCACGGATTACTGGCCATCACGGTACCATCCTACTAGGGGCGGGTTGGGGTCGTGACAAATTATCTTAAATATATGTAAATAAAATATATAAGGGTAAATTACAGTCACCTCCCTTGAGATTCTTGACAATTACACTGACCTCCCCTTCTTTTTCTAAAATTACACTGACCTCTCCTATGACTAACAACGTTAATGGGAGGGTTAGTTTAGTAATTTTAACATTAGAGATATTTTTGTTAATAACCATTAAATGTGCGATTATTATTTTGGTTATACCTATGTGGTGTTTGGTTATGAATATATATATATATTTTTAAAGTTATGAATGAAAAAAAATTTAGTTATAATATTTTTGGTAATCAACACCACAAATGTTACAACTTGTATATGGTACATATAAAATGGTATGTATTCTAGAATAACCTATTTTTATGATAAAAGTGATAATGAAACAAATTAAAAAATTAATTATATTAATATAACAGAAGGTATTTGGTAGTTTTTAAGCAATACTTGACATCATATAGTTTAGTTGTCTTCAACAAAAAAAAAAAAAAAAAAAAAGAGATAAAATTGATGAGTCTTACTATCAAAATTAATAAAAATAAAATTGAGACACCACTCATATTATTTGAATAGTATTAAATAATATTTTTAAATAGTCATATGGTTTGACTAAATATATATATATAATTTATTGCATTACATACATACAAGTTCTTGTATTTTTCATTTGGCTTCAATAATTCATATTAATTTGTTTGCCTAAAAAATGATTAATTGGTTTATTTTATTTTTAATTTATAGATAATCACTTCAAATGTTATATAAAATCAAACTAAAACCCCCTATGTGACAATCTAACAACTAATCATTGACTTTCGCCAAAAAAAAGAAAAAAAAAACAATTAGTCAAACTAAAAGTCAACTAATGGACGTGGGGAATCTGCAAATCAAAAACAAACCTCAAGGGAGGTTAGTGTAATTTCTGGAAAAAAAGAGGATAGACCAATGTAATTGTCAAAAACCTCAAGGGAGGTGAGTGTAATTTACCCAACTTATAATAGTTATTGTTTTCACTTATTTTTCAAATAAAATTTTTATTTATGAACAATTAATTGAAAATACAAAATTCATAAATTTTTAAGTAGATTACAAAATTACCATTTTACTAAATTCTAAATACACGTAATTTTCTAGTACTAACTATAAATTGAATGGTTCAACAAGTCTAAGTCCAGTCTAAGTAGTTCAATTCAAAGATATTAAGGTCAAATTAGAATTTTTATCTATTTTTATCCATGATATAGCCATTGGTTAACAAAACGATTTATGTCCAAAAACAATTCTCTATACGTTTAGACAATATTTATAGATTTATATTTTTAATTATGTATGATTGATTTCTCTTATGTATATATATATATAATTATACCTAGAATATTTAAATTAATTAATTTTCAAACTAGAAAGTAAAATTGGACAAAGAAGGTATTAAATGGAATTTGGAACCCACCCAAAAAATGGAATTGGGTTGACATAAGTTGGTACAAATGTTGTAATATTTAGTTTGTGAATGACTACAATGACGTCTGACCGTAGGTTTATATTTTAAGAGAATCACGTATCAATGGGGCAAACTAAAAAAATTTGCACTATATATTCGAATCGTTTGGATGAAAGTCTAACAGACATAAAAGGCTTGCATCAAACATAAGAAATGACTTGCACCAAACATAAGACATACTTTACCCCTATGAAAATGAGATTTTTTTTAGCCATTTTCTAATTGATTTGATATTTTTTCCTCATACTGCCTCTGTCCCAAAATTGTGGTCCCTTTTGGGAAATCCAACTTTTTTTGATAGCACATTTATTGCACTTTAAAAAAAAAAATGATTTTCCAAAATTACCCTTTGATAGTACATTTTTTGGGGAATATCAATGTCATAATTGTACTTTTTATGTTGTTAATGAATTTAAAAGAAGGGGAAAATAGGAAATTTATATTATTTTTGTCCTTAGATTTTTGAAAAGTGACTAAAATTTTGGGACAATAAAAAATGGAACAAGGGACTAATATTTTGGAATGGAGGGAGTATTTTTTATAGTTGACCTAATTTTAACCTTGCACACCACATGTCTAACCTTCCATACTTTTATAATCACATGAAAGATAATCCATTCGATGAGATTATTTATAAGGGGGTTAGTTTAGTTAACAAGGATAAAGATCATAGAATATGGTCGGTATAGAGTCTAACAAAGTTTAGTTAGAGGTTGATTATAGGATTGAAAATTGTGAGGGTAATTGGGGGAAGGGTAATTGGGGGAAGGGGAATAAAAGAGTGTGTCTAGGAAGGGAACTAAAAACAAGATTTGAAAGTTGTTAACAAAAGGAGTGAAATGATTTAGAGGTGGAGCTTGATGCGGGTTAGAGATGACTTCATTTTAGATGTATTGGGGAAAGGGGTTAATGCTACTCTTTCTATAAATTTTTTATTTTTTTTATTTCAGTCTCCAATTTATTTTCGATTTTAAAAAGTTTTAAATGAATTTTATTAGGGCACTCGGTCCATAAATCCAAATCTTAATTTTGTTTGGCCAAAAGTCCAGATGCTGAAATATTTTGTCCAAATACCCCTTTATATATATCATATACACGGCACTCAATCCTATTCACCATCACAGTCACACATACACTCTCTCTCTCTCTCTCTCCAAACGCTAACCCTCTCTATTCATCTCCACCACCACCGCCACCGTCCTTTGCACTCGAAATCGCCTTAGAGATTAGCAATCGCTTTTCCTTGCGATTGATTTTGATGGTCCAATCCCTAGGTTTTGGGCCGAAGATGACGTCGCCGCCACTAGGGCGGAGGTGGGTGCTCTAGGAGTAGGGTTTGATGCTGCCTTTTCCGTCTAAGAGCCTCCACCACCGATCTTTCTCTACTCTCTCTCTCTTTCTTTCCAGATCCATCGCCGATTCAGCTGTGAAATCGTGAGATTCGTCATTCACTATCGCCGCAGATCCATATCCACCACCACCACTGACCTCTCCGCCTTTGTGGTTTACAAATTTGTCTCAGATCGCGAAGGTGTTCTCAGATCAATCAACCTCATATCTCAAGAGCCATGAAGAGCACTTGAGCCATAAAAATGGTGGTGGGTATTTGGTGGTGGCGGTGATGACGACGACGACGACGACGAATGGGAAGGGAGAGATTTGCAACGGCAGAGCAAATGCATTGGTTTTCTTCGGCAATGTGGTGACGGCGACGAGGGTTTTTGATTTAGAGGATTTGTTGAGGGCTTTGGCGGAGGTTTTGGAAAAAGGGACTGACGGCATACATGGTGGTATTGGAGGTTGGGTGGTAGTGGCGGTGAAGAGATTGAAGGATGTGATCATTTCAAAGAGAGACTTTAGAGAGAAGATTGAGATTGTGGGAGTTACGGATCTTGGGAACTTGGTACCTCTTAGGGCTTATTATTTTAGTAGAGAAAGAGATGCTTTTGGTCTATGATTATATGCCCATGCGAAGCTTGTTCTCCATATTTTCTTTAAAAGTGTGCCACAGGAGTTTGTCCTTCATGTTTCTTTTTCTTTTCTTTTCTCTTTTTTTAGTTGATTGTTGTTGATTTGATCTCTTGTTGTTGTTGATGATGATGATGAAACATATCTGTAACTCTCTCTCTCTCACTCCTCATCTCTCTCTCTTTAGGGTTAGTGTTTCTTTTTTTTTTTTTTTTCCGTAGTTGATTGTTGTAGATCTGTTGTTGTTGATGATGATAATGATGGTGATGATGATGAATGTTGTTGATGATAAAACAAATAATAGCATTAGAGTTCTGTTCAAAATTTGAACAGATAGTGGCATGGTGATTTCAATAAGAAATGTTTGAATAGATACAAAATCAACAAATACAATCAGGGAAAAAAAGTTGTATAGATAATAAAATTTGGACAGATAGATTTAAATAGATAAGCAAAAAAAATTGAACAAATAATAAAATTTGGACAGATATTTAAACGAACAAGAGGAAACAATTGAACAGATAGAGAGAAACTCACAGTTTTTAAACAGATAGGAAAAAAATTGAATAGATAGGGAAAAAATTCAACAGATAGATATAAATTTGAACAGATAGATATAAATTTGAATAGATAGTCAAAAAAAAAAGTCAACAGATAAATTAAGGTGTAAAATTGGAAACAAAATGTTCTCCAAAACTAACGAAAGGACTTCTCACCAAATTATTTCACAAAAAGTGGACCTCTCACCAATAAAAAATATTCACTAGACCTAATGTCTTATACCCTCTTTAAATTGGACTTTTCAACAATTTTCTCATTTTATTATGTAATTGTAAATTAAAATTTTAGTTGTTATGTCATTTGAGAAAATCTAATGTAAAAGTATATATTATTTATCTTATATGCTAACTGTAATTTTTATAATTCATTCAGTTTTTTGCTCTAAAATGTTCCTGATTCACGTAATGACACACACACACACACACACATATATATTAGTTAATACTTAAAATAAAATATTAATAACAACACAACACAACTTTAGTGCAATTTAAATGAAAATAACCCATTCACATAATTTTTACTATTTTTTTCCTTTTAAATTTTAAAATTATTACTTTAATTTTTAACATAAAATTTTAATTATTTGTTCAAGACCGTGCATAGCACGAGTTTATGTTAGTTTATATATACACAAGATAGATTACTTTTATTTTATGTAGGGTTGAATTCAAAATGAGAAAAGAATATGATAGAGAAAAGAAAAATTAAACATAAATATAAAAAAGAACATACCTTTAGAAGTTGTATCATTACACTTTTGACTCAAAGGCCCACGGATTTTTCCTAATCAGCACTTTCAACCCATTATTTCCAATGCTCTCTTGCTCTTCCTTAATTTTCCTGATAGATTCCTCAACAGAGAAATGACAAAAGTTTACCTCAATCAGCTGCAGAGTGAGTATATCCCCAAACTAGATGGTATTTCCTTGAAACATCGACAGTGTTCCAACAATAAGTGTTGAAGGCTTGGAAAGTGACTAGAGTAGGTGATCCATTGCTTAACATTGAGGAGCTTCAGTTTCAAGAATTTGAGTCGAGGAAACCCACCATCAGTTGTTGCCATTGCCGTCCCGAGGCAGCATCATGTTCTAATTTGAGAAGCTCAAGGTTGGGTAACAACATCCCAAGGACTGATATCTCCTCCCTCTCTATCCCTGTACTTTTCAAGGTGAACCTTTTAACATTTGTAGGAAGCATGACCTCTCTGAAATTGGTTGGGTACAATAGCTCATTCTGTAGCTTCAAAGTCTCAAGGTGTCTTAAAAATTCTAGATTAAGAAACATCAAATTCCCTGAATCTGACAACAGATGTCCACAAATCCCCAACTTTGTAAGATAAGGAGTTCTTGCCTATAAATTGTGAATAGATCCCTTAGGGTTTAAGTTTGCTATGGTTCGTAGGTTTTCTAATATAGAGGGATGGTTGTGATCCATTACTGCTTCTTTAGAACATAAGGACACATCATATTTTGCTCCCCTTTAGCATAAAGATACCTCAACTTTTGAATCTTCCAAACATTACATGGCAGAATGACCTTTCTCCATTGTGTAGAAATAATAATTATTGTTTCTAGGTTTGAGAGATTGGATATTTTCATAGCCACCTCTCAAATTAATTAGTTGTGTTAATTTTCTTGAAAAGAAGGCATTGATGTACCATATGTCCAACACTCTAAGAAGTTTGAAGGTCCAACAAATAAAGGAGCACACATCACCAAACAGATTGCTGTCATAACCAATTTTTTCCTTTAACTTATTTCTGAAGCACAAGAACGATGAACGACTGTTGGGGAATAAGACATAGAGGAAACATAATCACATTTTTCAAAGAAGTCAGAATGGATACAAAGGTGACATTGGTTATTTGTTTTGTAATTACTTGAAGAAGGAAGAGAAGCGTCTTTATAATTGTGAATCCACTGTAGGAAATTAATTTCCCTGGCTTTCTTCAAGCATAAAGCACGCAACAAATCATGCATACGACATGCTTTAATTTGACCATCAAACCTTTTTTGAGCAACATTTACCATATTTCTCTAACTTAGATCCATTAAGTAATCCTCTGCTACTTCCTCCAAGCTTCTCTGCCACTTCCTCCAAGCTTCTCTGCCCAATTTTTTGTATAAACCCCTCAGCTACCCACAAACAAATTAACTTAAATAGAGAAAGCATGGTTTCAAGTGGCGAGGCAAGTGATTGTAACTCAATGCTAGTGTGTCCAAGTACTGGTTTGGATCACTAACAATGTATGAGCTTACACTTTGGGCAACTTGTTTCCACGACTCTTGTGTCTTCATGTTCTTCGCAAGAAGTCCTGCTATTACAACAATTGCAAGTGGAAGCCCTTTGCATTTTTTTCATTATTTGCTTCCCAATTCCAATCAGTTCTGGAGCGCAACTTTCATTTTGAAACACCTTCCGTTTTAGTAACTCTCTTCTTTAGTGAGAAAACGCAGACATTGATGGCAATTAAGTGAGGCATGCATAGCCACCTCTTTGAGCCGACTAGTACACATAACTCTACTTCCATTGTTGTCGTTGGGGAAATGCATTTTAAGATTGACCCAGGCACCAATATCCCATAAATCATCAATGACAATGAGATATCTCTTGCTTTTAATTGCTTGTAAAACTTTTCGCCTAGCTTCACATTGCTCATGTTTTTTAATTTCATCGGTAAGACGACATTAACAGAACATAAAATGCCCAACAACATTTCTGTTTTTCTGGGTAATTGAGAAGCATAGGTCCATGCACGAATATGAAAGTAGTGTGTATGTAAGGATCATTGTACAGTTTTCTGGCTAAAGTTGTCTTACCAAGTCCAGGCATCCCAACAATTGATATCATTTTTAGCTGCTTCTTCCCTCCAGTAAGTTGCTCTTTTATAGTCAACGTGTCATCATCAAAGCCCACTGTATTTTCTTCCTCTACCACGGTTCTGTTCTCCATTGACATTGACGGGATTCCATCATTGAAAGACTTATCATCTTGTAGGAGTTGGATCTGATTTATCTGGTCATTACTGCACCACTTTTGCCTCGATTGTCTTAATCTCTTCCATGATATTTATGCTAAATAAAATATCAAAAAAACTATCCCCTCGTTGTTGCTGACCCTCTGCCCTGGAACCTCAACGTCAAAAGACGGATGAGTTGCCTTGTCTTGCAGATCACATAATAAATTTGTACTGGCAGGGTTGCAGCTTCATGGTTCAGCTCATGCTGCTGCTGCTTCTCGTCCATATCCTTGAGAATGATTGATAGGAATCTTAGCCAATTGTAAAAAGAGTCAATATGATCTATCTGATCTGTGGTCAAATTGCACGCCTTACTGATCATTAGATGCTTCAGTTTCACCTGTCTCCCTCCCGAATCTCTCTGTCTGTTTCCATCTCTCTATCCTTCTTTGTCTTTCTCTTTCCATAGCCCGATTTCAGTGCTCTACTATCTCTCTCAAGTTTTGTGTTCTAAAGGCGTAGTTCAATCATTAAAGACTTTGTGGCATCCAAAATGTTGACTCTGGCTAAAATTTAAAGCAAATTACATTTTTGTTCTCTAACAATTTGCTTACACTACTACAAAAACAGATAAAGATCATACTTTTTTGGTGTGATGTATGTTATTTAATCACACTTTTTAAGTTTTTATTAAAGTGTGATCTTTGGGAGTGTGATTAAAAGTGGTCATTTTTAATCACACTTTTTAAGTGTAATTAAAAATATTTAGATCACACTTTTAAGTGTGATTAAAAAATTTTGATCACATCTTTTAAGTGTGATTAAAAGTATTTAGATCACACTTTTTAAGTGTGATTAAAATATTTTGATCACATCTTTTAAGTGTGATTAAAAGTATTTTGATCACACCTTCTAAGTGTGATCTTTGGAAGTGTGATTAAAAAGGGTCATTTTTAATCACACTTTTTAAGTATGATTAATAATATTTAGATCACACCTTTTAAGTGTGATTAAAAATATTTACATCACATCTTTTAAGTGTGATTAATAACATTCACTACTAAAAAAAATACTTTTTGTGACCGTCACATGCTGTCGCAAATAATAAAAATACAGTCGCAAAAGACTTTTTGCGACAGCTATTTTGCCGTCGCAAAAAAAATAAAAAAATAAAAACACTTTTAACGACCATTGTTTTACTGTCGCAAATAATTATTTATTAAAAAAAAATCATATATGAGTTTGCTACAACAAAAAATCAATTACAAGCACCAACCATTTTTTTGTAAATGAAAAATAACAAATTAACAAATTAATTAAATTTATAATAGACATTATCCATTAACCATCTTTAAATACACTGTACTAAAAAATTCAAGTCTTCAAAAAAAAAAAAAAAAAGAAGAAGAGCAACATAATCTTTAGCTCCAACATCAACCGCTCGATCGTATCAACTATTCCCTCAACAAAATCTGCAAAAACATATATCAAACTTGACTTGAAATTTAATGCACTTAAATGTGTTAGTTTAGCTTAAAATAATCAAAATAAA
>JAPPVO010000007.1:114247655-114300741 GCA_030407325.1 Camellia japonica
TTTCTTTCTCTTCGCAAGGCTTCGTTGTAAGGCTTCGATGATCTGTCGCATTCATAGGTCATCACTGAAGCAATTGGTTCTGGTTCAATCGAAACCCTAGGAAGCCGTCATCGCTGGTCTGTGGTCCTTCGTCACTGGTCTCTGGTCCATTCGAAGACCTAGGTTGGGTATATCTCTGGTCTGTGGTCCTTCATCGCTGGTCTCTATCTTTGTCTTCATCACTGGTCCATTTGCCTTCATCGCTGGTCTCGATCTTTGTCTGGTTCAGTTTCTTCATAGGTCGATCATCTCTCTCTCTCTTCTCTGCTGCCTTTTACTCTGTTTTGAATGCACTGTAGTTTGGGTATACAATATGGCTGATGATAAATTGCAAGCTATTACTACTAAATTAGATGGTACCAATTATTCTTATTGGTCTCATGTGATGAAAAATTTTATAATGGGTAAAGGTATGTGGAATTATGTTATTGGTATAACTATTAGACCTGTGGAATCTCAAGAAACTGAGGCCGATGATGCTAAATGGGATAAGGAAAATGCACAATTCTTACTTGGTTTCATAATTTAGTTCAAACTACCATTGGTATGAATTTTTCCAAGTATTCTACTTCTAAACAAGTTTGGGACTATTTGAAGGCTATGTACCTTGAGTCTAACTTTGCAAAACAGTATGAACTTGAGATGTCTATTCGCAGTGCTAGTCAGAAATATAAGTCCATTCAGGAGTTCTACAATGAGATGACTACTTATTGGGATCAGCTTACTTTGATGGAACCGTCTGATTTGCAGTTACTTGACAGTTATATCAAGTATCGGGAGAAACAACATCTTGTTCAATTTCTCATGGCCCTTCGTGATCAATTTGAGCCACTTCGGGGAGCTATTCTTCATCGGTCTCCCTTGCCTTCTGTGGATGGTGCTGTCCGTGAGCTTATTGCAGAAGAAACTCGGTTTAAGGTGGCTCATGGTACTCCTGCTTCCTAGTCAGTTTTTGCCACTCCTCCGCTCTTGCCCACCCCATCTTCTCATTTATTTCATGTTACTGGTAAGCCCAAGCCTCGGGTTTCCATGGATGAGTGCAGCTTCTGTCATCAGAAAGGCCATTGGAAACATGCATGTCCTAAACTTTTGCAGCCCAAGGGTCGTTCATCTGGTTCACCATTCGTTAAGCCGACATTTTTAGGATCTCGCTCATCTGCCGCCTTTTCTGCACCAGTTTCTGAGAATGATCTATCTTCCAATATGCAGTCTATGTTTGAGCAGTTCAAGTCTTTCATGGTGGCCAATCCAAATCTTTCGTCCCAAGCCCCCGCTATGACTACCACTCAGTTCGGTTTGTCTAGTTCATCATCTTCAGGTAATATCCATACTTCGTGGATCTTTGATTCTGGTTGTTCACATCATATGACCCCTGTTGCATCTCTCCTCAGTAATTGTGTCTCTCCTTCTTCTTCTATCACTATTGCTACTGCTAATGGTTCTTCTATGCCTGTACACTCTGTTGGTTCTATTTCTTGTTCCCATTTGTCTCTTTCTCCTGTATTTTATGTGCCTAACCTCTCACTCAGTCTTATTTCTATTAGTCAATTATCTGATTCCGATTTTGATGTTGTTTTCTCTTCTTCTCATTGTGTTGTCCAGGACCGAGTATCCAAGAGGCAGATTGGGATCGGGCGTAGAGTTGGAGAACTATATATCTTGGACAGCTTGCATGTTCCTCTAGAAGTGTCTTCTACTGCATTGTCTTCTTTTTGTTTAAACAATAAGTCCTCTTTGTTTTATATTTGGCATTCTAGGTTAGGTCATCTGTCGAGTGATCGGTTGAGGATGTTAGTTAGGTCTGGACATTTAGGCAATTTTCCCATTAGTGATATTTCTGAGTGTCGTGGTTGTAAACTGGCTAAAATGAGTGCTCTTCCTTTTAATAAAAGTAGTTCTATTTCATCTTCTCCTTTTCAATTGGTCCATACTGATGTTTGGGGTCCTTCCCCTATAGTTACCAAGGGTGGTTCGCAATATTATGTAGCTTTTATGGATGATTACAGTCAGTTTACTAGGGTTTATTTAATGACTCAAAAATCTGATTTTTACAAAATATATTCTAATTTTCACTCCGTGATTCGCACTCAGTTTTCTACCACCATTAAAATTCTTCGTTCTGATTTGGAGGGTGAGTATTACTTGTCTGAATTTGAGGAGTATTTAGCTATTCATGGAACTATTCATCAGTCTTCGTGTTCTGACACTCCTGCACAAAATGGTCGAGCTGAGCGCAAACATCGCCATCTCCTTGATACAGCTCGCTCTTTGTTGCTCTCATCTTTTGTCCCTTCTGTTTTCTGGGGAGAAGCTGTGCTCACTGCTGCATATCTTCTCAATCGGATGCTTACTCCTCTTCTCTCAGGCTCATCTCCGTATGAGGTCTTTTTGGTGTTACTCCCAATTATTCTCTTCTTCGTATTTTTGGTTCTGCATGCTTTGTGCTCCTTCCTAAACGGGCGCACTCTAAGCTTAGTTCTCGTTGTGTCCTATGTGTCTTTTTAGGGTATGGCATTAATCAGAAAGGTTATCGGTGCTATGATCCTGTCACCAAAAAGCTATATGTGTCTAGGCATGTCATTTTTTAGAAAAACTACCCTACTACACCATACCTTCCACCCCTGTTCCTATTACTAAGGATGAATTGGTTCATGTTGACCCATTTCCTCCTAATGTTTCTCTTGATGAGTTTGTTTCTGACCTTAAGGTCTCTACTTTGCCTCTTACTAGCACTTCTAATACCTCTCCAGCTACCCGCTTCTACTGTTCCTCTTATTGTTTATCAATGCCGCAAAGCACTTCTGAGCTCACCTGTCTCTAGCTCTACTGTCCCTCTAGCTGTTTCTTTGGATCCCGCTCCTCCTGCACATCGCTTCCCAAAGCGAGATCGTCATCCTCCGAACTGGTATGGTTTTGCTAATACATGTTTTTCCCTTTCCTATCAGTCTTTTCTTTCTTGTCTTCATACATATTTTGAGCCCAGGTCTTACAAGGAAGCTTGTCATGATCGCAATTGGATTGCCGCCATGAATGATGAGTTAACTGTTTTGGCTAACACTCAGACTTGAGATTTGGTTCCATTACCTGCTGATAAGAATGTTGTAGGCTGTAAATGGGTCTATAAGGTCAAAACACTTTCTGATAGGTCTTTGGAACGGTACAAAGCTCGTCTAGTTGCCCAAGGATTTTCTCAGGAGTATGGGATTGGTTACGATGAGACTTTTGCCCCCGTTGCCAAGATGACTACTGTTCGTACTCTTATCTCTGTTGTCGCCGCTCATCATTGGCCCCTGTTTCAACTAGATGTCAAAAATTCTTTTCTGAATGGGCATCTTGCTGAAGAAGTGTATATGCGCCCTCCACCGGGTCTCTTTCACCCTCCTAGTGTTGTTTGTCGTCTTCGCTGTGCTCTATATGGTCTCAAGCAGTCTCCTCGTGCTTGGTATGAGCGATTTCACTCTGTTGTCCTTCAGCTTGGTTTTCGCCCTAGTCATCATGATTGTGCTCTCTTTGTTTGGTGCACTTCTGTTGGGCTTGTTCTCCTTCTCTTATATGTGGATGATATGATCATCACTGCTCTGATTATAGTACTATTGGGAGGTTAAGCATCAGTTGTTTCAGGAGTTCGAGATGAAGGATTTGGGGTTTCTTCGTTATTTTCTTGGTATTGAGATTGCTACTTCTCCTACTGGGTATCTTCTCTCTCAGACTAAATATGCCCGTGATATTCTTTCTCGTGCCAATCTCACTGATGAGAAAATTGTTGACACTCCTCTTGAGTTGCATGCTAAGTTTTCTGCTTCTGATGGCGTTCCTCTTGAGGATCCCACTTTGTATCGCGAGTTGGTTGGGTGCCTTGTTTATCTCACCGTTACTCGTCCAGATATCTCCTATGCTATGCACATTCTCAGTCAGTTTGTTTCTGCTCCTCGTTCCACACACTGGGCTGCCTTACTTTGTACTTTGTGCTACCTTCGTGGCACTTTGTTGCAATGTTTACTGTTATCTGCCTCTTCGGACTTGACTCTCCGTGCCTATGTTGACACTGATTGGGAAGGTGACATCTCTGATCGTAAATCCACTTCTGGTCTTTGTGTTTTCCTTGGCAATTCCCTCATATCCTGGAAGAGTAAGAAACAGTCTGTCGTTGCTCGTTCCACCGCTGAGGCTGAGTATCGTGCCATGGCTCATGCTACTTCCGAGATCGTTTGGCTTCGCTGGCTTCTTTCTGATATTGGTGTCTCTCTTTCTGATCCGACTCCATTGTATTGTGATAATCAGAGTGCTGTCCAGATTGCCCATAATTCAGTCTTTCATGAGCGGACAAAGCATGTTGAAATAGATTGTCACTTTGTCAGACAGCATCTTCAGGCTGGCACTATTACTCTCCCTTTTGTTCCCTCATCTCTTCAGTTGGCCGATTTTTTTACGAAGACTCATACTGTTGCTCGTTTTCATTTTCTTCTTGGCAAACTTTCGATGCTTTCTGCACTCGCATCCTCAGTTTGAGGGGGGGTGTGAATTATGTAGTTTATATTATTCATTAAGGATAGTTTAGTACTTTAGGTTATTAGGGTTTCATTCTATTGCTTATATATTTTGTACTTCTTTTGATTAATCAATATACACAGGTTTTGTCATCTGTTAACAGAATGAAGAGTTCGTGAAACTGGATAGGTTTGATGGAACAAATTTTACTCGTTGGCGAGACAAGTTGATATTCCTTCTCACAGCATTGAAAATTTCTTATGTTCTTCGTCCGAACCTGTCAACACTAGCTACTAGACCCAAAACCCAATGATTCCGATGTAATAAAGCAGAGCGTAAGCAACGTGAAGAAGATGAAGTGGTCTATAGAGGCATATTCTAAACACATTATCAGATCGACTCTATCTATGATCTATTCACTTCGATCAAATCACCAAGAGAAATCTGGAAAGCATTGGAATTCACATACAATACCAAAAAACAACGTGCAGATAAATTTTTAACTATGAAATATTTTGAATTTACTATGGTTGATAATATTTTTGTTGTGGATCAAGTTCATGAGTTGCAAGTTCTGGTTAATAAACTTTGAGATCTTAAAGTTGAAGTTTCAGAACCATTGCAAGTGGGGGCTATAATTGCTAGACTTCCTCCTATTGGAATAATTATAGAAAGAAACTTATGTATACAACAGAGGATTTCACTGTAAAACAGATTCAAAAACATTTACGAATTGAAGAGAAAACTCAAATTCGTGATAGGAAAATTGTTTCAGAATCTAGTTCTAAAGTAAACTTTGTTGATGGAAATGATAAGTTTCAAAAGAATGCTAGAGGCATCAAGAGGAAGTACAAAGAGTATAATTCCAATAACAACAACAATGGAGGTGACAAGAAGAATAAACCTGTTATAATTGTGGAAAGAAAGGGCATTATAAGCGTGAATGCATATATAGGAAGAAGCAGAAGGACGAGGACTCTAAGCAACCCAATCAGGCAAATATGGTCGAGAAAGAAACTTTTGAAATTGTAGCCATGATCTCTGAAATGCATGTTCGCATGATTACAAAATTACACATGGCTACGGTAACCAAGTCCTTAGATTGGTGTTTGATTCGAGCGCTACTGTTCATGTTTGCAACAACAAAACTCAATTCAAGCAATTTGAGGATGCAATGGATGGACAAGAAGTGCTTATGGGAAATAAAAACTCTGCCAAAGTATTGGGAAAAGGGACTGTTGAACTTCAGTTTACTTCTGGAAAGAAATTAGTTCTTGTTAATGTCCTCTATGTTCTAGAAATCAGGAAAAATCTTGTTTCTGCAACTTTGCTTTGTAAGAAATGTGTTAAAGCGGTGCTTGAGTCTGATAACCTTATTTTGTCTAAGGGTGGAATGTTTGTTGGAAAGGGTACTCTTGTGATGGCATGTTCAAATTAAGTAAAAATAAAATAAGTTCTGATTCTGCTTACACTGTTGAATCTTTTACTTTATGGCATAATCTTTTAGCACATTTAAATTTCAGATCTTAAAGGTTATGTCAAAGCATGGCTTAATTTCTTATAATCATAATAATAGTGCTAAATGTCAAAACTGCATTCAAGCAAAAATGACAAAGAAACCTTTTCCTAAAGCAAATGGAAATTCTCAACTTTTAGAACTAGTACATTCTGATATATATGAACTTAATGGCATTTTAACTAGAGGAGGTAATAGATATTTCATTTTGTTCATTGATGATTTTTCAAAATATACATATGTATATTTAATGAAACATAAAGATGAAGCTTTTGCTATGTTCAAATGCTATAAGTCTATTGTTGAGAATCAAAAGGAAAAGAAAATTAAAATTCATCAAAGTGATAGAGGTGGTGAATATTTTCCTACTGAGTTTACATCATATTGCAAAGAAAATGGCATTATACATCAAACTAGTGCACCCTACACCTCACAAAAAACTGGTGTAGCTGAAAGGAAAAATAGGACACTAGTTGATATGTTAAATGCTATGATTTTGAATGCAAAGTTGGCCACAAATTTGTGGGGAGAAGCATTGCTTACAGCATGTCATGTGCATAATAGAATACCTTCTAGGATATTCAAAGTTTCACCATATGAGTTATGGCAGAAAACTAAATCTGGATTACCTTAGAGTATGGGGCAGTTTAGCTTTTTATAGAGTTCCTGACCCCAAAAGAACAAAATTAGGACCAAGAGCTTTGAAAAGTGTTTTTGTAGGATATGCTGAAAATTCCAAAGCATATAGGTTGTTGGAAACAAGAAAAAAAACACTTGAAATTTCATTTGAACCTAGGAGGAGTCAGAAAGCAAGAAAAGAGAAAAGCTTTGGTCCTGATTTTGTGTCTTCTCAAGTTATTGTATTCCTTTTAGAAGGGAATAGAGATACTGTTCTCAATAAAATACCCTGACCGTCACACTTAGAAGATCCAAAGACATTTAGAGAAGCTATGTCTTCTAGAGATGTTGTGTTTTGGAAGAGGCAATCAACGATGAGATGGACTCAATTTTATCAAATAATACTTGGATTTTAGTTGATTTGCCTCCAGGATCTAAACCTATTGGATGTAAGTGGGTATTTAGAAGAAAATACAATACATATGGATCTCTTCAAACCTTTAAGGCAAGATTGGTAGCCAAAGGTTTTAATTATTTCGATACCTATGCCCTGGTGGCTCGAATAACATCCATTAGAGTGCTTATGTCATTGGCTTCAATCTATAATTTGATTATACATCAAATAGATGCTAAAACTACTTTTTTAAATGGTGATCTAGATGAAGAGATATATATATGGAACTGAAGGATTTATTATACCTGGTAATGAAAAGAAAGTTTGTAAATTGGTCAAGTCCTTATATGGATTAAAACAGGCACCAAAACAAGGCATGAAGAATTTTATTGTGTAATTTTATCTCATGATTTTAGACACAATAATGCAAATAAATGCATTTATTCAAAATTCACAAATAGTTATGTTGACATTATTTGTCTTTATATGGATGCCATGCTAATTTTTGGAATGAATATGGAAGGAATATCTGAAACTAAGAAATATTTGACTTCAAAGTTTAAGATGAAGGATCTTGGTGAAGTTGATACTATCTTAGGCGTCAAAGTTAAGAAACATAGTGGGGGTTATGCTCTATATCAATCTCCTTATATTGAAAAAATAATTCTGAAGCTTCAACATTTAGGAACTAAAGAAGTTAGTACCCCATATGATTGTTTGTCGGACTTGACAGAAAATTTTGGTAGAGCAATTGCTCAATTAGAATATCGGACTTGACAGAAAATTTTGGTAGAGCAATTGCTCAATTAGAATATGCTAGTGCAATTGGAAGTTTAATGTATGCAATGCATTGCACTAGGCTAGATATTTCTTTTGCGGTTTGCAAACTTTCTAGATACACAAGTAATCCAAGTCCTTAACATTGGAAAGCTATCGGTAGAGTTGTTGGGAATCTTAAGAAAACTATCCAACTAGGACTATATTATACCAATTTTCCTGCAGTATTAGAAGGTTATACTGACGCTAGTTGGATTACTAGTGCAAATCATAACAAGGCAACATCAGGGTGGGTGTTTACCCTTGGTGGTGGAGCTGTGTCATGGGCTTCCAAGAAGCAAACATGTATATCGCATTCCACAATGGAATCAGAGTTCACAGCCTTAGCAGTAGTAGGCAAAGAAGCAGAATGGTTGCAGAATTTATTATTGGATATAAAGTTGTGGCCACAACTGATGCCAGCCATTTCTTTGTACTACGACAGTGAAGCTATTATGTCTAGAGCTTATAAAAAAATTTATAATGGTAAATCTAGACATATCAGTTTGAGACATGAATATGTTAGACAATTGATTTCAGATGGTATTATTACCATTATGTATGTTAAATCCAGTAATAACTTGGCGGATCCGTTTACTAAGGGACTCTCTAGAGACTTAGTGAAATCAACATCTAGTGGAATGGGTTTGAAAATTTTCTAAATGGTCACCTGTAATGGGAACCCAACCTTATACTAATAAAATTAGTTTAATGTTTAAAGGGTAATAACAAGTTACAGTTAAGTGACTGATATAGCACTGAAATTGCAATAATATATGTAAACCCATTCTTAGATGGTCAGTGCTTGACTGTTATGATAAATAAGGATGAGTAATATACTCTTAATGAATTTCAAGGATCATGTATAAAGGGTTCTAATAACAGGGACACTACAGGAACTTCACCAATGAGAACATAAGAAGTGTAGCCATTTCTAGCAAATGTTTAAGATTTGCTTTTGTAAATTGTTCATGAAGGCCAGGATTGTGCACATGGATGTAAAAGTGCAATTAACTATACTGGTGAACTTTTGCTGAACTTGGATGTTCTCTTGTGTGTGGTTTTTCGGATACCAATAAATAGGATTCTTGGTTTAATCTTTGGACACCAAAGAATTTATTGGGATTTTGAAATGCTTACACTGATTGAAGGTTTAAATCGAGAGATACCTTCTTGTATGCATGAGAATATTAGTATTTGACTGAGAGTTTTAATCTTATAATCTAAGTGGGGGATTGTTATAAATTTGATAGATTATGATATTGAATTTATTTTGGGAAGAATATATGATCAAGATCATATGGTCATTTCATTGGAGACGAGATACATTGAATTATAACTCTTTAAGTGGATGTTACGAACAATTGCAATCAGTTATTAATAGAAATTCAAATGATAAAGTCACCATTTCAAGTTGATAGACATTTTTTTTCAGATTTTTCAAATTCTAAAAATTCAAACTAATGGTTGTGTTCTTTCATAGAGGTGCCTTTAGTACCGTTTGATTATCTATAAATACATAAGTGCAAATCTGGAAAAGTATTCTAGATTTTCCCTGTTTTCTTTTGTTATTATTTTCTGTCAAATACACAGTTTTGTAAGGAAAGTTTTACAAGACAATTTCAGATTTTGCTGTCTACAGTTGGTGACTTTGTTGTATCCTGAAGGTGAATTGCTTTCAACCCAGCAGCAAACTACTTTGAGTGGAGGCAATTATCACCTTAAAGAAAGTGTCCTCAACACACCTCAAAGTTGCATTTTGCTTGCTTGTGTTTTTTTTTAATTTGCTGTTCTAACAGCTTCTTCCCTCCAGCAAGTCGCTCTTTATAGTCAACGCCTCATCCTCAAAGGACACCGCAATTTCTTCCTCTACTATGGTTATGTTCCTCATTGGCATTGGCATTGACGGGATTCCATCGAAAGACTTATCATCTTGTAGGAGTTGGATCTGATGTATCTGATCATAAAACTGCACCACTTTTGCCGCAATCAGCTTAATCTCTTCTATGATATTTGTGTGATTTAAAACATAATCAAACATATTTTCTACTACCATGGTTATTGATGTCTCTCTGCGTTTGAACTTTGGAATAAAAAAAACATGTGAGTTTTCTGTTAGGATCAAACACACCCAGAAAATTATCTCACACACACATAGAAGACAATATTTACGTGGTTTGGTCCAATGCCTACATCCACGGAGCAGAAAAGAGAATTTCACTAAAAATGGAGCAAAAATACAAATACAGAGGAGGAGATCAAATACTCACTCAACTCACAGCTCTCTCTCTCTATTTTCTGAGACCATCCATCCTCTCCCTCCCATCTCTATTTATACACAAAGAGAGGGAGAGAGAGATACCAACCCACCAAAAATGTCTACCGTCTTTAATGGTGAATGGTGAAAATCAACAAGGAACAACAACGTGAAGGGAAGGGGGAGGGAGAAGCTTGCAGATATGCCCAGCATAGACTTTCACTTCCAGTGGAGGTCTTTCTACGCCATCTTCTTTGACCTTCTGCTTGCTTGCATGGTTTTGCATGCATGGTTTTGCATGCATGTGGGTTGGAACAACAATTCTCCACCTCCATACCCACATGCATGACTGACTTCTCACTTGAAGTCCATCCCGGCAATGTCTCTGCAAATTTCAAGTTTGTCTCTCGAGACCACCTTTGTAAGCATGTCGGCTAGATTCTTATCTGTGTGGAACTTGATCAGTTCCAATAACTGCTTGTCCATCACTTCGCGTATCCAATGATACCGAATATCAATGTGTTTTGTGCGAGAATGGTACATTGAATTCTTGCCCAGGTCTATGGCACTCTGGCTATCACAATGTACCGTGAATTTTTCTTGCTTTAATCCTAACTCTTGTAGAAAACGCTTCAACCACAACATTTCTTTCCCAGCTTCCGTTGCGGCAATATACTCTGCCTCGGTTGTGGATAAAGCAACACACTTCTGCAGCTTGGACTGCCAAGACACAGCTCCCCCTGCGAAAGTGAACAAAAATCCTGATGTAGATTTCCTACCATCAAGATCTCCTGCCATATCTGAATCCGTATAGCCTTCCAAGACTGGTTTAGCATCTCCAAAGCACAAACACATTTTTGTCGTACCCTTGAGGTACCTCAGAATCCACTTGACTGCTTCCCAATGCTCTTTTCCTGGATTGGAAAGGAATCTACTTACAACTCCAACCGCATTAGCAATATCTGGTCGGGTGGACACCATTGCATACATCAAACTCCCTACGGCGGATGAGTAGGGAATAACCTCCATCTCTTCTCTTCCTTTTGTAGAGGAGGGACAAGAACTCTTGCTCAACTTGAAATGATTAGCCAGCGGAGTAGTGACTGGCTTGGCATCTTTCATATTGAACTTCTCAATTACCCGTTCAATGTACTTCTCCTGTGACAGCCACAATTTCTTGGCTTTCTTATCAGGTACAATTTTCATGCCCAAAATTTGCTGTACAGGGCCTAGGTCGTTCATGTCAAAGGACTGTGATAACTCCTTCTTCAGTGATGTAATTGCTGTGGCATCCTGTCCAACGATCAACATGTCATCAACATAGAGGAAGAGTATGATGAAGTTTCCACCGGGAAATTTCTTGACATAAACACACTGGTCTACAGCAGTTCTCTTGTATTCATGACCCACCATGAATGAGTAAAACTTCTTGTACCACTGTCTCGGCGCTTATTTGAGGCCGTAAAGACTCTTCTTCAATCTGCAGACTAAGTTTTCTTTCCCTTTGACTTCAAAACCTTCTGGCTGCTCCATGTAAATTTCTTCCTTCAAATCACCATGGAGAAATGTCGTCTTCACATCCATCTGTTCAAGTTCCAAATTCAAATTGGCCGCTAGTCCGAAAACTACTCGAATGGATGTCATTTTCACAACTGGCGAGAAGATTTCATCAAAATCAATACCTTTCTTCTGTCCAAAACCTTTGACAACCAATCGAGCCTTATGCTTGATTAGCTTTCCACTGCCATCTTTCTTCAACTTGAACACCCATTTGTTCTGCAATGGTTTTCGACCCTTGGGAAGTTTCACCAAATCATAAGTCTGAATCTTCTGCAAGGATTGCATCTCTTCTTGCATAGCTTGCTGCCAGCTATTCTTCTCCTTATGATTCTGAGCTTCTTGAAAACTTTCTGGCTTTGCCTCATCAGTAAGCAAAATATACTCAGAAGCAGGGTATTTTGATGATGGCTTAGACTCTCTTGTTGATCTTCGCAACTATGGATCAACAGTCTCTGGTAGAGGGGGTTGTGGCTCCCCCTGCTCAACACCCTCTGCTTCCGGATCTTCTTCTTCTAGAAATTCATCCTGCAACTCTACATCATTGGTTGCATGCTGCAGTAACTCTTCTTCATCAGTAGCATGTTGTAATGGTGCAGGGTTTGGGATAATTTTTGAAACATCATCAACTTTGGGTTTGGCTGGTTGCCCAAAGTCTTCTAAGGCCTGGCCTTCTTGAAACACCATATCTCGGTTTCGAATGACCTTCTTATTTTTCGGATCCCACAATCTGTATCGAAATTCTTCATCTCCATAGCCAATAAAGATGAATGGAGTGGCTTTGTCATCCAGCTTCTGCCTATGCTCCTTGGATACATGTGCAAATGCTTTGCACCCAAACACTCTCAAGTGAGAGTTAGAGATCTCCCTTCTAGACCATACTTCTTTTGGAATCTGAAAATTTAGTGGAACTGGTGGCTATCTGTTGATCAAATAGCAAGCAACACGAACAGCTTCTCTTCAAAATGGCTTTGGCTTTGCCATTTTGAGCATACATGTAGACACCCCATTTTTGACCATCCTCAAGACTTGGACGTCACCGTTTGAACACTCGGTGATCATCCATGTTTGTGTTTGTTTTGAGTTCTCGGAGGTCTTGGCTACGCGCCTTGCCTCAGGATCTTTCGACTTGTTTGCCCTGTGCTTGGTTTTGCACCAAGGACTTGTTTGTTTTTGCACCTGAGGGTAGAGAGTGGCTTGTTAGCTCCCCCTGACCCCCACCGGCCTTGGCTTGAGGCCACCGGCTGTGTATTCTTGCTACCGGCCATTGATGAAATATACCATTGGCCGGTCGGCACTTGGTGTGGTCGGTCGACCATCTGTTTGGCCGATGACCTCCTTTTCTGGCCTATATTACCTTTTTGCACCTTTCAGGCATGGTGCATGCCAGCTGTGCCAGCTGGGATGCATAAACCTTGCCCCCACACATGTGTGTGGCTGTTTTGGCCCCGTTGCACCCCTTTTTCTTCTAGAAGATTGCACCCTTTGCTCAAGCTTCTTGAGGAAGCTTGACCCTTTGTCTTGACTTCCTCAAGAAGCTTGAACCCTTGGGTTAGCTTCCTTGAGAAGCTTGGTCCCTTTAACCCTTTCATTTAGCTTCTCTTGTAAGCTTTAAGTTTTCCCTTGTCTATATAAGGAGACTAACCCTCTCCTTTGTTTTGGTTGAGCAAAATCAGACCTAATACAATACATATATCTGATATACACCTTCTCTCTCTATATCTCCCTCTCTCTCTTCATTTTGTGTGTGTTTCAGGGTCTAAAGGTGAGTTTTGTTCTTGGTTTTGTACTAAGACACACACCATTACACCATACTTCGACTTGAGAGGCCTTGAGGGGTTGTTCTTGGAGTTTTGAAGTGGTTTTGATCAGAAGAAGGTGGCTGACCTTGCTGTTCTTCAAGGGTTCTTTAAGGGTAACATTACTTACTTTATATTCCCCAATCTTGCACTAGCCTTTAGCCTATCTTGCTTACTATTTTAGACTTTGTGTATAACTGAAAAAGGTCTTGTATTTGCATGCTTAAGATACTTCATTAGGTTGTTTTGGTGTTGGGGTCGACCTCCCCCTCTAAGGCCTTGTTTGGCCCTTTTTGTGCTTCCATTGTTAAGCTTTGGTTACTTTGGTGTATTGGCCTTCTCACCACTGAAATCCAATGGATTTTTAGTGGTGAAGAAGGGGGTTTGAGGTCTTGCATAGGGGAGGGACACCCCTCTCCCTTTGTCTCTCTTTTGTCCTTGTTTTTGGCTCATAAGGGTAGCATGCATGATTAGTTGTTCTTGGCTTCATTTCAGAGGTTTTTGGGCGTTGTTGGGTCATATTGTGCCTCTGTTTTTGGTCGGATTAATGGCCTCTTTCATGTTTAATTCATTTGCTTTGTATTCCTCTCTTTGGCCTAGAAGTGCATCATGCATTTAGTCTACCATGCTCTCATGTTTTGGCTTAACTTTGTGAAGTTCTTAGCCATATTTTTCCATAATTGAGGTCTGTTGGGAACTGTTTTGGTCATATTTGCCATGTTGGGTATAGTCCCTTTGCATTTTGGCTTGTGAGCCTTGAGGGTGTGAGTCATGAGCATGCTTGAGTTGGGTTGTTTCAGTGATTTGGAGTCATTTCACATGCCATTTCAGTCCCTAATCCATGCTCGTATGCTTACATTCATCATCACTTTCATGCCTTGAAGAGTTGTTTTGTTGTGCCTTGAAATGGTCATAGTGCATGCCTTGTATTTAAGTCATTTGAGGCTGCCATATCAGTGGGTTTTGGGGTGTGTTTTTATGCATTAAAACTCTGTTTTGCATTGATGAGTCCATGCCATGAGTGGTTGGGATAGGTGTAGAGTAATGCCTCATTTTGTGGCTTTGAATGCCCTTTGTCTTGGGCCCATTTCTTGGCTTGTTTTGACCATGGTCTTTGCATGATTTAATCTTGTTTTGGAGTGTTTTAGGATTGTTCTAGGTCATTTTGGTCCATTGAGGTTTGATTAACATAGCCATGGTTTTAGTCATTGTTGCATCCCTTGCTTGCATAACATGGTAGATTTGGCATTGTCTTTTACCTACTTTCAGAGTTTGTTGTGCTTGTGATTTGTCCATGTTTGTCTCTCTTTAATGCGTTTGAGAGTTGACTTCTTGTATGCCTAAGTGTTAGACTTTTATATGTGCACATTTGAAGGTGTTTAGTCCACCATTTACACCATCTTTGGCCACTGTTTTGGGGTGTGGCTGAGGCCTTCCATTTTAGTCTAAGTCCATTCTTGTACATGGTTGTATGCTTGACTTGTTGCCTCTAGTTGCATGCTTGCATTATACCATGTTCGCATTACATGATAGGTTACATTGTAGCATTGCATGTTTGGAACATTGCATGCTTGCATGATAGAATGCATTGCATTTGACATGTTTTGCATCTTAGCCTTATGTTGCATAACTTGAGCCATGTTTGTATACATGCATTGCATTGCTTGGTTTGGGGTGTCAAACCAAGCATGAGGGGTGAGGTGTGTTCGTACTCAAAGTGACGAAACATGCCTCAACCCTCGGTCGCCAATGCCCTTGACCTCAATATGATAGGGTGTTAGCACTCATCTCTTTTGTTGCATACATTTTACATTGAATGGAAAACTTGGCCTCTTAGGCCATCATACATCGAATTGCGTAGTTGATGGCTCGAGGGTCGAGGGCCATGCTCCCTTGAGTCCATTGCATGATAGGGAGTGTGTCCATGCTCACATTTGTTTGAAAATTCTATGCCATACATTGCTTGCCCTCTGCTGCCGTCAACTGCAGGATTCTGCAGGAAGAAATAGCCGGTCGGCTACTTGGAGTGCCGACCGACCAGAAATTGGTGGCCGATAGCTTAAACAGTGGCCGGTGTCCATTACCTTTGGTTGGTGGTGTTCCAACTTGGTCGGTGATGCTCCCCAGTGTTCAGAGAAGCATCCTTGGGACCTGTGAAAATTTTCAGAGGAGCAGGGCAGTGTAAACAGAGGCAACAGTGCTATGGCAGTGAGTTTCCGGGCGAGACGAGTCAAGCATGCATCATTCACGCATTCTGAGGCAGGGCTGCGACCACCTTCCTTCTACATTTAATTTGTTAATTAATTAGAAATTCTATAATAATTAATTTAATATCATTTATTCGGACTGTAATATTTATTCGGACCCTCCGAGTGAGGGCAATTGTGTAATAAGTGTGCGTGAGTGTGTGTATGTCTCCCAACCCCACGTCTTTCTTCCTTTTTATTTACTAGCTTTCAATGGTTAGTCTAGGGCATGTTTCAATTAGCATACAGTATGATAGCATGTTTGCATCCATTCATTCGTTTTGCATGCACCGGGCTCGGCGTATCATTCTAACTGCATTTGTATTTCAATTCCAAATTGGATACGTGTTAGTTGTAGCATTTCACATGTCATTGTAGATTAGCAGAGCCCATCTTAGTTTCATTTTGCATGTGTTGCATTAGCCATTTTAACATGAACTAGGATCATGCTTATGATTACTAACTAGTTTCTGTTTTGGCTCGGAGTACTCGGTAAGTTCTCATGCTTTAGCATCCTTACATGTGTGTGAGTGTTGCCATGACAGCATACTTACCATGAGGCTAGCTGCTTATGTGATATAACTGCTTGAGTGCCTGTGGATGGAGGTTGAATTACCTAAATTCGAATAACGCACTAAAACTGTGAGTTTTAAGCCCACTAGATAGTGGCAAAACCATCTTTTCTAAAGCCCACTTGAGAGTGGAAAAACCTGCACTTTAGCCTACTTGCGAGTAATAAACCATTTTCAAAACAAACATGCAATGTTTTGTTCCAATTTAGGCGATTTGGTCTATACTTGTTTGCTGTGCGCATAACATAGTAATTCTAGGCTAATAACCAGAATAAGAACACATAATGTTTTCAAAACAAGATATCATGGTTAGTAGAGGCCGATCTTTGATCGGGCGAGAGGGGGTGCTCATAGCTGACCTTCCCCAATCGTACCCAAGTTCCCGAGCCGAGGCAACTTTGGTGATGACGGACACGTGGCCTTTGGCACCGAGTCAGGGTTTCCTAAATTTCCCAAAATAAAATATTTAGGTGGCGACTCTGTATCTGGTAAAGCAGTCCATGTTTGGCACTTCTTTTCTAAAAATCTGTTTTTTTCTCAGAACGATTTGCTGGATTTGGACTCTTTGGTTCAGATTAAGAACCGTGACAATTTGAGTCCGAACTGTAGTAGACCCACAAATGAACAGAACGGGGGTTCTCCCCCCGGGACGTTCAGGGACGTCTACAATACATCTGACCTTCTCCACAATGGTTCGGTTCATTCTCTCGGCTACACCATTGTGTTATGGGGTTCCAGGAACAGTCTTCTCATGCCGGATGCCGCGAGTAGCACAGTAGGCTTCAAATTCCTTTGACGTGTACTCTCTTCCATTGTCTATTTGGAGACACTTCAGCTTCTTTCCGGTCTCCCTTTCCACCATAGCATGGAATGTCTGAAAAAGTTGGAACACCTCAGCTTTGGTCTTTAGGACATAAACCCATACCTTCCGTGATGCATCATCAATAAACGTCAAGAAGTATTTTCTGCCACCCAAAGATTCCACTTCTATGGGACCGCAAACATCAGAGTATACTCTGCTCAACAACTCTGATTGTCTTCTGGATGATGAATGGAAAGCGACTCTATGATGCTTCCCAAATAAGCAATTGTCACAAGGATTTAATTTCGCATCTTTGGCAAAGGGAATAAGCGACTTCTTTGCCAAAATCTGCAACCTTTTCTCACTCACGTGACCCAGCCTTTTGTGCCACAAATTTGGTGACGCCTCATCTTCTGCTGCATTGAGGCTATCTGAAATCAGCTCCATATGAGTCTTGTATAGTGTGCCAATTGCCTGTCCTTTGGCTACCACCAGAGATCCCTTTTTCAACTTCCATATGCCTTTGCCAAAGTAGTTCTCATAGCCTTGTCGATCTAAGGCTATCCCTGAGATAAGATTCAGTCGTAAATCGAGAACATGCCTGACATCTTTCAACACCATCGTGCACCCAACTTTGGTTTGGATGCGAACATCACCGATTCCCACAATCTTCAAAAAACTAGAGTTACCCATCTTCACTGTACCAAAATCTCCAGCTTGGTACGTACTGAAGAACTCCTTCTGGGATGTAGTGTGGTAGGAAGCTGCTGTATCTACCACCCACTTGGTGTCGTTGTCTGACATATGGAGACATTCTTCTTCTTCAACAGAGAATAATGCAATATCCTCTAAGACAGTAACTGTAGTGTTCCCATCTTCGGTCTTTGGCTGTCTATCTCCTTGTTTTTGTTCTCTCTTCAAGGCATAGCAATATTTCTTTATGTGACCCTCCTGGCCACAATGGTAACACTTGAACCTTGGCCGACTTGTACCTTCTCTGGATTTCCCTCTGTCTTGAGATCTTCCTCTGCTGCGTCCTCTACTTTTGCTTCTTCCCCTGCCTCTGGCTCTGCCTTTATTTTCTGTGACGAGGGCATGGGATTGATCTCCATCCATCTCTTTCTTTCTTGCCTCTTCACTAAATAAAGCATCAGTGACCATGCTCATGGTCAGTTTCCCTTATGGGGCAGAGTTGCTGAGGGACACCACCAACGTCTCCCAACTGACTGGTAAAGAACTGAGCAGCAATAGGGCCTGCATCTCATCATCCAACTCCATTTTGACAGTTGCCAGTTGGTTCACCAGATTTTGAAACTCACTGGTGTGTTCAGCAACAGAGATACCGCCTTTCAGCTTCAAATTCACAAGTCTTCTCATCAGGAGGGCTTTGTTCCGAGCAGTCTTCGACTGGTACATGCCTTCTAACTTCGTCCAGAGAGCATAGGAATCAGTCTCCTGGGCGACATGGTGGAAGACACTGTGATTAATCCATTGTCTGATCTGGCCAATGGTCTTTCGGTTCTTTCGCTTCCAGTCTTCATCTTTTTCCGTTGTTGGTTTAACGCCATTAAGCTCAATGGGGTCAAACAAATCTCGACAATATAGGACATCCTCTATTCTGGGCTTCCAACTGGCATAATTGGAAGCATTCAACTTTATCATGGAACCTGAAGTCGACGTTGATTCCTCCATCATGCAGAAAGTGATCTCTATCTGAAAAACAAGCTTTGTTGTGGAGTCCGGACTGGTCACATTAGGCTAAAAAGCACATCGGATTGCTAAAAGAAAGACTGCAAATTTTTGAAATCTAATTTGCAAAATCTGACCGTACAGATGTGTCCGGAATATTCCAAATAGTTGGAAAGCACTATTGGATCACCCAAATCGGACCTCAAATGGCTTAGATCAAGTCAAAATAGATTGAATGGTTCAGATCGACAGAATCTGGGGCGGCTTAGAAGCACCAGATTATTTCTCCTGTTCGGCTGGCGTCAGGCTAACGTCAGCGGCTCAGTCAACGGCTCGGTCAGTAGCTTTGGCTTCGGGATGGCTCGGCTTAACGGCTCGGCTTCGATCAGCCTGGTCAGCGGCTGGATAGCTTGGTCAACGGCTCAGATGGCTCCGGCTTGACGGCTCAGACAACGTCAGCTGCCGTCAATGTGACGTCATCAAACGGCGGTGTGATGACGTCAGTGCCTGGTAGAACGGAGAAAACGCGTGATTCTCGTGTAGCGTGTTGAAGCGCGTGGTCACGGCGTTGAGTGGCGCGTGACGGCGCGTGTGGATGCGTCCGGCCTCCTTTTTCGACGTGGTTTTCACCTATGTGATCGTCTCATCGAGGGCTTTAAGCTGGTGTGATCAAGAGTGGATTTCGACCACTTTGATTTCTGGGCATTTCCGAAAAATACACTCTGTTTTTTCCGAAAGAGACTCAACCAGCTCTGATACCATTTTGTTAGGATCAAACACACCCAGAAAATTATCTCACACACACATAGAAGACAATATTTACGTGGTTCGGCCTAATGCCTACATCCACGGAGCAGAAAAGAGAATTTCACTAAAAATGGAGCAAAAATACAAATACAGAGGAGGAGATCAAATACTCACTCAACTCATAGCTCTCTCTCTCTATTTTTTGATACCATCCATCCTCTCCCTCCCATCTCTATTTATACACAAAGAGAGGGAGAGAGAGATACCAACCCACCAAAAATGTCGACCCTCTTTAATGGTGAATGGTGAAAATCAACAAGGAACAACAACGTGAAGGGAAGGGGGAGGGAGAAGCTTGCAGATATGCCCAGCATAGACTTTCACTTCTAATGGAGGTCTTTCTACGGCATCTTCTTTGACCCTCTGCTTGCTTGCATGGTTTTGCATGCATGTGGGTTGGAACAACATTTTCTTGTCTTTCAGCTGACATATTTAATTTGAATCGCCAGGTTTTCAGCTTCATAGTTCTGCTCATGCTGCTGCTTCTCTTCCATATCCTTAAGAATGGTTGTTAGGAATCTTAGCCGATTGTGTAGAAGAATTCGACATGATGCCTCTGATATGTGATCAAATTGCACGCCTCACTGTTGATTATATGCTCCAGTTTCTCCAAGACAATCATTTTCATGCATCTCCCTCCCGAATCTCTCTCTCTCTCTCTCTTCTTCTTTCTCCTTCTCTTTTTCTCTGTTTCCATCTCTCTCTCTGTCTTCCCTTTCTCTCTGTTCCCATGGCCTTCTTGATTTTCTCGATTCTCTCTCGATCCATTTTTTTGCTCGGCAAACACTCAGTTGTTTACTGCTCACATAGCCCAATTCCGGTGCTCTGCTATCTCTCTCAATTTTTGTGTGAGACTTAAATCAGAAAGACTTTTGTGGTACAAAACGTTGACTTTGTCTAAAATTTGAACAAATTACATTTGCATATGGGGAATCACTAAAAAAAATTGTCTGTGCACTTTATAATTAAAAATATATATATATAATTTTATATTTTTAAAGTTATAATTAAAAAAATTAAAATATCCTAATTAAATACAATATCGGATATAATTAATGAAGAAAATAATATAATTTTATATTTTTTGAATCATAATTAAAAAAATAAAAATGTCATAACCAAATATAATTAAACAACTCATGAGTAATAATTAAAATAATGTTATAACTAAAGAAAAAAAATTAGTCATAACTAAAAAAATAAAAAAAAAATGACATAACTAAAGATACATATAGTATATCTTTTCAATGTATATTAAAATTTCCCTTGCATCTGTGATACCTGAGTTTTTTTTTTATATAGTAATAATTTATTAAGTAAAATAATTATTTGTCTGTGCCCTTTATAATTAAAAAAAATGATATAATTTTATATTTTTAAAGTTATAATTAAAAAAATTAAAATATCCTAATTAAATACAATATCGGATATAATTAATGAAGAAAATAATATAATTTTATATTTTTTGAATCATAATTAAAAAAATAAAAATGTCATAATCAAATATAATCAACGAATTGATGAGTCATAATTAAAATAATCTTATAACTAAATAAAAAAATTATTCATAATTAAAAAAATAAAAAAAAAATGGCATAACTAAAGGTATATATGGTATGTCTTTTCAATGTATATTAAAATTTTCCTTGCATCTGTGATACCTGAGTTTTATTTTATATAGTAATAATTTATTAAGTAAAATAATTATTTTGTGGCTTGGTAATTTCGTGAACTTTTATGGGTAACTTTGTAATTTTGGACAAGTTAGATTATAAAAGTCTCATTAGGCTTCCAGGCTTATGGAGGCCACATTTATTTTCAAAAAAAAATCTAGGAGTGAGCATCTCTTGAGAGTTCACAGAAAGCGGATGAAGAATCAATCTTTTGGAACTAGGGTAACTGTATCAATCTGCAAGGTTTATGAGATTGAAGTGATTCCTGGTATTTTAGAGTTAGTTGGAATCATTTTGGTGTTTGAAATAAGTCTGTTGATTTATTTTCATTCATATAGTATAGTTTAAAAATATATGATTCGAGTATTTAAAATAATAAAAAAGTATTTATTTTATTTTCTCTTGTTTCTGAAAAGTAAAAATATGGATCAAATATAAAATTGCATCTAATATTAATTCTGAAAATTATTTTGATATTTTTTTATGGAACTATTATGGGAAAAAAATACCAAATTGTTTGTCTAAAAAATATCAAATATTTTATTGTTAAAAGAAATATTTATTTGAATTTATGAACATCACTCTAATTTGACTATGTTTTGGAGTCTAACCAATGTGGGTTAATTATTAGTACATAAACTAGTTTTTTGGGGGGCTTTATCACCAGCTTATGTGTGGTTTTGGGCCTTATCGTGGGCTAAGTGGCCATTGAACTATTGATTTGATCGAATAAACTTGCATTGAATCACTTAATTATCTTTTCAATTAGAATAGGTAGTTACATTTTATTTATTTTTCAGCCATGGAATTATCTTGCAAATTAACTATTTCATTAATTGAATTGTTGGTAAATATATTTATTAATTATCGACTATTTTTTGTATACTTGGTCCAACTAGTAGTGCTAGTTGGTTATCAAGCTTATCCCGTTTTTCCCATCAATGCAAAATCAGGTTGAGTTTGAAGTATAGTCCAGTACAAGGCTAGGTTTAATGAAAAATTATTAATGATGTAAAATTTGAGATTCTTTTATTATTTAATGTTTGGGATCATTGTAAATTCGATAATATTTATCTAGTATTGTGGTTGTTGAGGGTGAACATTTGACAAAACTTATTGAGTTTTTAGCTAATGCACCGGGCTCCAAAAAGTCAAGTTCGACGCATTACTTATGGTATCAGAGTCGACTCATGCACACAACAATGTGGGCAACTTATTTTGGGGTGGCCACAAGCTTGTCGTGGTATTCTAATTGATTATGGACCCTCACGAGGATGCGGAGATTTATAAGTAGGGAAGTTTGTAATACCCTGTCCCACATAAGAAGTTTGCACGAGTGATCTTGGATATATAAAGCACCACCAGCTAGCTACTAAGTAACTTGGGCTTAAGTTTTTGGGTCATATTGGTAGACCCAAATGTTACTTGGGCCAACAGGTAGTGGGGCATTACAAGGAGCCTGCTACCTCAATACCTAGAAAGTATTTGAGATACCCAAGATCTTTGAGAAACAAATGCTTGGCAAGAAATTGTTTGAGTTGCTAAATGGCTGAAGGATCATTTTCAGTAACAATTATACCATCAACATAAACCAAAATGAAGGTGGAAGATTGGCCAACAATGTGGTAAACAAAGAATAATCAGCCCTTGATTGAGAGATACTAGCTTGGTGAATAATTTGAGAGAACTTTGCAAACCATTAGCAGGAGGATTGTTTCAAACCATATAAAGATTTATGTAACTTGCAAACTCGCGTACTCCCCTTGTCGGTTGAAAAATCCAAACCAAACTCAACAACAAATTACCAAAAGATTGAAGAAGAAAGAAGAAGAGTTGAGAAGTTAGAAGACGATTGAAGAAACTCCATGGAAGCTCCATGGTCGAAACCTTCACCATGAAGGAAATGAGAAAAATGGGAAATTGAGCTGTACACAGCTCATAGCCATCAGGTGTTCATACATGGGCTTAGGTCTATAAATAGATTGCATTAGTTGTTGTATTAGATTATGAAATGAGATTAGATAGATTATGAGATGAGAAAAAGAAATACTACATGTATTCCAAAATTAAGAAAGAAAAATTGAGTATTTGTTCTTCCAAAGTCATTCTCAATATATTAGTAGGATTCCATTCACATATCTCATCAAGTGGAATTTAATTTTCCATCAGTGGTATCAAAGCCAGAACGATCTAAAAGAGCCATTAGAGCTAGGATGATCTAGAGAAGCAAAATTAGACTTAGAAGAGCCTAAATTTATCAAAAAAATTAAAGAGCAGAGCAAATTCCAAAATTTAAAATCCATTTTTGAGTATACCAAGTTGAAGTACTCGCCGAGAGGATTCCAACGACGCAAAAATCAAGAAATCGGAGCTAAAACAAAGTGGTAATCGTCGGTTAAAGTATAGCCCAAAAAGTCTCCCGCTACCGGAGAAAAAGAATAGCAAATCAAACAAAAGGAAATTATTCAGTGCATTGCGGGCAAAGTCACAACCAAGCCATCAAGCCGAGCCACGAAACCGAGCCATCTTGCTGAGTCTCCGAGCCGTGCCACCAAATCCTACCGCTGACGTTATGTTGACACGCGCTGATGCAAACTGATTCAAGAAAAATTATCCAGTGCGTCGCAGAGCACAAATCTCCATAGATGTGAACCATCATATTGTTTTTGGCTAAATCTAAGCCATCTGGAGACCATTTTCAACAATCCAATAGTTGTTCCAGCTATTTGGAGCATTCAGGACATATTTGCGTGGTCAGATTTTTGAAATTCATTTCTGAAAAATTTCAGATTCCAAATTGAAGATTAAAAGTCATCATGACAAATTTAAATTCAGCCTCCTCAGTCTCGAAACTCACCAAAGAAAACTATGATAATTGGTGCATCAAAATGAAGGCGATTTTAGGAGCCAAATAAGTATATGAGTTCGTAGAAGAAGGCTATACAAAGCCTCTATCAAAAGAAGAAGAAGACAATCTGACAATTATCGAAAATAACCTCCTTAAAAATTTAAAGAAAAAGGATTCAACTCCAAGAGAACCAATTCATCCAGGACATGATGAATTAACGTTTGAGATCATTGTAGGAGCAAAATTAGGAAAAGAAATTTGGGATCTCCTTCGCCAAACCTTTCGAGGTGTAATAAAAGTCAAGAAAATTTGACTTCAAACTCTACGCGGTGAGTTTGAATTAATTCAAATGAAACCATCTGAGTCAATTTTTGATTACCATACTAGACTTATGGTAATTGTAAATCAACTTCGACGGAATGGAGAGACATTTACTGATGTTCATGTCATGGAGAAGATATTGAGATCCTTAGACCCAAATCCGTCTATGTTGTCGTAGCCATTGAAGAATCCAAAGAATTTGAAGAATTGATAGTCGAAAAGCTCGTGGGTTCCCTACAAGCCCATGAACAAAAATTGGCAAGATGAGATGGAAAGAAGCCACTCAAGCAAGTTCTCCAGACAAAGCTAAATTTTAAATCAGAAGCATCCAACTGAAGCCGATTTCAACCAGGCCGTGGACGGGGAAGATTTCAGCAAAATAATGAACATCAACGTAGACAACAAAAGAGGATCTTGGCAGAACTCCCAAAGAGCTCGAGGAAGAGAAAGATTCACTCGACCAAATCAACAATCTGGAAAAGCTCAAGTACAATGCCAAATATGTGAAATTTTTGGACACTCCGCAAAGGACTGTTGGTATCGAAATACCAATACTGAAGAAAAGAAAGTCCATTTTATCAAAGAAGGGGACACAGGATCCACTAGTTTGCTTGCATACAAGGACAACGAGGCACAGCAAGACAACTTATGGTATCTCGACTTTAGAGAAAGAAACCATATGAATGAAAGTGCAAAAGGTATTGAAGAAAAAGATCAAAAGGCCAATATAACAAAAGAATTGGTAGAAGAAGAGCAAGACAAAGAAAGTGTTAACAAAATTACACCAATTGCAGAAGAAGTAGAAAATTCAGAAGAAAGAGTATCTGAAGAAAGAAAAGTTATAACGAGTCCAATCAAACTTGATGATAGACAGATGCAAACCCAAGGGGTTAATGAAGCAAGAATGGAAGCAACATAACTTCCTAAAGAAATTCAATAGATGCTGAGTTTGACAAAGAATTAAACTGGGATTGGAAATCAAAAGCTTTGACGAAGAGCATACCTTTAGATGACAGCCAAGAAAAGGAGTCACCAGACACGGAGACCACAATGACCCCACACTTACTGCAAGAGGAGATAAGCAGCATTTCAAGTAAAGGATCACCAATTCAAGACATCTATGACATAACCAGACGCATCGATGAAGATTTTGATTTATTCTATCTCTTCACAAGCGATGATCCAATAGGAATTGAAGAATCTCAACAAATGGTAAAGTGAAAAGTCATCAAGATAAAACATTCACAGAATGTCTAAGAATGAAGAAAGTTATAGCGATCCCGGGTTTTAACCCTTGTTGTATAGTGATCCGGACGTGTGTCCGTGGATGTTAGTAGTTGATTATTATCTTGTTTACACCCTTTCCTACTTTGTATTTGAGTTATAGGATGTGTTGGGCAGGTTTGTTGCAAGTTAGTTGCGTTTGGGAGCCTTGTGTTGCTGCCCAGAATTTTGGACCTTCGCTCGAGCGAGCAGTTTGTCGCTCGAGCAAGCTTCTGTTTTTGGTCCTTCGCTCGATCCAGTTCTTGTTAGCTCGAGCGAGAGTTGAGTTTTGTGTCTGGTGGCTCGAGCCAGGGTTTATTCGCTCGAGTGTGCGTCTGCGTCTCATCTGGACCTGAGAGCTATGGTTTTTGGCTCGAGCGAGCTTTCCTTCGCTCGATCGAGCTCTGTGTTTTAGGTCCTTCGCTCGAGCCAGGGTTTCTTCGCTCGAGCGAACGATTGCGTTTGGTACTGGACCTGAACACTGTAATTTCTGGCTCGAGCGAGCTTTTCTTCGCTCGAGCGATCTAGTTGTTCTTCGCTCGAGCGAGCGTCCCTTCGCTCGAGCGTGCGTCTAGTTGCAGACCTGTAGGTTCGAATTGTTGGCTCGAGCGAGCAGTTTGTCGCTCGAGCGAGGTTCTGGGTTGTTGGCTCGAGCGAGACCTTTTTGGCTCGAGCGAGTGTTTCCTGTGTCTGGTCGCTCGAGCGACCAAGGCTTCGCTCGAGCGAGCCTGTTTTATATCAGCGGGCAGCAGCGATTTTAAACATCACTTTTTCATCTCTTTCTTTTTGAAACCCTAGCAGCCGACTCTCTCTCTCTCTAAACTTATCTTCTCTCTAGGATTTCATCTCTCTCTTGTGTGAATCTATCCTAAGTCTTTCGTTAAAAAGATAGAGGGTGTCAAGATCTTTGTTTTAATCTGAAAAAGTTGAGGTTTGGAGCACGTTGGGTCTTGGTCTTCATCTCCGTTGGAGCTCAAACTTCAAGGTAGGGATAACCTACTCCATCTTATGAACTTTGTCTTTGAATTTTAGCATTTTGATATGTTGGGGGTTGTTGGGTAATTTTGAGAAAGTTTGGGCCTTTGTGTAATTTTACAAAAGTTGGGGTTTTAATTATATAAACCTATATGTAAGTTAGGCATAGAGAAATGAGATTAATGTGGGAACATTGATGGAAATGGAACCTTAGGGTTGTTTGGTGAATTATGGCTATTTGCCCTAATTGGTTTAATTAATTAATGTATATAATTAATTAAAGAAAATGAGGAATTGAATTGGGAATGTTGAAATTGGGAATGTATGGGACTAAAGGGTGTAGTGTAGTTGAATCATTTATTGCTCACCTAGTTGAAATGTGATATATTATCCATTTGTGCATTTATCTCCTGTTTAGAAATAATTGCTTTGGGCTACTGGTGGAGGGTAGTTTTGATTGTTGTAGACAATGCATGATGACTAGGCAAACTAAAACTAATCAATTGGATGTGTCATAGAGTATGACGGTTGATAGAATACATTAACTTTATGTATTGATGGATTATGCAAATAACCAATGTGTTTATATGCATTATGTATAGACGGTTGATAGAATACATTAATTTTATGTATTGATTGATTGCGTATATGACTTTGTGTTTATATGCATTGCTTGTGTATGGGAGGAGATGGGGGATGTACTCCACGGTTTAGGGGAAGATGGGGGATGTACCTCTAAACCGGTTAATGGTTATGGGAAGATGGGGGATGGACCCAGGGATGCAGCTCATATGCTCTCCCATTGCAGTAGTGATATAGCTCATATGCTTATCTGTTGAAGTGTTGATATAGCTCATATGCTTATCTGTTGGATTGTTGATATAGCTCATATGCTTATCCGTTGAAGTGTTGATATAGCTCATATGCTTATCTGTTGGATTGTTGATATAGCTCATATGCTTATCTGTTGGATTGTTGATATAGCTCATATGCTTATCTGTGGTAGTAGTGATATAGCTCATATGCTTATCTATTAGGATGTTTGTTTGATTTGATATAGCACTAAAATGTATATCATTCATGAAGTATGGAAGTGGTTTATGCGTTATTGATACAACACCAAAATGTGTATCCACCTTGGATTTCGAAAGTGTTCTAGATATGAACTAAACTCATCAAAGGTTTTGGCCAGAGTACTGAGCCTTGTTTTCAAACTCAATGTTGAATAAGAAATGGAAAGTGAATTATAACATAGACTTGATTGTCATGGAATTGTAATAGAGATGTAATGGATGTGGGAGTGTTGACCATGTATTAATTGCTAATCTTTTAGTCATTATTCATAGTTGGTTTAGTGTATTTCTACTGGGCTGTGGCTCACCCTATATGGGACATCATTTTCAGGTACAGGTAGCGTGCCACCTCCAAGGACATAGCTTGGAAGGATAGAGGCAGATAGATTTCACTTGTTGTTTTGCTTTATTGATGTATTACCTGTAAATTCAAGCCAAGGGCTTAAGATGTATTGAGTTAGTACTCTTCTTTTTGTAACCAAGTATTAACTTGGGAAGCTGTAAGCCGTAGGGCATTTATAAATGTTGATTAACATGTAATATTCTTGTAAGAACTACTCTGATGAATAGAAATGTGGTTGATTTCTCTTATATCTTGCATGTCTAAATGTGGGTCTTATGTATTATTTTGAGGGCGTTACAAAAGTCCAGTGCAATGCTCATACTAGAAAACAACTAAGGAATGCAACACTGAAGGTCTACCACCAGTACAAGAGAAGAATCAAATATATGGCATACAAACACTTGAGGACAAGAGTAAAGATCCTTACAGCAAAAGAGAAAGCTATAATGCTTGCAACTATTGAAAGAATGAAGAAACCCACCGAATTGGATTTGAGGGGGGGATGTCGAAAAATCCAAACCCAACTCAACAACAAATTACCAGAAGATTGAAGAAGATTTGAGAAGTTGGAAGAAGATTGAAGAAACTCCATGGAAGCTCCATGGTCAAAACCTTCACCATGAAGGAAATGAGAAAAATGTGGAATTGAGCTGTACACAGCTCATAGCCATCAGGTCTTCATACATGGGCTTAGGTCTATAAATAGATTGCATTATTTGTTGTATTAGATAATGAAATGAGATAAGATAGATTATGAGATAAGAAAAAGAAATACTATATGTACTCCAAAATTAAGAAAGAAAAATTTAGTGTTTGTTCTTCCAAATTCGTTCTCAATATATCAGTGGGATTCCATTTTTATATCTCATCAAGTGGAATTTAATTTTCCATCAATGGTATCAGAGTATACAAAGGAAATTAATGTAATTTCCATCAATATACCTCTTCATCCATGGAGAAATGCATTATTGACATCAAGTTGATGAATAGACCAATTTTTAATGGAAGCAACAGATAAGAGAGCTCGAATGGTGACGAGTTTGGCCACAGAAGCAAAGGTATCATGGTAATCAAGCCCTTGTACTTGGTCGAATCCCTTGGCAACTAAATGAGCTTTATAAGAATCAATGGTACCGTCAGACTGATACTTGACTTTATAAACCCACTTACACCCAATAGGCTTTTTGTTGGGTGGTAAAGCAGTAAGACTCTATGTGTGATTGTTTTCAAGAGCAATTATCTCTACAACCATAGCATCATGCCAATGTAGAGTGTTAACTACTCGAGAAAATGACTTGGGCTCTTTTGTGGAGAAAATAGCAAATAGGAAGGCTCGATGGGCAGATGAAAATAAGTGTAGGAAATATAATGATCAAGAGAATAGTGAATACCTATTTGACTAGAAGGCGTTGGAGGTGGTAGTGTATCATGTGAGACCACCCAATAGTAACCTTTGAGGTAAGCTTGTTTTCGTCTTTCACGTTGGGTATCAATGTGAGGTTGACTGTTGATGAGATTATTGATTGCACATGGAGCAGTGGCAAGTTCAATAATTGGGACATGCGAAGTGGTAGGTTTAGGGACAAGTACAAGAGGTGAGGCAGGTAGATGATCAATGGCTTCAACAGGTTCATTATGAATGGTGTGGCAGCGTTGGAAGGTATGGATGATAGAAAGTGGTTAATCAGATTTGGTTTCGTTGTCAATTTGGGTTGAGGTGGTGCATAATTGAAGTGTGGATGATCCTCAAGAGGCAAGGGAATGACCAGTGAGGGATTCGGGTTTGAGGAAATATCTTTAAAAGGAAAAATAGTTTCGTGAAATGCAATATCTCTTGACACAAATGGTTTTGGTTCGAATATCATAAATCCTGTATCCATTTTGTGCATAAGGATACCCAACAAAAAGTATAGGTTTTCCACGCTGGTCAAATTTGTGCTTCATTGTAGCATTATGTGTAACACCCCACTACTAGCTGGCCCAAGTAACCTATGGGTTTTGGGTCTTGTTGGTAGACCCAAAGGGCGTGCAAATTTTTTGATTAAATATGTTGCAGTAAGAATACATTCTCCCCAAAATGAAAGGGGCAAGTTGGCCTCAAATCTTAATGCTCAAGCAACCTCCAAAAGGTGTTGGTGTTTGTGTTCAACTACACCATTTTGTTGGGATTAGATTCGCAACTATGTTGATGAATGATGCCATTTTGAGAAAAGAAATCTTGCATTTCATTTCATAAAAATTTTGGTCCTCGGATCGGATTTGTTGAATCTCAGGAAGAAACTCATCACCATCACCAAAAACATGTTTTTGATTTGACAATGATATTGAGTTTTTACCATGGAAAATAAATAAATAAATAAATAAATTTCAAATGATACTTTGGGTTAGTTTTGAAAAGCATAAGGTATATCCATGTGCATCCTAAAAAACACATCGCTTATGAAGAAAGTAACTGAGTACTGATGGGATTTCGTAAGTTGACTAATAGGTAAGAGATTGAATTTAAAAGATAGGATTAAAAAACACTATCAAGTTGTAAGGTTGTGAAAGAGTCACAGTACCGATGTGAGTGATTTGTGCATCAGAACCATCAGGTAATTCAACATAGAATGCACTACTGCGAGGTGCATAAGATGAAAAAAAGGGATAAGGGAGAGCACATGTGGTTGCTAGCAACTGTGTCAATACTAGGAATCATAAAAAAAAATATCATGAAATGTTTCATGAAGATTTTTCATCCTTTGATTAGTGTGTGTGTTTTCTTATATGCGTAATCTAATGGTGGAGAATCTTTCATGATTTTTTTTTATGATACTTAACATTACTCGTGTCAATAATCCAAGTAGAAAAGAATGGATGGAAAGAGCTATATACCTGGTAAGTAGGCATTTAATTAAATATTTTTCTTTTATGTAAATTATTTGAATTTAAAAGTAAAAAAAAAATTTAAATATTTAAAAACTTACAATAATTAAAACAAAAAACTGAAAAACTTTGGATATGTTTGGTTTGATTTTAGGAGAGTAGTTTTTAAAAATTGTTTGGAGGGAGAGTTTAGAATCTTTTTTGGTTTGTTTGGTTGTGTATTTTGAAAGTAGTTTTGGAGTTTGGGAGTTTAGAATGATTTGATATTTTGTTATAATTGAGTAGATGTGTGTGAGAGAAAAAGTGATTGAGAATGACAGAGGAGAGAGAAAAAGTGATTGAATGATAGGTAAGAGAGAGAAAGTGATTTTGAAAATTATTTTAAAAAACTTACAAACCAAACAAATTTTTTAGAAATTTTTCCCAAAATTACTCTACAAATCCAAACAACATACCCATTATTTTAGGCCCTGTTACTCTCTCACTCACTCTATGGGCCTCTCTCTCTCTCTCTCTCTCTCTCTCCTCTCAACCCTCTCTAAACCCTAATCTCTCTCAACCGATCGAATCAACCTTCTTCAGCCCCGTTTGATCTAATCTCAGAGCGATTGGTGATTCATCTTAGATCCAATCTCAGAGCAATTCGCAATTTTGATTTTGAGATTTCGAAGCTCCACCGCCTCCACCGTCTGCACCGGCCAGGGGAGCGAGCACCATCGTCTACTAAGGTGAGCACCACCATCTCTCTCTCTCTCTCAATTTCGTATTATCTTTCTCTCTCTCTCAAGCTCTTCCTTCCCGTCAAGTTTGGTCAGATAACGAAACCAGTGCATTTTATTTAAGAATTTCGTTGTTTGAGCAATTTGCTGTATAATAATTTGTTGATGGAATCTCAATTAAATTCCACTCCAGTTTTCCTGTTTCATGTTCATGCTTCTTGGTGCACACTGCACATGCCTTTTCCTTAGCAAAATTTCTTCTAGCTGTAGTGATAGACAAATTCTCTGTTTCTCTGAAAAACTTTATGGACCTTTATTTCCTTTGCTTGTTTTATGAATGGATTTGAAGACTTTGAAGACTTAAAATTTTATTATCTTTGTTGTCTGTTGGATTTTAGTTATACTTTGTGTGTAAAGGATTACTATTTGTGACTAGATATTAGGAAAATGATATTCGTCAATAATCTTCATTTATTGTAACAATTTGCTGAAAAATCTGGTTTATTTATGGATGGAGTGGAGGCAGAGCTGTGTGCGGCAATTCTGTTTGGCGTTCACTTCAATGTAATTGTAATTTAAAGCTTCAATTTGTTGCTCTCTCTTTATTTGTACCCATTTGGCGTTGTCTGTTGCATCCAAGTCACAGCAACCTCTTGATTTGCTTTTCGGTCTGAAGTTTATTGTGGACTCATTCTTGTGATTTCAACATTTCATTTTATCAAATTTGTC
This sequence comes from Camellia japonica, assembly GCA_030407325.1. Taxonomy (NCBI): domain Eukaryota; kingdom Viridiplantae; phylum Streptophyta; class Magnoliopsida; order Ericales; family Theaceae; genus Camellia; species Camellia japonica. Next base: position 114,280,065 of record JAPPVO010000007.1, read on the forward strand.
ACAATTTCATCCAAAATTATAATCAATTTTCTTAAAACAAATATGATCATATAATTGTTAATGTTCGATTAATTTAATTTTTTATGTAAATAATTTATACAGATCTTAACAGGGAAGTCAGCCTACCAAAATCGGACCGCTCAAATTCATAGCATCCCATATATATACGTGTATTTGCAATCCATCAACAAGTTTGTTAAATCCTTTTCTTACTATGTTAATACAATTTCAATTATTCAATTACGTTTCAAGATTTTTATATGATTCAACAGTTACATTAAGATAAGGGGGGAACTGAGTAAATTAAAGATAGAGGATGCTTGGGAGAAACACACTTTTTTTGTGTGTTATTGTTCTCTAATGTTTGTTGAAAGGAAGAATGTAAGGTCATGGATTTAAATTGTAAATTTGATGTTTTCAATTATAATTTTTTTTTTGGTTTCTGATCTGGTAGTTACGAAGTTAATGACTTGATGTCAATGAGAACATAAAAAATTTGTTACTAAGAAACTGTGAATATATTATGGTAGACAACTTGTAATTTAACTTCAGATTTGTTGTCAACTTGTGATTTAGCTTCAGATTACAATGTGAATTTTACAAACACAAAACTCAAAATATTTAACTTTATATTGTTATAAATTAGTGAGAATTTCCCAAAACCAAATATTTAACTTCAGATTTAAATAATTTCATAAATTTTGGTCCCAAATTAGACCTAAAAACAGATGTACTTGAAAAATAAGTTGAAAAATTGTCCAAAATAGTAAAGCCCAAACTTCCAAACCGATGCGCGCATCCTTCCACCAACTTGCACAGGCTGATCAATTCACATATGCTAACTAAGCGGATGGATGTAGATTGATTTTTCCCAATCCGCCTAAGTTCAGACGGATGATGGATGAGAGGCCACTCGATCCGTGAGCACCCTTAGTTTTAATTCTTGTGGAAGCTACTGTCGAATTGAATCGAATAATGTGTAACGTGGAGTTATTTTTATATCTATGTAGTGTTGTAGGCCACTTTAGTTTGATCTATGTAAGTTTTTTTTTTTTTTTTAATGTGCTAACCATTTTCGCATGATGCATGCAATTTGCCTGATGAATTGAATATTCATGTTATGAATTCTGAATTTGAGATGGTAGATGTGCATTTTTACTTTCAAACTGAATGCCTAAATCTCAATTATTTTTTTTTCAGTACTGTACGCTCGAAAGGGATGCAACTTAATTTTTATTTACTTTTACACTTTAATAAACTAATTGATAGTGTTTGATACTTGAGGAAACAAGGCTTAGTTTTGAAGTTTTTAACATTGATCATTTATGCCACAATGCTTCTTATTCCTTTCTTTCTCTAATGAAGATTTCTTTTTAAAGATGATATGCTGACCATTACCTATTTGAATCGTAATTAGAAAGGTTAAGTGTTCTAATATGATAAGTATAATTGTTGCACAAGGAGTTAAATTGTAATTTATTATAGCTCATGATTTATTCTTACTCAAATTTTTTATTTTAGTTGCATAGGCGAAATCATTCAAATTTATTCTCAGTTATCAAAATAAATCCCTGGCATCCACAGACAACAGTCAAATGGCCCTCTCCAGAGTTAGTACTGTTTCATCTAGTCTCCTTGCCAAGGTCCTCCACCCAACTACACGTGCCTTCAGCACATCCGCCAATGCATATGACTTGCTCACTCACACTACACCATCTCACAAGACCGCCATGATGATGAGCCAAATGTTCACAGCTGATCTGAGTTCCCAAATCGGGAGCTGCATGCCAATCTCAATGATGCGAATTGGGACACTAATCCACAACATTGAGATGAACCCCGGTCAGGGAGGCAAGCTGGTCAGGGCTTCTGGGACTTCAGCAAAGATTCTTAAGGAGCCAAAGGCGTCAAGGCATTGTTTGATCAAGCTACCCTTAGGGAAAGAGAAATTGATCGATTCGCGGTGCAGGGCCACGATAGGGACCGTGTCGAACCCGAACACGGAGCGAAGAAGCTTAGGAACGGGCAGAGCAGGTGGTTGGGGCGGAGGCCGGTGGTTCGTGGTGTGGCCATGAACCCAGTTAATCATCCTCATGGAGGTGGTGAAGGAAGGAGTAAGAGTAGTGGGAGTCACAGGAGGTCTTCGCGAACACCGTGGGGTAAGCCTTGTAAGAGTGGGTTCAAGACTGGACCACTCAAGAAAAGAAGGTAGAGTTTGGTTTGGGTTTAATCTTTTTGTTCCCATTTTGATTATCTTGTTGGATTGTCTTAAATTTGATGATACTCTGAGCTCGAAATGGATCCGTCACTGTTTTTGTACAATGCACACCAGTCGTCTAACTTTTTCCTGGAATGTAAGCATCAAAATGGGTCAGTTTTTATTCCTTTAGTTTTTCATATGTTAAATAAAATGTAATTGTGCAAAGCATGCATATTTGCTGAGACTGTTAACGACTTAATACACACCAAGATCTTTTGCAACAGAGAGGCGAGGCGATGATGATCCTCATCCACAATCACAATTCTGCAAGCAAGCATTGTAACCAACCCTTTGGGTCAGTGTCTCCAATGACAAAAGGCATTGGTAATCAGTATTTTTATTGTTCTTTCATTATTTGTTGAATTAGGATGATAATTGATGAGGTTGTATTATTACGATTGGCAATAGATTCATATGAAATATATTGATGAATAATAAAGAATCTTTTTATCGAGAGACTAGTTATGCTTCCATTGATGACCCCCCTCAGGGCTTAAAAGTCCCTTGGCTTTAAACAAATGTAATTAGAATTGTCTTTTTGGCCAATCTAATGCTGTTGCTTTCCTCTTGAATTTTACTAGAATAACTAATTGACAGGAACATTATTTTATTTATTTTGTCTAATTTGTTTGTTCATTGTGAATTTCAATTTTTTTAGTGAAAAATATTTTTTTGATTTTTCATGGAAAATATATTTTCAAAAACTTTTCTTTATGTTTGGTGGTGGTGGGACAAAGGTAGAGGTGATAGTGGCGGCGGCGGTTGTTATGGCAACGGAGATGGTGGCGGTGGCGGTAGGTGCGGTGACGGTGGTGGAGGTGATAGTGGTGGCAGTGATATTATGGTGACATTGATAAATTTTAGTCTAAAAAATGTTTATCTTTTAAAAATTGAAGCTCCAAAGTTAGAAAAATTGCTGGCTCTATGTTGGCACGTTGTTGGGGCTTCTAGTGTTCTACTTGTTCTAGTAATAGCATTGAGTAAGATTCAGGGGATCTCTGAAACTAGTTTGACATTATGTGTGATATGGGAGGGCCCTATGTACACAGGCGGCAGGTTGGGATGATCAACAGTACTATAGGACAGTAATGTGTGTGAATTTCATGTTTGCATGAAATAATAGATATGAAGGTGTAGTTTTGTGCTTTTTTATGAGAATCTTTCTTAAAAACAAGAAACATTTTAATGTATACTATCAGTAGTAAGTAGCTTAATTAATTACAAAAGTTATGTTATTGTCTTCCCCATTTTTTAGTTGCAAAACATATGTCTTATGTGAGATGATTCTTTAGTACTAGGTAGCTTATTTGATTGCCTCTCTACTTAACAATCATACATTCATGAAGTTCATATAGTTCATATAGTGAGGTGGAAACTAATCTAGTCCTATTTTACCTATAAGAAGGGGAAGTTAAATTTTTTGTGATTATTTTCTGTTGAATATTAAGGTTTCTATTTTTCCCCATTTTGATTTTATGGGGAATTGAATTTTTCAAAAAGATCATCAGGCCATTGATATCCTTCTAGTAGAGATTGATATATAAGAGCTTTTTGCTTTCAAACATTGAAAGGGAAGGAAGGTTAAGCTTGCTCTTTGTGAAGGTAATTTCTAATCTTTGAATACGCAAGCTTGCATTGTTAGGGAAATTCTATTTTTGTCTCAAATAAATTTCATTCATACACAAGCTTGGAAGTCCAAATATGATCTTCTGATTTTGCTTGCTTTTGGTTTCTAGGTTGCTATGTTTGGGATGAAATGTTAACACTTTTGAAAATTTCTCTTTGTAAATGTTGAATAGTGAATGTATAATAATGCTTGGTTTGTCCAAAAATCTTGTTCATATGCTGAGTTTTATGCTGTTTAAGTATTGTCAGTTATGCATGTCCTATTATGAGATGGCTTTTTAGTTTCTTGTTTTTAAAATAACTTTGGCTTGTGGATTGTGATTCTAGAGCTTGATGCGAGAACTTGATGCTGAGGCATCTTTCTGACCAATTGAAATTTCACTTACACTAATGACTCTGGTCTTTGAGTGGGGCTGTTGTTTCTCCAACTCCTCAAGATTAATAAAAACACTTCATTTTGACTTCCAATGAATATATATAAAATGAGACTTATGTATGATTTTTTTTGTATATAAAGGCTACTACATAGGTTATTATTTTCTGAAAATGAGACATATAAAATGAGACATATGTTTATATCTCTTTATGTTCATGCCCTTGTTCTTGGGTCTTTTTGTCTGCATAATTGTTTCTATTTTTTTTCCCTACTCGCTATGTTAAACTTCCACTCTTTGTTCCTTTATATGTTTTATTGCTAAATATAATTATCTTTTGGTTCTGACTGACATCATCATTGAAATTCCCATTTGTAACCTCTTTCAAATCCAATGAGATATTGAGATCCAACTAGCACTTAGTGTTATCTCATTTTCGCCTCAACATTGATTGTTGTTGAAATTACAGTTTCTGGATGGTAAGTTACAGTTTCTGGCAAGAGATAGCCTGAAGAGAAACTTGGGTTTTTTTATTTGCAGAAGTAGAGAAGTAAAATACCCATGACCCATGTACCAATGTAAATTATACACATATATCGCTTTTATTGCCTGTGTGTACATACAGAGCTGGTTTGTAATTCTACACTTTTACTATCTTGTTCCAATTTGCTTGCTTTTTCTTGATTCCTCTCCCTTCCTTTATTTGTTTGGTCCATTTTTCAGGAAGACCTGAGCTGACTTCCGGCCTAGTGTTGCAGGTTCAAAGATGAGGCATGGTTTTAAGTTTCTACTGATAGATATTGAGATTTTAACTTCTGATATGTCAAAATGACTATGACCGTATTATCGATACTGAAATATATTATTTAAAATCATAGTAGAAGGTGTTCTTAAGGTAATTCATATATGATCTTTGAATTAGAAGATTGGAAAGATTAAAAAAAATTAAAAGATGAAGAAGAAGAAGAAGCTCTTGTCATGGATGGAGGTGAATGGGTCCAAAGAAGACATAATTATGTGGATGTTTCTTGAGGATGTCTTGAGTGTCTATAGTTGTTTTAGCCTTTTGGGTTTGTCATCCATTTGTCTGGAATCAGTAACCAGTTGATTCTATTCTTCACATAACTTTCTCATCAATAATAGTCTTCTCTCATGGTGTACAGTTCCTTTTAGTTTGAAAAGAGCTAAATGCTCTAAATTTTGTTTTGTAGTTTCGTTTTTGAAAAATAAAAAAGGGTCTGAAATTCTGCATTACCAGATAAAATCCCATTAATTGAGAGTAATCTTTTCGCTTTACAGCCAATTTTTGATATTCATGCAAAGAATATCAAGTAATTAATATAACTTATATAGATATATTTCTTTCTTTCTTTTTTACCTTTCATCATCATTTTTTTTTTGGGTGGGGGGGGGGGGGGGGGGGGGGGGGGGGGGGGGGGGGGGTGTGGTTTCACAGTTGTTGATAATTCTTGATAAATTGTGGCAAAAACTAGATAATGTTAAGAGATATTTTCTGTATAAATTAAATGTATAGAGATATAAAAAGTTGTTATTGTTGGAACTTTCTAAATATTAGTGATATCCTTTTGCCATGCAAAGCTATCATATACAGTTGTTCTAACTGGCACTTGTATGAACTTCCATGAAATTGACTACACCTTGAAAATTGAATCAATTTATGGAAGTTAATGAAAATCTGACCATTTTTGTTTCCTTAGTTGTTATTTTGGAAGGGCTTTTGCTACACATTCTCATTTGCTTCTTATTTGGATGACACCTGCTGCAGGGAGCGCTCGAACATTGTTCTTGTCCACTACCGCGAAGTAAAGGTTACAATTTATTTTATTATTTTTCTGTTTCTTCATTGAAGAAATTCACAATTGATATTTGTATACCATATCAGATGATTCTTGAGCCAATAAATATCATACATAATGCTGGCTATTTTAAAATAACATTGCCTTCTAGCTTTCCCACCTCTTTTGTTTCAAGGTTTCGTGTATATATAACTTCCACGTATTGGAATCTTGCTACAAAATATAATCTAATGTGTTTTGGAGGTGCATACGGCTAGGCAAGGTTATGTTCTTGTGTGTGTGTGTGTATATATATATATATTAAAAATAACTTTCTATGACATGCAAAATTATGCTATGAAAAGTGTAATGATTTATGGCATGCAAGAAAATGTCGTAAAATATTATATATGGCATACAAAGTATGTCATAAATATATTAAAAATAACTTTTTCCAGCATAATAAATTATGCCGTGAAAAGTGTAATGATTTATGGCATGCAAAAAAATGTTGTAAAATATTATATACGACATACAAAATATGTCATAAATATATTAAAAATAACTTTTTATGACATGCAAAATTATTCCATGGAAAGTATGATGATTTATGGCATGACAAAAATGTCGTAAAAAATTATATACGACGTACAAAGTATGTCATTAATGTTTAATTTAATACTTTTTACAATTTTACCTACATGACATAAATGATGCTTAACTTTTCACGGCATGCCATATAACAGTATTAGTGTGCATGCCGTGAGAGAGTTTTTACGGCATGCATTACAAGTCATAAAAATTCAATTTTGTTGTAGTGAGAAAAGGTGAGAGACTTCTCTGTATATTTGAGATCTCTTCATCTATATTTATAATACAATGTGTCTTGCTTTACAAGAAAAATATACAACAATTAAGGTAGATATACAAGGAAAACACAGCAGAGCAATCAACAGAAAATCACTAAAGTTATGGTAACAATTAAGGAAAGAAATCTTCCAAATCTTCTATGCCCAATACTAGCATTATCACCATACTATTTTTCTAACAGCTTTTAGTCATATTTTTGTTACTGAACACATTTAGATCAAAATTGGATGCTTCCAAATAATTTGAAGTTATGAAAGATCATGCTTTGAGGATAAGTTCTTTGGAAGTAGAAGACGACAATTCTTTGGAGTTGGAATCGCTTGTTTCTTAAAAGGCTTCCGTTGATACTTAAGGATCTTAGGGCATGTTTGATTGATAGGATTAGAGTATGAGATTGGGATTATTAATCCATGGGCCCAATAATCCTGTGTTTGTTTTGAAATTTTGTTTCAGGATTATTAATCCAATGGATAATTAATCCAAAAAATTTGTAGGATTACTAGTAATGGGGTAAGGGTGGGATTATATATCCTGAGCTGGGAAATAAAATAAAAAGACTCTTTTATCTACTAATCCAATGCAAATCAAACAATGGATAAGGGGATAATTTATCCTACTAATCCAATTGGATAGTGAATACCACACTAATTTGATGGGATTATTAATACCTTCACTATTAGTCTTGTGAATTAAACATGGCCTTAAGTAACATAAAGGGATTGGAAGCAATTAATTTAAGTTTCGGCCTACATGGCTCAAACTCAGTTACTGCAACCATTGCCTTGTGTTTGAGCTCCCATTTATGCTCCTAATAGAGATCACCCTGATGATTTGAAAGAAACATTATTGTAAACACGAAAACACATTTTAAAAACTAGGACGTTAGAGGATCAAAATGCAGATGAATTTTATGCTTCTAACAAGAGTAAGGATGTTAACAAATTGCAAACTATCTTTGTGATTCCAAATGGATTGATGGTATGTTGCAAAAGTATGGCTCCTTTGTCCAGTAAAATTTATGGTTGCTTTTAGTCACATTTCTGCTGCTCAACACATTCATTTATGTTTTATTAGGTTCAAGGAGTTAAGGGTAGCTTGGTAATTTTCAGAATTACTTGATACTGGTTCTAGCTCTGTTCCATCGTCATAATGTGGGTCATACTATTGTTTTCAGTCTCATGAATGGTGAATATCCTAGTTAGTACAATACATAGAGTCCATAATATGAATTGTGAGCATATGCTTATATTTTCTTTTGTAAAATGCAGTGCCTAATTATCTCTTGCGGTATCTGTAAAATAACTTTAGTTCACATCTGATGGAAAACACTATTTATAATCCTATGAGGCAAGTCATTTTCATTACTAAATCCCGGATATCAAGTTTTATTTGTTTTCGAAACTCAAATGATTCTAATTATATGGGGGTTCTGGTGGTAATATTTAGATATTTTGGTTTTTAACTTCCATTTTGGAAATATAGTTTATTATATTGATGAGGCTTTTGAGGTATGATATGTTAGAGATCTCATGGGACCATGGATTGCTTTGTCTTGAATCATATGTTATTTGTGAATAAATGATGATCTCATTCACCAATATATAGATATATATATTTTTGAAAGCTTTACTGCCATAAACAATCATGGTAAAACAAAATGTATAACGAATACAATACTTGCTTATTCTTTTTAGAATATATGAGACTCTCTGATGTGGTTCAAGAATAAGCAAGCTTCTGAGATTAAGAATTTGAACATGATGTGTAGGATTGATCTACTGGTTCTCAATGTTTTTTGAAATATGAATGTCTTGTAGTTTTCATGTCTATAAAAATGATGGAAATGTTTACTCGCATTCATGATTGGGGGCTCTAAATGCCTAAATATCTAAACCAAATTTTGATCTCACGGGATCGTTAGAATATTTGCAATGAAACAAAGCATCAAGCTGGACTTTTTTTTTTTTTTTTTGATCGACAAAAAAAACTTTATTAACGAAAGCTAAGAACAATAAAGCAAAGGAAAGCGCAAGAAGAATCAAAGCTAAATCCGAGCACAACCCAAAACAAAAATGGTTGGAGAGAATCCACCAAGGCCGAAAAAAAGGGGGGGGGGGGAGCACAACCCAAAACAAAAATGGTTGGAGAGAATCCACCAAGGCCGAAAAAAAAAGGGGCGGGGGTTGGGGGGAAAGCAAAACAATTACAAACAAATTCAAGACAATAGAAAAAGAACAACAGAAACAATAGAGCCACCATTGCTACACCAAGAAAAGCAGCCATTGGTAAACCAAAAGCACATCAAACTAGTGGCAACACAAAAGCTTAAAAACCAAGCAGAAGCAGAGCATCTCACAGCACCCATCAGCCATTTGATTTGTGCACAAGTCGAACATAAGCAGCACTCCAAAACGATAGCAACATCCAATCCAAAAACCAGCAACATCACAACGAAGTCAACATTGACCACAGAAAATCTGTTCTCAAGCAACACCTCTGATCTGTTTAAAATTGTGAACGAAATCATTAAGAGACATGTACTTCTGTCTTTTGGACCCTTTTTCCCCTTCTGTTCTCTCAAACTTGTACAAGCAATCTGTATTATGAATGATTGAATTTCTGAATTGGTCTCTGCTAATCTCAGTAGTGGTCTTTGCAAAAGAATAGATAAATAGATAGATAACAGAGTGTTGGCCTCCGACGTGCAATATATCATCTTAATAGCCTATTAGGATGTTCTTGAATTTGAGGGGCACCGTTTTTTTTTTTATAGAGAAATTCATTTTCTTGAATGAAGCCGTTTGAGTCAACAACAAGCATCTGAGAAAATGTTGATTTTTTAAGCTTTCATGCGACAGGAACCTAACAATGATCATAGGAGAGAGGCTTTTCACTCTATTTTCCTCAATGGTTCCATCAAATTTTATAAAATTTCACATAAAAAAATTTGTCAAATAAGTGAATGAAGGTTATTCAAATGCAAAAGAGATTGAGACAGTTGTTTAATGAATTATTGGATTTCAATTTCATCATATGGCTTCATAAAGTCTTAATATTTTTCATTCGCTTTCCTAATGATTTATGTTTTTTTTTGGGTCTTGTTTCTTGATATGATTTCAATCAAGCACTGTACAAATTGGATTATTATAACCTGAACCCTTATAGGACTACCCTATCACATTCCCATCTTCTAAATGTGTAGTTATACAATCTGTGCAAGCATGACCCAATTGCATGATTTTCAAGTCGTGGTGGCTTACTGTGTATTGTTAACAATTCACTTTCCATAATGAAACTTGATTGAACCGTAATGATATTGGAAAATTCATATCCCTTCAAGATGCCTACTAGCTTAGGTGGTAAAAAAAAGTGGTAACAACATCAAATGCTTGGATTCAAGGTTCCAATATCAGATGTGCTAATAAAATAAAAAATTATTACTTCAACTTGTTTGTTGTTGAAACTTATCTGTGATCCTCACTTTTGCAGAGAAACACCGGCAGTGGTGCTGGAGAAGATAACATTTCAGATGCTCCAAATGGCTCCACCAACCATATAAAATCCTTGAACGAAAAATAACCTTCTCATTCTCCATCAAATAGTGTTCAGTTACCTTAACCTCTTCTCCAGTGGATGGAATACTCCAACAATTTCATCACAAACAGTTAAATACAAACATACAAGCACTCACAAACAGTTATATTACACAGAAGCACACTAACTAACAATTTCAAGCACTATCAAACTCTCAATCTTTAAGCCCACTTTTGTGTATTGGTACATTCTCTCTGATGGCAGCTTCCAAAGCACCATCTTTGTTTCATTTAGAACAAAGGAAGGAAGCCAAATCACAACAATCTTCATCCTAAAACATATTATCATAGTGGTTTTTTACATTTTCAGCCAAAGGATATACAAGTACTATAAAAAACAATGAAATTCAACTTGGGAAAAATAAAATTCACTGTGAAGTTGCATTCCTCATAATCTTCTCGGCTTAAAACTTTAGGGGGGGGGGGGGGGGGGTTAAACTTCATAAAAGAAAAAGGAAAAGAACATGACAAAAAGTAGAAACAACACAAAACACATGACATTATTAGATGTTTCAATGCACTAGCTCACAAGTTGGTCCAGAGTTTTCTACTTTGTTCTACTTTGAATAAAATGAATACAGGTAGAACCAAAACAATGAAATTCAAATTGCAATTGCATCCTGATTCTTATTCTTGCCCATTTTTCTTGCTTTCTTGGGTTCACTTCCTGTAGTTTTTGTTTGAACTAATTCACCATAAAGTTATGGATAAATAGAGGAGAGCAAAAACTTCAACAAAAATAAAATACAAATTGAAGAAGGCATTGTTTAACAATTGGTATTGGATGAAACCAAGCCAACTGAATCAGCTTTGTTTTTTTATTGCCAAGTCATACATTGGAGAGGAAAGCATGAAAAAATAGAGACAAACAAAGGTGGAGAAGAACTGACCCAAGATATAAGAAATATAATTTTGACATTTCAATAGGAAAAAAAGAAAGAAAAAGGATGAATGAAGAAGGAATTTATTTTAGTGGGACAAATACAGATTGGTTTATTGACATGAATCATGTATCAATTGCAAAATTGAGGTTACTCAAAATTTTATCATTCTTAGAAATTTTGTAATATGATTTTTATATTGTCTTCACTCCCCATTTGGATTTTAATATTTAATTTACAACTTTTAAGTTCTCAAATAGTTTAAAAAAGTTTAAGCTTTAACCAGTGTAAGTTGCCATAAATGTATAGTATATCAAACTCACCATACAGGTAGAAATTTGTCAAAAAGGTCGACAAAAATAAAAGAAAAAGTTTTATTAATAAGCAAATGAAAATTTATAACAATATTAATTTAAATAAAAGAATTCAATTACTTTCTTAAAAATTGCTAAAGAAATTTAAGTATTCATGTATTATATTGATTACGTATCTCGTACTACATAGTGTACAGTAAGATACACTTAACTTAAGCTACATATTGATGAAATATATTGATTTACCACTAAAATTATCAAACTATAAAATATGTATCATGTGGGTGAATCACGTGCTTCCATTGATGTCTTTGAATAATTTCCAACAGTGGAGTAGAACTACTAGAGAACTACCCACACTATTCATAGTACAAAGGCGGAATGGTTTATGGGAAGAGAGAACGTATAATTTTTGTTATGTGAAATACAGAACCCAAGTTTTGTTTATATAGGAGAGTTAGGAGACCCATAAGATAGATGTATTATCCCAAATAATGTCTATCTCATATCAACAATATCTAATTAATAATTATCATCTAATATATTGACAATTATCCATATCAAGATTATCCCATATCAAAATTACCTCATATCTTGAAATATAATCTATTATTTTATTTGGATCTCTCATAATCGTGTCATGCCACCATGGGCAACCCAATTGGGTCCGGGTTCTAAACCCGACTCAATTTCTAACATCTCCCACTCGAACATGCGCTGGAATGACACCGCGTCTTTTGTATCTCAATTTACTCAATAAACGCAGTCATACTAGCCAATGGACTGTGCGATCACTGAGAACACCTACATGTGGGAGCTATACACTAGAAACTCAAAAAGAGCTAGCATAGAGACATCAACCTGAAAATAAAAATAGTGTCTCATATACCCCAGACCCATCTAATTACACCGGTCCAAAAAACATCTCTAATCCCTCAAAACAACATGTTTGACCCTCTCAATTCTTGCAATATATTCACACTTAATCCGCCTCTCATACAAAGTGATGTGAGTTGCCGGCAGTGAATATACAACAGTGGTGTAATACTAGATAATCTTCCCTTTGCCCTCATGCTATTTAGTTTAGGTTTGACCGCTTTCTCGGTGATGTCCTTTAAGGCCGAATCATACATGACCGCAGACAACATACCAAAGTAGCAGAACATCAACCCCTTACCTTATGACATAGTCAAAGGTCAGAAAATGGTACATAAGTAAAATTCATATAAATAATGACACGTAAGACTCACACGGTGAGAAAACAGGGATTCATGCTCTCACCTCATTACTCGATCGCCAAGCACATGTAGTATGAATACATGCTACTGTAACAACCCCGACCTGTGATTAGCTTATAATCTTTGATTAAAAAGGCCTAATAAGTGATTAAAATGAAATACTACGTTAATTGCATGTGTTATATATTATTTGTATTTATATCTATCTGTTGTAGAAAGATCTGTCTATGTTTCTGTTTCATTATGTGAATTAAAGGCCTTATCGGCCACAAAATACGAAATTGATTCGGTTTATGTGTTATTTAGAATTTTTAAAAATTTATAGTAGGATTAATTGAAATTCGGAACGAATTAATTAGGATAATTAATGCCAATCTGATTAGCTTAAGCCAAGCTTAATTAAGTCTCATTAATCAAGCCTCTATAAGGCACAAGTGATTTTTAGAATACACTTTACACTCTCATTTCTTCATCTGAGGCAACAAAAACGTGAAAGAGAGTGAGAGACTAAGAGAATTGAGATCAAGCTTGAGGTTTGGAAGGAAATTGCTAAGAGACTTGGAGAATTGCTCAAGATTATCTCTAAACCTTAAAGAATTGAAAACCTTAGGTAAGAATCCTAGCCTCTAGTTTTGTAATTTAATTGGTTAATGCATGGAATCAAGTGAAAGAGGTGAATTAACATGAGAATTGAGCTAAAGAATGGAATTGAGAATCAATTCATGCATGTATGTGCATTTCATGGAGTTTTGAAGTTGTTTTCAAAGATTTCTCTCATGCATGTGGTAATTCTAGCATGGTTTTAAGAATTCATAACATTTCTCACCATTGGACCTCATTTGATCATGTTTTGAAAGCTTTGAAGCCAAGACAATACATGCATGTTATACATACATAAAATTCAAGTTTGTTTTTTAATAATTCACTTGCTTTTAGGCATTCCTAAGCCCTAATTGTGAGAACCCGAATATACAAATTAAGTAAATAATTAAATAATAATAATTTTACAATCTCAAATATTTTGTTGGTGAATCCTAAAGTACAAATTAAACATTGTTGGAAGGTCTTTTTTATTAATTTTAAAACTAAAAAATTTATGGTGGACATCTCTAATTTAGAGGTAAGATTTATTATTTAAAAAGAAAAAAGAAAAAAGAAAAAAAGAGGCAAGTTAGTAAGTATATTTTGATCTAATAATAGTTTTATTTTATTTAAATTAATGATGAGAGGAAATATAACAAAATAAAAACAGGATATTAATTTAGAATCTTTTAAGTTTAGATATATATAAAGCAACCCTAGTTTTCCTAACAAAAACCCTAAACTCTCATATTATTCAACTAGCAGCCGTAAAGAGGAGATATGAGTAGCTTTTGGTGAAAATTGAAGAACTAGTTTGGTGCTTGAATAACTCCATCTCCAAGGTAGAAACCAATATTCTGTGAATATAGTTATTTTGTATATATGTTTCTGTGCATACATTGGAAGAAGAAGGAATGAAAGCTTAACTGATTAGGTGGCTTGAATATCTATCAAATTAATAGTTGTTGTGAAATAGTGTAATGGGTATAGTGGATGTATGAATAACAAGTATATGGCATGGGTTATATTCAATGGGTTTTTTGCTTGTAATGGTGGATCTTGTGAGTGAAACGTGGGTTAGGTAGGAGTGCTTGGCCACCAATATTTGTGAATATCATGTTTCTTTTATGTAGTTTGAGGAATTAAATGGGTACATATAGTTGAGGGTACAATCTATGAGTATGAAATTCTGCACAGAACCACAAACTTTAAAAATCAAGAAACCATATCAAACAAATGAATTTTGAACTGAAATTTTTACAGTAGATTAATTACATATTGAATTGCATATCAGAATTTTCTCATAATTTTTTGGAGTCAAAATCCATATAAACTGATGCATTCAAATCTGTCCAGAAAACTGGTTTTAAACAGTAAGTTCGGGAGTGTTGTTCTCTTTGGGTATAAATCCGAAAATTATCAAATCAGCGTCATTAGAACCGGTTACGAGTCTAGTTTCATACGTTTTTGGCCTTGTGTTGATTTCTCATGTATACTAAGAGAACCATTAATTTCTTTAAAGTGCTGCAGAAAATAACCTGTTTGGGCATAATTAATTGTAAATAATTATTTTGATAAGAAAATCAAGTAAAACCAATTGGGTTTGAAACTTAGGATATATTAGTCGATATCTGGAGTGTTTTGAAATTTCTTGAACTGCGTGGAGTGGATTTTGTAATTTTCAAAGTTAGCGAATAGATTGGAAAAGCTTGTTTAAAATTCTGTTTTATCTTAAAGTTACTTTTAATTAAGTTTTGATTTGAACCCATGTCTTGGGTGATTTTAGACCTTGAAGAACATGAACTTAGGTAATATTTAAGAGTGATGGTGAGTTGGGTTGAGCCGTGTTGGTGCGCTTAGTTTGAGGTTACTTAGTTCCTATTCTTTAGTATTTTTAAATTAGTAATGACGTGTAGTTTTCATACTTGGTTCAGGGCACTAGTTGGAATTTATACTCTATTCGAGGATTACATTATTCCGTTTCCAGGTGAGTAGTTCATGCTACATATTTTTTATAAATGTTCCCCTACCCTGAACTGTTGGAAAACTAAATTGTTGTTTCATGACTAAACTGTTTTGATAAATTATTATATTATCAATGGAATCAAATTATTTCTAAAACATGTGTGAACTTGGCATACTGTAAACTATTTGTTTTGATTTCATGTTTATAATGATGAACTACCATGTTTTGCGAAACTGATGTGTATTGATTATTGGGACCATCTGTGTATTTAGTCCAAGGAAATTATTCCACTGTGTGTGGTGACGCTGGCCATAAGGGAACAGATCTAGGTTGGGCCGTGATGACTCTAGTGCTCAACGATTGTAAGGAAAAGACCTAGGTTAAGCTAGGTGACCTTCAATCAGATCATCTTAGAGAAAAGGCCCAGGTTGCCACCCTGAGGATGACTCTTAGTTCGGTATTGGATCCAACGGGGCTTATAGCCTTGAGAACTGTGTGGCATGTTACTTGTTATTTCTTGGTACCCAGAAAAATTATTGGTGTTCATGTTGTAATCTGTTTTAAGTGAAAAATGTCATTTATCACGTTCTCAAGAGACATGAGTATTTTAATTGTTGAACTGTGGAACCTTCTTTTTGAAATAGATTCTCTTTACCAAACTGTGTGCCAATCTAGTTTCTGTGATATATATATATATATATATATATTCTTATTTTGGAATTGAACCATGTTTTCAAAACTGTATATACTATCCATGTTGCTACTCACTGAGCTATTAGCTGACTTAGTTGTTTACCATTTCCAGGTGTTAGAAGGACTTAGAGTGGACTCATAGCGTAGTGGGGACTCAATTGCATGGACCTCTAGGACATCCATTTATTTTGTTTTAGCTTGTTATGTCGAGTTTTGTGCATACATTGTGGTTGTGTTTTGATTTGGAATTATTTTATTTTGTGGGCAGTTTGTGTCCCATTTAGTATATATTTTTGGAAGTTGGTTGTGGTTGGTTTTACCATTTATACTTGTGACATGTCAGTGGATTAGGTTTTGATTTATTTATTTCTGGGCTATCGTCACATTTATTCTTTGTGATTTTGGGTTCGTGTTTAAGGCTTACGTGTACCTTGGGCTTAGTCCTTGTGGGCCACGACCGGTCATGCCCGGAGTTGGGGTGTGACACTAATTAAGACATAATAATGAGGAGAAAGTTAGAAATACACCAAGATAGAAAATGAATGAGTTAAAAGTGTTTTTCCAAGCAAATGTTTCAATTTGTATCCACTATGTGTTTGTGTAGGTCATGCGCCATAGCTATCCGATCTGTCTGCTCAATCTATTTTGCTATCAGAGCTATCTGTGAGTAACCACTTTGTAAAGCTATGTTTGATTATAAGTATTTTCAAAATGATAAGATATGAACTGTATTATGAAATGCTGTGTTACGAATAGTGAATGAATGTCCAATTTTATGAAATGTATTTGTGGCATCCTTAGTTCACATGGCCCTTGCCCAGAGGAAACAATACTGTGGCATATGTTATATGGCTCTCACCTAGGGGAAACGATACCGTGACTTATGATCATATGGCCTTACTCGGGGGAAACAATACTGTGGTTGATACATGGCCCTTGCCTAAGGGAAGCAATACCATGGCTACTTATGCACAAGAAAGGTCGTCAGTACCGACTATGAATATGGGTCCCAGGACCAAGATAATATGATAGCTAATGGATGTACCACATATAACTACTAATGATTTCTGGTTACAAATATGAATATGAATTTGTTTCTAATATGAACTCTGATTTTTGAAACTGTTTGGACATCTTTCATAAATCCTTTACTCTGTTGTTATTCACTGAGCTCCAACTCACCATATTATTATGTATGTAGGTGATCAAGTATGTGACCAGGCTCAGTAATGGCAGCCTGAAGATCTGTTTTGTGTAGACCAACCACTGTGCCTCTCGAGGGGTTCCCGAGAAGCTTAATGGTCGAGTTTGTGAATTGGTGTAAAAGATTTCTACTTTCTTTATTTGGTTTGAACAAGTTTTTGTATAACTATTTCTCGGGCTAAGTCCCAGTTTGTGTCATGACCCAAACCCGCCCCCATGGGTTAAGGACATAACCGGCCAGTAATCATGAGATTACCTACGGCCTCACAACAAACAAAACGTACTTTAACAGAGTTAATGGGGGCCAAACGGAAGCAATTCAAAACTTTGTCCAGAGAGCCGTGCTTACATGCACATCATAACATTCTATACAAATATATGTTAATAACTCACAACAGAAAGTATAGTGACATAAGATTCTATACAGACAGGATCATCCAACTAAGTCAACCCATGAAAACTATATACAGACATATTCCAAAAACATCGCCAACATGACAAAATATAAATACATAACAAAAGGGCGAAGACTGGTCTCGTGTGTGAGACACAAGGGCTGACTCTCCAAAACCTTTGCTGTTCCACCTAGACTTCACTGAGGCTGGGTTTGGACTTCTCTTGGCTCACCTACAAACACATGAATGAGCGTGAGCGATAGCCAGTGAATAATATCAAATACAAAGGTTATACAAATGGTATGTAGAACAACAAACTCTGAACGGCCTCGGGCCCAATTCATATTTCTATTTACTATATATATACAATTTAAGTCGTGTGACTGCAATTCCCAACAAACTGGCCTTTGGCCAATTCAAACTTTCATTTGTGTCAAAACGGCCTTCGGCCCATTCAAATGACTAACTGGCCTTTGGCCCATTCATTCGTTCATGTCGAAACGGCCTCTGGCCCATTCATTCGTGTCAAAACAGCCTTCGGCCTATTCATTCGTGTCAAAACGGCCTTCGGCCCATTCATTCATGTCAAAACGGCCTTCGGCCCATTCATTCATGTCAAAACGTTGTCCACCAATTGAATCGACAAATTTATAAAACTTACATAGAAGTAAGCAATTGGACAACAATATATTTCAGATATCTTTGATAGATATTACTCACAGTGATCGGTTGGTTGGTTTGCCCTAGAGCTCGACCCTACACATTTCATGAACACAAAAGGGTCGCAAACAATTCAATCCGTTCCTTAATTAACGTATTCCTCTTTAGGCTTTATTCTTATCTCTTTAACTCATTTACAATGCTTAGTACATGCTTAAGAGTGCTTGCAAGTAAAAGAGAACGGAAAACGAAACACAGAACGATCACACAAAATTTTCAGAAACAGGGTCCCCGCTCGAGCGTAGACTTCCTCGCTCGAGCGGACCCAATAGGTCTGTAAAAGTACTGGTTGCTTCAAATTCACGCTCGAGCGTGAACTCGGGCGCTCGAGCGAAGGTCTGTCTACGTAGCTCCCCGCTCGAGCGTCAACTTCCGTGCTCGAGTGGACACCATGTCTGCAAAAAAAATACTGGGAGCTTAAATTTCCCGCTCAAGCATCAACTTCTGCGCTCGAGCGGGCACCATGTCTGCAGAAAAAAATACTGGGAGCTCGAATTTCTTGCTCGAGCGGACATCAAAATTCTGGGTTCTTCCCAGCAGTGTTCTTGAGCTCCCTTTCAACATTTCAACCACATTTCTTGCATATTATGGCTCCAATTTCACATATTCTTGTACTAACATGGTACCAATACTAAAATACATCAACATGGAGCTCAATTTCATGAATCAAACACAAGCATGGCTCATGTTCCACCAAACTCATTAACAATATAACAACTTCATGCATTCAAAGCTTCTACTTCCATGGATTGTACATGCATGTGACATATAACCCATTCTCATCTCATATGATGAAAAGATGGTCAAATACATGGATTTCAACCAATTGCAACATGAGTCATGTAATTCAAGCTCAAAATATGCAAATTCATAACAATTACATACATGCATGCATATATAGTCTTCCAATTCAACAAAACCAACTCATACATGCTCTTGATCACAAACAACCTTGAACTTACAAGATCACATTTCAAACTTATGAATTCAAGACCAAATGCTTACCTAGAGGCTCAATCTTCCAAACTATAGCAATTTCTAGAGTTTAATCCTCCAATTCTTCACAAATTTGAGCCAAACACCCAACTCTCCTCTTTTCTCTCTCACTAGCCGACCCATTTCCCTCTCTTAGAGTTTATGTTCAGCCAAATGAAGCTAAGGAGAGAAATTGAGTGTATAAAGGCCCCTTATAAGTTCCCACTCAACACATTATTTTATTATAAAATAATTGGGCACTTAATTTAATCAATTTAATTTGACTCGAATCAATTTTCAATTAAATTTCACTGTAGGCTCTAAAAATTATGCCAATCACAATGGTGTAATCAATTTCGGGTTCTGTGGTCGATATGGCCCTCAATTTAATTTCCAAAGCAGATAATCAAACAGATATTCCTACGGTGAACAGATAGAAATTCAAAACCACATATTTTCACATAATGGCACACAAAATCATATTAAACACATAATCATACTCATATTAAGGACCAATTAACATATTACGGACAGGGTATCACAGTCTTCCCCCCTTTAGGAAGTTTGGTCCTCCAAACTTAATTTACCTTCGTCGGGAAACAAATGTGGATAGCGTAGTCGCATTTCCTCCTCTTTTTCCCATGTAGCATCCGTCCCATAGTGTTCTTTCCATTCAACTTTCACCATCGGGATGGACTTGCTTCTCAGTTGTTTCACTTGCCGGTCTATGATTCGTTCCGGCCACTCAGCGTATTCCATATTCTCATCAATAGCTACCCGGTGATAATCAATCACATGAAACGGGTCTCGGAGGTAGCCCCTCAACATCGACACGTGAAACACATTATGGATTTGCTCAAATCCCGATGGCGAAGCAACTCTATAAGCAACTGGGCCAAACCTTTCCAGAATCTGAAATGGCCCAATATAGCGGGGCGACAACTTGCCCTTCTTTCCAAACCTGACTTGGCCTTTCATCGGGGAAACACGGATGAACACATGGTCACCAACCTCATACTCAAGAGGTCTTCTCCGAACGTCTGCATAGTTCTTTTGTCGGTCCTGAGCTGTTTTGAGCCTTTGCCGAATAATCTTGATTTTCTCAGAAGTGTCTTGCACAATTTCAGGCCCAAGCAAAGCTCTATCCCCGACCTCTGTCCAACAAATAGGTGATCTACACCTCCTACCATA
>JAPPVO010000007.1:114300841-114508168 GCA_030407325.1 Camellia japonica
GTCTGGCCGAGGCTTTTGAATGCTCAGATCTGGCTGAGGCTTTTGAAAGTGCTCGGTCTGCCGAGGCTTTTGAATGCTCGGGTCTGGCCGAGGCTTTTGAAAGTGCTCAGGTCTGGCTGAGGCTTTTGAAAGTGCTCGTCTGGCCGAGGCTTTTTGAATGCTGTTTCCGATCTGGCTGAGGCTTTGAAAGTGCTCAGATCTCGACTGAGGCTTTTGAAAGTGCTCGGTCTGGCCGAGGCTTTTTGAATGCTCAGATCTGGCTGAGGCTTTTAAAAAGTGCTCGGTCTGGCCGAGGCTTTTGAATGCTCGGTCTGGCCGAGGCTTTGAATGCTCAGATCTGGCTGAGGCTTTGTAAAGTGCTAGGTCTGGCCGAGGCTTTTGAAAGTGCTCAGTTGGCTGAGGCTTTTGAGTGTGCTCGGTCTGGCTGAGGCTTTTGAGTGCTCGGTCTGGCCGAGGCTTTTGAAAGTGCTCGGTCTGGCCGAGGCTTTGAAGTGCTCAGTCTGCAAGTAAAAATGTTATTGAGGCGACAGGGCAGCTGGAGGACAAAGTTGTGGTCATGAGAATGTAATCCGATAATTAAAATTTATATTGCGTTAAAAAGAAAGTGTAACAATTGAGTGATACAAAAGCAATAATTTATTGAAAGTAGCGTTTCAAGTGTTCAGCGTTCCATGGGTGGGGAGATCGCGACCCTCCATGTCTTGAAGTCGGTAAGTGCCTGGACGCGGTCTGCCTTTCACAACATAAGGTCCCTCCCATTTGGCTGCCAATTTGCCCTCAGTCGGATTCTTGGTGGCAAGGGTTGCTTCTCTCAACACTAAGTCCCCACAGCGAACTCCCTTGGTCTGACCTTGCGGTTGTAATGTGCTCTCATTTTTGTTGGTATGAGGCCATTCTGACGGCAGTGGTCTCCCTGAGTTCTTCGATCAGGTCGAGGTCTGCTCGACGGAGCTCTTCGGTCAATGTTGGATCTGGATGTAGGACCCTGGGGGTCGGCAGACCGACTTCTACTGGGATGACCGCCTCGGCGCCGTATGTTAGGCGAAAAGGGGTTCCCCGGTAGGAGTCCGAGTTGTAGTTCGGTAGGCCCAGAGTACATTGGGTAATTCTTCAGCCCAGAGTCCCTTAGCAGCCTCCAGCTTAGTCTTGATGATCTTCAAAAGAGACCGTTTAGTGACCTCAACCTGGCCATTGGCTTGGGGATGACCAGGGGAGGAGAAACATGGTTGGATCTGGAGGTCTGCACAGAACTGTCTATATCGAGCGTTATCGAATTGTTTACCGTTATCCGATACGATGGCCTGAGGGATGCCGAACCTGCAGACGATGGATTGCCAGATGAATTTGGTCGTGTTCCGTTCGGTGATGGTGGCAAGGGGTTCTGCCTCGACCCACTTGGTAAAGTAATCGATGGCAACAACCGCGAACTTGGTCTGGCCTCGGCCGGTAGGGAGTGGCCCAATCAGGTCGATCCCCCATTTAGCGAACGGGTATGGGCTGCAAAGAGTAATCAGCTCAGTGGGAGGAGCATGGGGGATGTTGGCAAGCGCTGGCACTTATCGCATTTGAGACAAAATCAGTGGCATCTTGATTGAGAGTCGGCCAGAAATAGCCTGCGCGAGTATCTTGTGAGCCAGAGATCTGCCGCCCGAATGATTGCCACAATGCCTCATGAATTTCCTGCATCACATATGTTGCTTGGGTCGTTGAGGCATCGCAGATATGGTCGTGAGAAAACCGCGTTTTAATAGGATGCCACTGTCAGGATGTATTGGACGACCGAGCCCTTACTTTGGCGCCTGCTGTGGGTCATCTGGGAGTTCTCCTGTGGTCAAGAAGAGGATGATGTCGGATGCCCAGGGAATGGGTTCATTCTGAAGGAATTGCACCTCGTGGTGGTCGGGTGAGAGGGCCGGATGAGTCAGGTATTCGAGGCGGACTCCGTGGCTGAGGTCGGACTGATCTGCAGAGGCCAACTGGGCCATTTCATCAGCTTTGGAGTTTTCCGTCCGAGGTATATGCTTGATCTGGAAAGTATTGAAGAAGCGAGCAAGGGGGAGCGCCATGTCCCTGTAGGCCCGCATGGTGCCATCCTTGGCGTCGAATTCCCCCGTGATCTGACCGACCATGAGCTGTGAGTCACTGAACACTCGGATGTGGCTGACACCAATATCTTGGCCAGGCGGAGTCCTGCGATCAATGCTTCATATTCGGCCTCATTGTTGCTGGCCTCAAACAAGAGACGGAGAGCACATTTGAAATAACCACCCTCAGGGAGGTGAGGATGAGGCCAGCCCCACTACCTTCCCTCGGGACGATCCGTCGACGTTGAGAGTCCAAGAATGGGGGTCTTCTGGGTCGGCAGGGGGCGGTGGTGGTGGAGGTGTTGTGGTTGGGGTAGGGTTGGTGAATTCAAGGATGAAGTCGGCAATGGCTTGCCCTTGATTGCTGTGCGAGGACGATAGGAGATGTCAAACTGGCTGAGTTCTACTGACCACTGCATAAGTCTTCAGAAAGCTCTGGTTGCTGCATGACCTTCTTCAGGGTTGGTCGGTGAGAACCACTATGGAATGGGCCTGGAAGTAAGGACGAAGTCGTCTGGAGGCGATGACCAAGGCTAGGGACAACTTTTCTAGCAATGGGTAATTCTGCTCCGCCCCCCTGAGAGCCGACTGATGTAGTAGACCGGCCGTTGGACAGAACCGTCCTCTCTGATGAGAGCTGCACTGACTGCGGTGCCTGATACTGCTAAGTAGAGGAAGAGGGGCTCACCCGTGATTGCCTGTGAGAGAAGGGGAGGATTGGCCATGCACTGCTTTAACTGTTGAAAGGCTTCTTCGGATTCAGTCGTCCATTCAAAAGTCTGCCGAAGAACTTTAAAAAATGGTAGGCACTTGTCCGTTGCACGGGAGATGAAACGGTTGAGGGCTGCCACTCTGCCAGTGAGTCTTTGAACCTCTTTAACCGTTTTGGGTGACTGCATCTCAATCAAGGCCTTAATCTTCTCAGGGTTGGCCTCGATGCCGCGTTGACTGACCATAAAACCCAAGAACTTTCCTGATCCTACACCAAAGGCACACTTCTCTGGGTTGAGCTTCATCTGATATTTGCGAAGGGTGGCAAAAGTCTCTCGTAGGTCGGTGAGGTGGTCAGTGGAGAGTTTGCTCTTGACTAGCATGTCATCTACATACACTTCCATGTTTCGTCCGATCTGATGGTGGAAGACTGCATTGACTAACCGTTGGTAGGTGGCCCCAGCATTCTTTAGTCCGAATGGCATTACACAATAGTGGTAGGTCCCTCGATCGGTGATGAAGGACGTGTGTTCCCGATCGGACGAGTGCATCATGATTTGGTTGTACCCGGAGAAGGCATCCATGAAGCTGAGCATTTGGTGACCGGCCGTGGCGTCAACCAGCAGATCTATGCGGGGGAGTGGATAGCTATCTTTGGGGCAAGCTCGGTTCAGGTCAGAGTAATCGACGCAGAGACGCCACTTGCCATTGTTCTTGCGGACTAGAACCACATTGGACAGCCACTTGGGATAGTCTACGTTTCGGATGAACTGAGCTTCAAGGAGTTTGTCGACTTCTGTGGCTATGAGGTTATTGCGCTCTGGGTGGAAGATACGTTGCTTCTGTCGGTAAGGTCGGAAATGAGGCTCGATACTGAGGCGGTGAGTTATGAAAGAGGGGTCAATGCCCGGCATGTCTGCATGGGTCCAGGCAAAGACGTCTTTGTGCTCGGTCAGGAGGGCGGTGAGGTCGGCCTTTGCTTGGGAAGGTAGTTGACTGCCGATTTTGGCAGTTTTGAGTGGGTTGGTGGGATCGATGTTAACTTCGACGAGTTCCTCCACAGGTTCGCCTCTGATCAGTTCGTCCTCATCTCGGACGTCAAGTCCTTCAATGATCATTGCCTCCTTCAGTTTGACTTCTTTAAGGGAGGCCACATAACATTCTCTAGCGACGGTCTGTTCTCCTCTGACTGTTCCGACCCCGAGATCAGTAGGGAATTTGAGGGCAAGGTGGTAGGTGGATGTGATGGCTTGGAAGGCGTTGAGGGCTGTGCGGCCGAGAATGATGTTGTAGGCAGAGGGGCAGTCGACTACAAGGAAAGTGAGCAGCTTCGTGGTCTGCCGTGGGTATTCCCAATGGTGATGGGGAGATCAATGGAGCCGATAGAGGTCACCCGGTCGCCAGTGAAACCGACCAAGGGGGTTTGGAGTGGAGACAGACTTTCCTCTCCGATCATGAGCTGGCGGAAGCAACCGAGGAATATGATGTCTGAAGAGCTTCCATTGTCGATGAGGGCTCGCCTGACCTTGTAGTTGGAGAGGACGGCTGAGATGACGAGAGGATCATCATGTGGATAACGGATGCTTGTACAGTCGGCGTCTGTGAAGGTAATGGGCTTAGTCGACTGTTTGGGCTGCTTGAGGGGTCGGTCTACCGTGATGACTGTCCTATCCGAGCCCTGTCGAATTTTTCTCAGTTCTGCTCTCTGAGCCGAGCGCGACGGTCCCCCGCAAGCAAGACCGCCCGAGATAACTCTGATTTCACCGACAGGCGGGGGTGGATTACCTTGTGGCAGAGGTTGTTGGGGAGGTCGATCGCGGCCCTGGTCTGGTTGAGCTGGTCGCCGTGGAGGGGTGTACCTGCGATTGTCCCTGTGGGGCTCGGCTCTGTGCCTCTGTTGAGGGCGGGTGTCTGTGAACCGGCTTAGACGCCCCTGGCGAATGAGGGTCTCCACTTGATCCTTGAGGCTGATGCAATCGTCGGTGTTATGACCGTGGTCCTGGTGGAAACGGCAATATTTGGACTGGTCTTTACGGTTGGAAGGGTTCCGTGGAGGAAGAGGCCACTTGAGGGGGTAGTCCCGTTGGATCTGGTTAAGGACTTGTTCCATGGGAGAATTGAGGGGTGTATATCGCTCGAACCGACCGGGCGGTTTTACTGGTGCTGTCCGGTCGGCGCGAGGGGATCGGTTGGCATAGCGGGATGTTTGGTTATGATGCCGGGTGTTACTGGGTTCTTGGTCTTTTCTCTTTTCTCCGGAGGTCAGATATTTAGTTGTTGAGTCCTGCCGAGCGGCCAGAGAATCCTCGGCGTTTATGTACTTTTGGGCTTTGGAGAGCAAGGCTGCCATGGATGTCGGGGGGTTCTTAGATAGGGAGAAGAGGAAATCGGATGACCGCAGACCGGCCATGAAGGCTGTAAGGATGACTTTATCGTCGTTTTCAGCAACTTGCAAGGCTTCGGTGTTGAAGCGAGTGACAAAGCTGCGCAGTGATTCCCCCTCGGTCTGACGGATGTTGAGGAGGTGGGTCGCCGGGCGTCGCTGGCGTTGGGCCCGATGAAGTGGCTCAGGAAGGAGTCACTGAGATGCTGAAATGTGGAGACCGAATCTGGTGGTAACTGGCTGAACCATAGCCGAGCCGACCCCTTCAGTGTCACGGGAAAGGCTCGGCACATGATTTCGTCAGGGAAGGCATGGAGGATCATGAGGGTACGGTAGGTCTCCAGGTGGTCGACGGGGTCGGTCGTTCCGTCAAAGGGGTCGGTGGTAGGCATTTTGAACTTGGCGGGTAGGGGTTTGTCTCGGATGGAGGCGACAAATGGGGAGTTTGCTGTGGTGGAGGGCTTATGTTGGATATTCTGCATAACCCCTTGGAGTTGGAGTTTCATGGTTCGGAGTTCAGCGTCCCAAAGGGGAATGTTGTCACCGCCAGAGGGAGACAGATGTTGGACGCTGCTGGCTTCTCCCTCGGGAGCTGGAGCTATGACTGATGGACGTGGGGGTGGAGGAGGTGGATGTATGTGTGGGTGAGGGGGTTGCAAGCCCCCTGAGTTGGGAGGATTGGGTTGTGGGACAGTATGGCCCGGAACTTGTTCTGGATGGGGTGGAATATCTGGAGGTGGTGGAGGAATAGGGAGGTTCTGTCGGAGCAGAGCATTGATCAAGGCCTGGTTTTGTTCGGCCATACGGTTGATGCTGTTGGTGAGCTCGATGAAGTATTGTGGTGGGTTGTTTGGATTGGGAGGGTCGGTTTGGTGATCGTAGCATTATGGTGGGAAGCCATGGATCTAGTCGTGACCATACACTTGACGAGTGAGGTGAAAAGGTTACTTGGAACAGGGTCTCCGGCGGCAATGAACACAACTGGCGCACGGACAAACCAGTTCCCACAGACGGCGCCAACTGATGATGTTGTTCTGTTAATCCCCGAGGTGTATGGGTTGGACCGATCCAATCTTCTCAAGCCCAAGTCCAGACGGTGTAAGCCACCAGTTGACCTGCAAACAAGTTCAATGGGGAACGGGGTAGTCCCCCTGCGAACCCTCCGACGGACAAGTTAGCAAGCAGGAAAAAATGATGTATGGAGAGTCATTGGAGATAGTGAAGCTTACCCTCATCTTGTCTTTGATGCTCGTTTATATTCTTTTGCCATCATTTCCTATCGTGCCTTCCACTACGAAGGCCTGCGTTGTAGCTCGCTTTGTCCAGCGTAAAAGGGGGGGTGCTGCGATGGGGTGCATTAATGGTGATGCGTTGTAGCAATAACTTTGCAGATCTTTGTCTGCTGACATGGCATATTCTGCACTTGCCATATGTCCGAATGCCATTGGTCCTTCATGTCTAGTTGGCCTCCAGCTGTTATGGATTTTACCAGCCTGGGTTGTGCAATGGGATCCAGATGGTGGGCTTGGGTCTGCTCACTGTGGGCTGTGGCTTTTATGGGCCTACCCACGTCAAATCTAGCTAAAATAATTAAAAATATTAAATTAGTTTAAAATTACTATTACTTAGTAAATAATTTGAAAATGATAAAATAGTCATTTGAGCATTTATCATTTTCCATAATATCCAAACAAACATTGGATTCACTAAAAATAGTCCAATCCAAAATAGTCTAGGACAATGTATCCCAGGACTAATAGTTTGATGGATTACAATCTCCATTATCCAGTCCGTCAAAACAAACACACCCTTAGATTAAAATTTGATGTTTCCAAATAATTTCAAGTTATGAAAGAACATGCTTTGAGGATAAGTTCTTTGGAAGTAGAAGACCATTATTTGGAGTGGAATCACTCAATTCTTAAAAGGCTTCCATTGATACTTTAGAATCTTAAGTAACATAAAGGGATTGGAAGCAATAAATTTAAGTTTCGGCCTCCATGGCTCAAACTCAATTATTGCAACCATTGCCCCACGTTTGACCTCCCATTTATGCTCCTAATAGAGATCACCATGATGATTTGAAAGACACATTATTGTAGATACAAAAACACAACAAAGCAACACAATGATCTCGATGAAATTAGGACGTTAGAGGATCAAAATGCAGATGAATTTTATGCTTCTAACAAGAATAAGGATTTTAACAAATTGCAAACTATCCCAACCATTGATTTTGTGATTCCAAATGGATTTGATGGTTTGATGGAAAAGCATGGCTCCTTTGTCCACTGAAGTTTAGGGTTGCTTTTAGTCTCATTTTTGCAGCTGAACATATTCCTTTATGTTTTAGGTTCAAGGAGTCAAGGGTAGCTTGGTAATTTTCAGAATTACTTGATACTGGTTCTAGCTGAACACATTCCTTTATGTTTTATTTGGTTCAAGGAGTCAAGGGTAGCTTGGTAATTTTCCGAATTACTTGATACTGGTTCTAGCTCTGTTCTATGGTCGTAATATGGGTCATACTATTGTTTTCAGTCTCATGAATGGTGAATATCCTAGTTAGTACGGCACATAGAGTCCAGATATGAATTGTGAACATGCTTGTATGTTCTTCTGTAAAATGCAATACCTAATTATCCCATGTGGTATTTGTAAATAACTTATAGTTCACATTTAATGAAAATACTATTTATAATCCTAGGAGGCAAGTCATTTTCCTAATTAAATCCCAATGCCTAGTTTTATTTGTTTTCGAAACTCAAATGATTCTAATTATATGGGGTTTTGGTGGCCATAGATATTTTGGTTTTTAACTTCCATTTTCAAAATATAGTTTATTATGTTGATGAGGCTTACTTTTGATGTATGATATGTCAAAGATCTCATGGGACCATGGGTTGCTTTGTCATGAATCATATGTTATTTAATGAAATTAGAGATGATCTCATTCACCAATAAATAGACATTGTTTTTTTAGCTTTACTGCCATAAACAATCACAGTAAAATGAAACGTATAGCGAATTTAATACTTGCTCATTTGTTTTTAGAATGTATGAGACTCTCTGATGTGGTTCAGGAATAAGCAGTCTTCTGAGATTAAGAATTTTGAACATGATGTGTATTATTGATTTACTGGTTCTCAATGTTTTCTGAAAAATGAATTTCTCTTGCAGTTTTCATGTCTATAAAAATGGTGATTGAAATGTACACTAGCATTCATGATTGGGGGCCCTAAATGCCTAAATATCTAAACAAAATTTTGATATCATGTGATTGTCAGAATATTTCCAATGAAACAATGGATCAAGCTGGATTTTTTTGTTTTGATCGGAAAAAAAACTTTATTGATAATCACCAAAGGAACATAATATAACAAAGGCTAACAACAATAAATGAAAGGGAAGTGCAAGACGCATCAAAGCTAAGTCCTCCTATCCTAACTAGGTTGGCATAGAAAAGAGAGTCCAATCATTTGCGAGCACAACCCAAAACATAAATGGTTGGAGAGGATCCAACCAAAGGCGGCAAATAAAACAAACAGAACTGAGAAAAGCAAAAACAAATTCAAGACAAACAAAAAAAAGCACAACAGCAACAATAGAGCCACCATTGCTACACAAGAAAAGCAGCCATTGGAAAACCAAAAACACAAACTAGATGGCAACACAAAAGCTTCAAAACCAAGCAGAAGCAGAGCATCTCGCAACACCCATCAACCAATCTTCATTGAAATCTCCATACTCCACGGCCAGCCATTGGATTTGTACACAGGTCAAACATAAGCAGCACTCCAAAATGATAGCTGCATCCAATCCAAAAAACAGCAACATCACAGCAAAGTCAACATCAATCATAGAAAATCTGTTCTCAAGCAACACCTCTGATCTGTTTAAAATTGTGAACAAAATCATTAAGAGGCATATACTTTGTCTTTTGGACCCTTCTTCCCCCTTTGTTTTCCCAAACTTGCACAAGCTATCTGTATTATGAATGATTGAATTTCTGAATTGGTCTCTGCTAATCTCAGCAGTGGTCTTGGCCAAAAGAATAGATAGATAGCACAAACTATTGGCCTCAGAGGAGAAATTTATCTTCTTATAGCCTATTATGGTGTCCGTGGATTCAAAGCCCCCCCCCCCCCCCCCTTTTTTTTGGGGGAGGGGTGTGGTTGTTAGAATGTAGAAATTCATATTCTTGAATGAAGCCATTTGAGTCAACAGCAAGCATCTTAGAAAAATGTCAATTTTTTAAGTTTTCATGTCACAAGAACCTAACAATGATATCAGAGGAGATGGGCTTCTCACTCTATTTTCCTCAATGGTTCCATCAAACTTTACAAATTTTCAAATAAAAAAGTATCAAATAAGTGCATGAAGGTTATTCAAATGCAAAGGGGTATTGAGACAACCATTTAATGAATTATTGCATTTCAATTTCATCATATGGCTTAATAAAGTCTTAATATTTTTCATTTGCTTTCCTAATCATTCATTTTTTATGGTATTGTTTCTTAATATGATTTTCATCAAGTACATAGCAGATTAGATTAGTGTGATATTTGGTTGTCACAGCTGGGATTTGTACTTTTTCATCTTGTAGAGAAAATCATGAGCTATGTTGAAGAGACTTCTAAAGGAACCAATGCGTGGAACCATACTCACCACCACTATCATCATCATAAGAATAGTAAAAAGTTGAAGGATGACAATTGAAAATTCTTGAAAACCCCGAGATTGTGATTTGTGATTATGATTTAATCTTAAACAATGAAAAGCAATTCCCAATCAAATATAAGCAAATCTAATCCAATTAAACGAGAATTGAATTACATCTTTAAAACAAACAAAGATAAATCGGCACAACGATGTAACGTGGAAAAAAACACAATTGGAGCATCTCTAATTGTGATAAAAAACCACAGGCCAAATTCACAAAACATTCCACTAAGAAGACAAAGGAATTATACACGATAACTCTCAATTACCTAACGAATCCATGCCCGGAATTGAACTGAACCTAATGCGCCTCTTCCATCATCGTCTTCACCTTAGAATTGCTTTGCCCAACATTGAATCCATAGCGCCAATGTCGAGTCCACAACAATGAGTCACTTCAGAATCCACCAAAACTTCAGGCCCACGTTTCCTGAAATCCACCGATGAACACCTCTCTTTGAATTTGTATTAAACGAAAGAAATCCCTTGATAATTGTCAATATGTAGTTTGTTGATCAATCGATCACCCTCTATTCATCAAGGAAAACCAATATTAACACCCTCCAATATAGAATACTTTGGTTGCTCTTCTCTCTGAGAATTTGGATGGGTTCAAATGATGACCAATACAAGAATCAACAACAGCCACTCAATGAAAAGAATGAAAGTATATCAGAAATGTCATCTCAAGGGAAGTTTTTAGGAGGGTCTGAGAAGCAAAATCAACCTGGATCTCTTCTTCGAAAGGTAAGATGATTTAATGGGTGCAACTTAGAGCCTGGGGGTGTGCTCCCTCCAGTTCTCAAGTTCAACTCCCATTAGGTGCTATCAACTCCTTAAGGCCTACGCCCACGTGTTCTGTCTGAGATTTGCCTGATCTACGTGGATAGAGCGCTTTGCGTGGGTCTCGGGATTAGTCGAGGAGTGCATAAGCTAGCTTAGACACCCGGTCATGAAAAAAAAAAGAGAAAAAAGAAGAAGGATGATTTACAAAATATCATGATTTCTTCTACATTTGCTGGTAGGTTAAGATCAACTTTGAACTAGATTGGTTTCTGGGCATTTCTTCAAATGTGAACCTAGAATTTTGGTCAGGCAACAGCAAGGCTAGACTAGAATTGTTAAAATCAAAAGAAAAAAAAGAAGAAGCTGTCTCTAGACAGAGTTGTGTAGAGAGAAGGTCTACAAAAGAAGAAAATAAATTTTAGAGAGAGAGAGAGAGAGAAGTGAGTTCAAATCAGTGTTATTAAAAGCATGCCTAGGCGTGCGCCTAGGCCCAAGTCTCATCCAGGCCCAAGGTAGTGTCTTGTACCCAAGGTTGCGCCTTGTAGTGTTCTAGGCCAAGCGACTTCAATAAGTCACGCCCATGTGTGAGAGGTACGTGAGTTTATATGTGTTAATTTGAGTTACCGTTAATTTGTCGAAACATCTTGAGATATTAATTTACTGACTTTATTATCGGAGTGCCCTCTCGGTCGACGAGCAACCGAGTTAATTATTCTTCTAATCGTGCAAACGTGGATCTATATAGGCTGCATGTTCTACAACTATGTTCCCAGAATTCTAGGAGGAAGATCAGATATTGGCTGTGTGGTAAAATTTTAGCACACACATAGTCCATACACTCTATTTTTTGATAATTTTTTGAATTACTTTTCTGTACTTATTAGACCACATGAATATTGTTACTCAATACATATATATCATATATTCCAAAAATTTTTACAAAAATTAAAAATGAAAATGAAATATGAAAAAACATAAAATGCTATATGCTTAGTTAAATTAAAAAATAAAAATAAAAAATGAAAATGGAGTGAAAGAAACTATATTTTGTTCTGGTTAGGTTAAGAATATGAAAAAAATGAATTAGATAATAATACAAAAACAACCATTCTTGTTTAATTAATTTAATTTTGTTTTCCCTATAATTATCCAAATGTAGCATAAATATTATTAAAAAATTTAATATTAATTTTTTTATGCAATTATCTTAAATATATGTAAATAAAATATATAACTTATAAGGTTAAATTACAATCACCTCCCTTGAGGTTCCTGACAATTACACTGACCTCCCCTTCTTTTTCTAAAATTACATTGACTTTCCCTGTGATTAACTGCATTAATGGGAGGGTTAGTTTAGTAATTTTAACATTAGAGATATTTTTGTTAATAAACATTAAATGTGTGATTATGATTTTGGTTATACCTTATGTGATGTTTGGTTATGAGTTTTTTTTTTTTTTTTTTTTTAGTTATAACTGAAAAAAATTTAGTTATAATATTTGTGGTAATCAACACCACAAATGTTATAACTTGTATATGTTACATATAAAATAGTGTGTATTTTAAAACGACCTATTGTTACAACAAAAGTGATGATGAAACAAATTAAAAAATTAATTATATAAATATAAGAGAAGTTATTTGGTAGTTTTTAATCAATACTTAATATCATACAGTTTAGTTGTCTTCAAAAAAACAAGATAAAATTGATGAGTCTTACTATCTTCTTCTTGTTCTTCTTCTTTTGACATGAATCTTACTATCTAAATTAATAAAAATAAAATTGAGGCACCACTTGTATTTACTTGAATATTATTAAATAATATTTTTAAATACTCACATGGTTTGACTACATATATATATATATAATTTATTGCATTACATACATACAAGTTCTTGTATTTTTCATTTGGCTTCAATAATTCATATTAATTTGTTTGCCTAAAAAATAATTAATTGATTTATTTTATTTTTAATTTACATATAATCACTTCAAATGTTATACAAAATCAAACTAAAACTAAAACCTCTTTATGTGATAATCTAACAACTAATCATTGACTTTTGCAACCAAATAAAATAAAATAAAATAATAATAATAATAATAATAATAATAATAATAATAATAATAATAATAATATAATAATAATAAAAAATAAAAATAAAAATAAAAATAAAAATAAAAAATTAGTCAAACTAACAGTCAACTAACGGAAAAGGGAAATCAGCAAATCAAAAATAAACCTCAAGGGAGGTCAGTGTAATTTCTGGAAAAAATAGGAGAGGCCAATGTAATTGTTAAAAACCTCAAGGGAGGTGAGTGTAATTTACCCAGCTTATAATAGTTATTGTTTTCACTTATTTTTCAAATAAAATTTTTATTTACGAACAATTAATTGAAAATACAAAATTCATAAATTTTTAAGTAGATTACAAAATTACCATTTAGGTAAATTCTAAATACAAGTAATTTTCTAATACTAACTATAAGTTGAATGGTTCAACAAGTCTAAGACCGGTCTAAGCAGTTCAATTCAAAGATATTAAAGTCAAATTAGAATTTTTATCTATTTTTATCCATGATATAGACATTGGCTAACAAAATGATTTATATCCAAAAAAAAAAAAAAAAATCTCTATACGTTTAGACAATATTTATAGATTTATATTTTTAATTATGTATAGATTGATTTCTCTTATATATACATATATAATTAATTATAGCTAGAATATTTAAATTAATTAATTTTCAAACTAAAAAGTAAAAAATGTTGGTTTATAGTGCTAAATAGGACAAAGAAAAGGTATTAACTGAAATTGGGTTAAGATAAGTTGGTACAAATGTTGTAATATTCAATTTGTGAATAACTAAACTTACGTCCGACCTTAGGTTTATATTTTAAGAGAATCGCGTATCAGTGAGGCAAAATAAAAAATTTTGCACTATATATTCGTATCGTTTGGATGAAAGTCTAAATAAAAGACTTGCATCAAACACAAAAAATAACTTGCACCAAACATAAGACATACTTGACCCCAATGAAAATGACATTTTTTTTAGCCATTTTCTAATTGATTTGATATTTTCCTCATATTCTTAATAGTTGACCTAATTTTAACCTTGCACCACATGTCTAACCATTCCATGTTTTTATAATCACATGAAAGATAATCCATTCGATGAGATTATTTACAAGGGGTTAGTTTAGTTAATGAGGATAAAGATCATAGAATATGGACGGTATAGATTCTAACAAAGTTCAGTTAGAGGTTGATTGTAGGATTGAAAATTGTAAGGGTAATTGGGGGAAGGGGAATAAAAAAGTGTGTCTAGGAAGGGAACTAAAAGCACGAGTTGAAAGTGGTTAACAAGAGGAGTGAAATGATTTAGAGGTGGAGCTTGATGCGGGTTAGAGATGACTTCATTTTGGATGGCTTGGGAAAAGGGGTTAATGCTTATTCTTTCTATAAAAAATTTATAAAAAAAATTATTTCATTCTCCAATTTATTTTAGATTTTAACAATTTTAAATGAATTTTATTATGTACTTGTAAATTAAAAATTTTAGTTATGTCATTTGAGAAAATCTAATACAAAATATATATTATTTATCTTGTATGCTAAATGTAATTTTTATAATTCATTCAATGTTTTTGCTCTAAAATGTTACTAATCCACGTAATGACACACACACACACACACACATATATATATATCTATTAGTTAATACTTAAAATAAAATATTAATAACAACACAATTAAAACACGACTTTGGTGCAATTTAAATGAAAACAACTCATTCACATAACATGAGTTTTAGGTTAGTTTATACACAAGGTAGATTACTTTTATTTTATGTAGGGTCAAATCCAAAATGAGAAAAGAAAAAATTAAACATAAATATAAAAAAGAACGTACCTTTAGAAGTTGTATCATTACACTTTGACTCAAAGGGCCCAGGGATATTTCCTAATCAGCACTTTGAGCGAATTATTTCCAATGCTCTCTTGCTCTTCCTTAATTTTCCTGACAGATTCCACAACAGTGAAGAGACAATAGTTCACCTCAATCATCTGCAGAGTGAGTATATCCCCCAAACTAGATGGTATTTCCTCGAGAGATATACACCTGTCCAACAACAAGTGTTGAAGTCTTGGAAAGTGACTAGAGCAGGTGATCCATTGCGAAACTTTGAGGCGGCTCAGTTTCAAGAATTTGAGTTGAGGAAACCCACCATTGGTTGTTGCCCATTGCCATCCCGAGGCAGCATCATTTTCTAATTTGAGAAGCTCAAGGTTGGGTAACGACATACCAAGGATTGATATATACTCCCACTTTATCTTTGTACATTTCAAGGATAGCCTTTTAACATTTTTAGGAAACTTGACCTCTTGGAGATTGGTTAAGTTCGAGAACTCAACGTCTAGCATCAAAGTGTCAAGGTGACTTAAAAATTCTAGATTAAGAAGCATCACATTCCTTGAATCTGACAACCGATTTCCACGAATTCCCAGCTTTGTAAGAAAAGGAGTTCTTGCCAATAAATCCTGAACATGTCCCCAAGGGTCTAAGCTTGCGATGGTTCGTAGGTTTTTTAATATAAAGGGATTGTTGTGATCCGTTACTGCTTCTTCGGAACATAAAGACACATCATATTTTGCTCTTCCTTTAGCATAAAGATGCCTCAGTTTTGGAATCTTGCAAACATTATATGGCAAAATAACCTCTATCCATCTTGTAGAAATAATAATAATTGTTTCTAGGTTTGAGAGATTGGATATTGATGGCGGTAATTCACAGGAATCTTTCAAATTAATTGCCAAATACCTCAAATTAACAAGCTGTGTTAATTTTCTTAAAAAGGAGGCACTGATGTACTGTGTGTCCAACACTCTAAGAAGTTTGAAGGTCCAACAAATAAACGAGTACACATCATCAAACATAATTCTGAAGCAGAATAATGATTGAACTACTAGGGAATAAGACTCCAAGAAAAAATGATCACGTCTTTCGAAGAAGTCAGAATCGATACACAGGCGATATTGCTTATTTGCTTTGTAATTACTTGAAGAAGGATAAGCATCTTTATAATTGTGAGTCCACTGTAGGAAATTAATTTCCATGGCTTTCTTCAAGCATAAATCACGCAACAAATCATGCATACGACATGCTTTAATTCGACCATCAAACCTTTTTCGAGAAACAATTACCAGACTTCTCTGAATTAGATCCATTAAGTAATCCTCTGCTACTTCCTCCAAGCTTCTCTGCCCAATTTTTTGTATAAACCCCTCAGCTACCCACAAACAAATTAACTTCTGCACCAGGATTTCTTGGTCTTCTGGAAATGCTCCTAAATAGAGAAAGCATGGTTTCAAGTGGCGAGGCAAGTGATTGTAACTCAGTGCTAGTGTGTCCAAATACTGGTTTGGATCACTAACAATGTATGAGCTTACACTTTGGGCAACTTGTTTCCACGACTCTTGTGTCTTGATGTTCTTTGAAAGAAGTCCTGCTATTATAGCAATTGCAAGTGGAAGCCCTTCACATTTTTTCATTATTTGCTTCCCAATTTCAATCAGTTCTGGAGGGCAACTTTCATTTTGAAACACCTTCCGTTGTAATAACTCCCAACTCTCTTCTTCAGTGAGAAAACGCAGACAATGACGATGGCAATTAGATGAGGCATGCATAGCCACCTCTCTGAGGCGACTAGTGAACATAACTCTACTTCCATTGTTGTCATTGGGGAAATACATTTTAAGATCGCCCCAGGCACCAATATCCCATAAATCATCAATGACAATGAGATATATCTTGCCTTTTAATTGCTTGTACAACTTTTCGCCTAGCTTCTCATTGGTCATGTTTTCAATTTCATCGACATTAAAAGAACGTAAAATGTCCAACAACATATCTGTTTTTCTGGGAAATTGAGAAGCATAGGTCCATGCACGAATATGAAAGTAGTGTGTGATGTAAGGATCATTGTACAGTTTTGTGGCTAAAGTAGTCTTACCGAGTCCAGGCATCCCAACAATTGATATCATTTGTAGCTGCTTCTTCCCTCCAGCAAGTAGCTCTTTTATGGTCAACGCCTCATCATCAAAGCCCACTATAATTTCTTCATCTACCATGGTTCTGTTCTCCACTGACATTGACATTGACGAATGGACTCCATCATTGAAATCTTGTAGGAGTTGGATCTGATTTATCTGGTCATAAAACTGCACCACTTTTGCCTCGATCGGCTTAATCTCTTCCATGATACTTGTGCCAATTAAAATATCAAAAAAACTGTCACCGTTGTTGTTGCTGTCCCTCTGCCCTGGAACTTCAACATCAAAAGAACAGATGAGTTGCCTTGTCTTGCAGATCACAGAATAAATTTGCATCGGCAGGTTTTTAGCTTCATAGTTCAGCTCATGGTGCTGCTGCTGCTGCTTCTCTTCCAAATCCTTGAGAATGGTTGCTAGGAATCTTAGCCGATGGTAAAAAGAGTCGATATGATCAATCTGATCTGCGGTCAAACTGTGCGCCTGACTGATCATTAGATGATTCAGTTTCTCGCAGACATAATAATTTTCACCCATCTCCCTCTCTCTCTCTCTCTCTCTCTCTCTCGAGGAACATCTCTCCGTGTAAATCCCACCCCATCTCCCACCGGAACATCACCCTCTCGTAGATCTCCCTCTCGAATCTGTTTCTCAGTGTCGGTCTCAGTTATCGGTCTCAGTTTCTCAAAGGCAGAACAATTTTTACCCATCTCTCTATCTTTCCATCTCTCCATCTTTCTTTCTATCTCTCTCTCTCTTGCTCTTTCCCTAGCCCCATTTCGGCGCACTGCCATATCTCTCAAGTTTTGTGTTCTGAAGACGAAGTTCATCAGAAAAGACTTTGCGGGTGTTTTGCAGGAA
Source organism: Camellia japonica (assembly GCA_030407325.1). NCBI lineage: Eukaryota > Viridiplantae > Streptophyta > Magnoliopsida > Ericales > Theaceae > Camellia > Camellia japonica. The sequence goes on from JAPPVO010000007.1 coordinate 114,318,445, forward strand.
AAAACGGGTGATTGAGCAGAGAATCATGAAATGGATTGGTGGTGGTGTCGATCCAAAAAAAAAATTACTCTCTCCCTCCCAACCCAAAATATTTAGTTTCTTATTTTATTTTTTATCATCTCAAAATATTAATTTATTTTTAAAAATTAAATATAAAAATGACATAAATTTTCCATTTTATCATTCTTTTAAATTTCTTAAAAGTTAATTCTTAATATTTAGAATTAAAAGTTAAATTTCTTATGCTTTAATTTTAATTCTTAATATTTTTTGTCCACCCACTCAGCAGGAGGAGTCCAAACCCTTTGGATATTATTTTATGATTTAATTTTAATTCTTAATATTTAGAATTAAAAGTTAAAATTTCTTATAAATTTTTAATTTTATTAATTCATAATTTTTTAAATTAAAAGTCATTTTTTTTACAATATTTTTAATTCATAATTTTTAGAATTAAAAGTTAAATTTCTTATAAATTGACAATTTTTTAATTCGTATTTATTATAATTAACAGTCAAATTCTTACAACAAAACAAAAAAAATTGTTAATAATTCTGTGTGACAAGTTAAAAAAAAAAATTGAAAACAATATTTTTATAATTTTTAATTTTAATCTGGACAAAAATTTAAAACTTAGCAATTGGTAAAAGTCTCAGTCAAAGTTGTCCAACGCCACTTGAGGAGGGAATCTTTTTTTTTTTTTTTTTATTGGAAAAGGAACCGCGCATGTTTGGGGCATTTTGATTATTTAGTCCCCGTTTGGAAAATATTTTGGGGCTAAAAAGATATAAAAAGATAAAATAGATTATATAAGTTAATAAAATAAAATAAGGAGTTTTTTTTATAAATTCACTTTCTAATAACTTTATTCCATCCAATATTTACTATAACCCTATATAATAAATAATAACAACTCCTAAGGTGGTTATTACCAATCACATTTTAAAAGGACCAAACAGTTAAACGTAAGTTATTAAACAAACTCAATTTAAATTAAATCTAACTCATGGATCTTACCCATAAGTCAAATATAGTCCAATTATATACCAAAATAGACCCAACAAATTTATCTTAAATCATGATCCGAACACTCAAAACTTAATTTTAAATTCTACTATAAATTAAACTAAACACCAATCAGTCCGTGAATTTTCATAAAATAAATACTCATCATTAAATTCTGAATTTTTAATCCAACGTGCTAAACTCATATGGGAACAACATATAAAACTTTCATAATTTTCTGAGATCAGAAACTATTTTTAAAAAATACCAAACCGAATTATTTTCGTACAGAATTTACACGGCAATCAAATTCGAAAATTTGCTTAATTAAATTATGCGCTGGCAATTTAAAAAAAAAAAATTGGGTCATTACAAAGGTTCACATGTTGTAAATGTTCACATCACTACATTAGATGAGAGAGAATTTTTCAGAAATGTGTTGTAAACGCTCACATCAGATGAGAGAGAATGTTCAAATTATTTTTAATGTGTTGTCAATTAAAAATATATTCACTTTATATAATAATATAAAATAATAACATCAATATTATTAATTTGTGTATGAAATTTCCTATGCCTTGGTCCTTTCCTTTCTCTCTCCTCCCCCAACATTAAATATAAACATTAAATATCAATATTAAATATAAGGGCATAAGAATCTAAGAAAATAATATAAATCAAGAAAAAATGCTTTATGGAATAAAGGTATAAATACATGGTGGGTTAAAAAATTCCTTTATGGACTTCTTGGGTTAGAACACTTCTAAATGTGATTTATCAATAAAAAGTCCTATTTAATAATAAAATTATATATTTGTTTTAATTATAACTTTTAAATTTGTATATTTTCATAACAAGAAGAGGTAAGTCATAACTCAGTTAATCTCATTTAATTAAGTTTAACTTTTTTTTAATACAAATTATCAAAATTACACTAAATATATATATATTTTAATTTTTTTAAACTAATAATTTAAAAAGTTATAAACATAAAAGTTAACTTATAAATTTCATGTATATTGCAAGATAAAATATTAAATTATTTCAAAATAATCATAATATATATTTTTTAAAATTTATAAAGTCTAGTGCATAGCACGGGTTACCAGTAGTTATCATATATGTGTGTGTGTGTGTGTGTGTGTGTGACATGATATAATCAATGTAGTGTAAAACAAATCTAATTGCTCACGAGATGTATTCTACTTATATTATATGCATTATATATAATATTCTAATCAAATATTTGCATATATAGTCAAATCTCTTTAAGTAATATTTATGATAGATCTGAACATGTATACCCTTTTTAAATTTCTATATATGTTGTAGCGATTTTAAAATAAATATAACCTACCACTCCATGTGGATATATCACTTTTGTCAAAAGAAGACAACTCATCAATATCAAATTTATCAAAATAATACAACCAATCAATATCAAATTTGTCAAAATATGAATAGTGATCAGCCTAATTTTTCAAAAAGTGAATAGTAGAGTTTTCAAAAATATGGTTATTTAAATAATCTTTAACAAATATATATTTTAAACAGATAATATTTTGTGTCAAATAATATAAAATATGTATATCATTTACAAATTTTTAATTAATATTTTAGACATCATTAAAATTAAAAAATATGATTAACATTTATTTATACCTTTTGTTTTACTTCGCTGCATTGTTAATTCCTTTTAATTTAGAATTAATCTTTGATAACTTTAGAAATTAACTAATTGCGACATCCAGCCCCTAGGTATTGAGGTTGGGTCATGACATATACAACACACTAAAGAAGTAAACAAGGTAGTAATGCAAATTACAAATTAAATGCACTGACAAACTCAATTTTTCTAAAAGCTGATTAACGAGAGAGTAGAAACAAGTTGATCCCCAACTTTGTTCATCTCATGGAAATCAAGACCCTAAGAAATCAAAATTCAATTCCAAAAATGCATAAACTAAAACGAAGAAGAAGAAGAGTTTTGAGAGGAGAAAACTTTCATGTCGATTGTTGCAGTGAAAATGGGTCTGGATTTGGGTCTTAGTTGGGTTTTGATGAAAGTAGTGGTGGGTGTAGAAACCCAGTATGATTAAGGAAAGTTTGGTTGAATGATTGGGCCTATTGATTGAAAATTTTGTGGGATTGGATGGAATTTGTTGAGTTTGTTGATTGTTGTTTGTAGAGCTTACTTCAGGTATCCTGAATTGTTGTTGATTTATTTGTGAACTCATAGTGAAGGAACTTGTAGAGCTTCCTTTAGGTTATACTCTATTTTTTATTATTATTGATGTCTTATTTAAGAAGACAGTAAAGTTTTACTCTGGTAGCCAATAATATGTTACTATGAATTAAAGTAAAATATTACTGTTAAACAGAGTAAAATGTTACTATTTACTTGACGGTAATATATATATATATATTTATTATAAAAAATTTCATAGTCAACCTAAATCTTATTTGATAGATCTTGATGAGAGAATTCTAAAAATACAAATTTTATTAAAAATCGGCATTTAGATCAAAAGTTATATATTTTAAAGTTTAAAATATTAAATTACCCATTAAGGATATTTTGGTAATAGTGGTATGTGTTGAACTTTTAAAGAAAAACTTTTTTATACTTATCCTTAATGCATTAAAGTTTTATTATGACGAGACTTTGACCAAATTCTCCAAAAATTTCAATCCTATACTACAATATGCCAAATCAAAATTGTAAAAGATCTGTAAATTTTGTTAGATAAGATATCCATTAAAATCTAGGGTGAAACACCAATAAATCTCAAGTTATGAACTTGTGCACTAATTAGTTCCGCATGTTTTCTTTTGAACCGAAAAGTCTACAGTCAAAGATTATGGCATTTTTGTCCTCATCCACGCGCATATTTGATGTTCACAGAAGGGGCAGATGTGGGTTTTAGGTAATGTCAAATTGCATTTGGAGGCTTCGAGCGCCCTATAGCCTTTTTTCAGTTTCCATCGTTTTCCATAGAATCTTCTGGTATGTGTAAGGCATTGTTGGCAATCAATGTTCCTACATTGATAACATTACCATGTTAGTGTAATGAAACCATAAATGTGTTTGAGAGACTACCGAATAGGGTTCTTAGCAAATTCCACATTTAGGTTTCGGCTTCGAACCCTAACTGGATCAATCCACACTAGGACGACACCTTGTTCATTTCCCGACTCCTCGTCGATGGTGTAATTTGCGCCGGTGAGGACATCACTTCGTAGTTGCCCGTTTAGACGATTTTGAGAGTCATTACCAGTGTCCCCGTTGGTGTACGGTGATCCCAAAACTCCAAGAGTTCCATACGATGACAATGAAACGCAAAGGTACGTAATGTTTTGCACGTTAATCGTCTATGTGGTAGACCAATGTTTGTGGTTTTGGTTGTTTGTTTTTGGGGTTTGGTTTTGGGATTGGGCATTTTGGGGGTTTTTTGTGTGATATTCGTTTGCATTGTGGGATTTGGGGAATTGATATATATGTCAACATTACATTTGGCCATCTACCAGAAATTAGTATTTTGTAATCGTAGGCTGCCGTTGTTTATGTGACTGTTGTTATTGTGGTTTGGGTTGGATGTTAATTATGCATGGTTCTTGAGTTTGAATGGAAAATGGTCTTACTTGATGTTTCCGAAAGTATGTTGGGACACATGGCCTGTTTTGGGTTGGGAAATCCTCTGCTTTTAACTATCTGTTATGGTATTGTAGGTTGGTTGGTAGGTGGTCATGTTTATTGAGATTGAATGACTAATGTCCTGTTGTATTCTTAAAAATGTACATCGGGACACATGCCTAGTTTGGGCAGGGTTGTCCACCGTGGTTCAAATCATAAACTCTTATGTCGTTGTAATACATTGATTTGATAAAGTTCCCTTAATTGTAATACATGAATTACGTTGTCGAAAGTGTTGTGTTACGCTGCCATGTGTGACGATTATTGTGCGATGTGTGCATCATACTGGGACATATGTGAATATTTGTTCATAGGTGCTGTAGTCTTAGTACATGAAGTACGTTACCACAAAGTGTTGTGTTACTTTTGTAATATGTGGTCACATATTGTCTTGAAAAATTGGTTCAACGGACGTGCTGCTTGGAAATGTGTTTCAATGGTTTTCTTACATATGAATTTGGGTAAAGTAATAAATAATAAAAATGCAATGTGTCTGCGAGAGACATCATTGCGGACTTGTTAGCCATTAGTGGTGCGTTGAATATGAAATTGCATTACCTGGAACATGCATCACGCGATTTGTGTTGTACTTTGGAAAATGTATTCATCAGTGTACATGTGGTTTTGCGATCATGAGAACACTTGCACAGTTAGCACGTGAGTTTGCATTACTCCGAGATCAGGTGCATTTGCCTTAACAGCGCATGTAATGCCTACTAATTGGTTGGGTTTTGATTTGTTATTTTGGAGGGAGGGGTAGTGATTCTTGAAGTTCGTATGGTTTTTGTTATGGTAATGTTCAACTGTTTTGCTGCATGTAATTTACATTTGAAGGTTGTATGAGTGGTTTTAAGCTCGACATTTTAAGTTGTAATGTTATTTGTTTTTAGTTTTGTTAGTGATTTAGCGCGCCATTTAACCGTAAACAGTGTGTTAACGAAATGTTATGTGCACGCAGTAAAAGGTGAGTTGAAGATGCTACGAGTATTTTTGTTTGACAATGGCCGTTTAACGTGTTTGATAAGCAATTGTGTGATGAACATGTGTGTTGAAAATTTGCCAAAATTGTGGTGTACTGTCGTAATTTGTTTGGTGTGCGCTACTCAACATGCCATATGTTTGTGGTAGCCATGTGTGTAATCGTATGAAGTGTTAATGTAGACCATGCTAATGTAATGGTTGAATTTTGTTCCAGGTGACAGTATGCAGTAGACCCCACGTAGATTGTCTACTGAAAGGACACAGAGTTCTGGTGTGAGTGCATCAACGTCGCAGTTTTGGAATGTTAATAACATTTGTGGTAATAAAAAATGGAATGTTAACTGTATCGATGTTAATGAAATGTAGTGTCAATATCATTTTTTTGATTTGTTGTGTTGTAATGTATCACCCATTCCCCTGTTTTTTGAGTGTATGGATGTTGGTGGTGATATGGAATGTTAGTAACATTTGTGATAGTAAAAATGTAATGTTAACCGTATCGATGTTAATAAAGAAAACAACATCAGCAATTGAAACTTATCTACCGTATATCACTCTATAAAAATCAAACACATAAAAATGGAAATGTAAAACGTTACCATCTCAATCATTACACACAAATGAGCAAAAAAAATTCACCAAAATTATAACAAGGGTAAATGTGTAAATTCCGTCCATGCCAAATCAAAGGAAAATATTCCTTACCACCTAACTAGGACCAAATGGTTCATAAGAAAAAACACAGGATTAAATGGATCATCATTCCCTAATTTGGGATTTACCGGTAATTTCTCCTAGGAGGTAATTGAGATAACAAAAATTACAACCAATTAATGGAATATGAGGGCAAGTTTGGGAACAAGGTAAATAGCTAAAAAGTCACTACGAAAAAGTCAATTATTGTCTCTATTCTGTTTTGGGGCACTTTTTCATAATTCCCTTTTCATCTACTTATGTTCTATTTAGTCTACATTATTTTCTTATGTTCCAATAAGTCACATGAGTGATATAGTTACCAAAATACTCCTAATAATAATATACACATTTACAGTGCGAATGTTCACATCGTCAATGTGAATGTTCACACCAACAATGTGAATATTCATGTTGTAAAATATGAATGTTCACATCACCAAATTGCTAACCGTTCAAAAAATATTATAAGGGTAGAAATATCCATAAAATACCTTAAATATGAGAATTAAGATTTGGTGGATCAAATGTCCAAATAATAGAACTTATCGGAATACAAAAATATCTTATAGCCCAATTGGGATACAAACACTTGAAAATTGATTTTCTCATAAATCTCCCTTCTATACGACTTTTCATAAAAAGTTAAAAAATCAACTAAAATAACTAATAGGTTAGTGCACAAAGCAGAAAAAGGGTTGAGAAATGAAATTCACTACTCAGTACAATTGGAAATACATTTTGCTAATATTACTTGTACTCTAGTCTTGGACAATGGAGGACAGAATAAAAATTGCTGGTGGCAAAGTGTGATCTTCGTCTCTATTTTTACCATGTATTTCACTGGAATGAATGTTTGGAATTTACTGTTATGAGAAGGTTTTTGGGTATTTGAAGTGTTTGCTATCAAATTATTTTTGGTCCATTTCACTTTTATTGCTAAATTATTGTCATTTTTTTTCTATTTCATTCTTATACCATAAATTCCTCAATTTAATCTCTGAGGTTTTTTATTTCAATTTATATGGTCCAAATGGGGACTGTCTATCCAAATCACTAAAGATATATACCTTACACTCATCTTCTTAAAAAAATGTAATTTTACAATTTGGACAATCTAAAACATATAACTAAACACACATCTTCTTACTCATACTAATATTAGACACTTACAACTAAACACTAATATTCTTCTCTACCCTTCATTTTAAAATAGTGAATAAAAAAAAGGTTTAATTTTATAATTTAAGTTGTTCAAATTTTGAAATAAACTTTTTTACCCATTAAATTAGATTTTAACAGTAACTAAACAATTGTCTGCAATTAGGCTTACATTAGCTTATATTAGGAAATTTAAAAACTAAATAAATGAAATTAATAATTTAAAAATGAAATATAAGTATTTTCTTTTGCATTTGCCATTACTTTTTTGAATAATTTTAGAGACCTACATTTTACACCCACAAATGCATCCACAATAATGTAGCAAAGATAGTGGGCCCCATATAATTAAGTGTATAATCAATAAAAAACAGACACTTAAAAAAACATATAATTGTGGATTGAATTGTGAAAGTTTTTTGAGTCTGAAATATTTTCTTACTTTTTTTTATTTTTTATTTTTTATGTTGCATTAGATGAAATAGAAAGTGTCAAAAGTTCAGAAGAAAGAGATCAAAATGGAAGCACGGAAACACGGAAACAGAGCCAGAAGAAAGCACCGAAAAAGGGTAGAAGAAAAATGAAGAAGCAATTTTGTGCTAAATTGCATTTCTTTTTGTTCAACTTGTATTGATGTAGAATTTATCAAGTGCAAGGTTTTAAATAATAGTAGCGGTTACTGTAATGGTATTGGTAATGTTGACGGGGTTGCAGGGTGTAACGGCCTTAGCATAACGGTGGCGGCAATTGGAGCCATGAATTTTTTAATTCTTTGCACAACTTTAGGAAAACATACCGATACGCATGTTTTTATTTCAGAATCATATTTAGTCAGGTTCAAAATGATTTTTAGTATTTTTGTTTAGTTTTAAAACATGATCTAATATATGTACTAATTTTTATATTAGTTTTAAGTGGTTATGGAGAATTTTCCTATTGTTAGATTTATTTAATTTTTTTTACTTTACTAATTATAATTATAGATAACTTTTCCAATTTGTTAAGAAAAAAAAAATGAAGTACGTTTAATATTAAAAACAATAGTCTCATAAACAAAAAATTCAAAATACAAAATGTCAATATAATAATGTAAAAGTACATAACATAAAATCTAAATTTTGTTCAATATATTTGACATAAGAGATAGATATAAATTCATATTCAAATATAATTAGGTAAAAAAGTAATGAAATCTTGTAGAACTTGAAAATTGGACGTTCAAAACATGTATAGATAAGATTTTTACTTAAGATCTATATAACTAGAAAACAAAAAGGAAAAAAGCAATATATACAAAATTTTTAAAAAAAATTAAAAATAGAAGCGTAATGGTTAGTAACGGTGCTATAGTGGCAATGTAACGGCCGTTATGATCGTGAATTTTGTCACACTGCTATAGCGGCCGTAACGAGTAGCGGTAACAATTACAACTGTTACGTAACGGCATTACGAAATGATTGCGACCGCTTTTTAAAACCTTGATTAAGTGTCTTTTGGCAAATATTGAAATTAAAAATTTGCTATGTTTTTGGATGAGGGAGAAGTTTATCCCTATATCTCATCTCTACATACCTTTTCAGATCTCTCCTGTGGGCCTCAACTTGAGCACACACAAATGATTTGCACAGTCTATTTGATAGACCTTGCAGTAAAAATTATCTATGTAAAAAATTAGTTTCATCAAATAACTTTAAAATATGGAAACAAAGCACATATTTTAGTTATAAAATGGATGGTTTAAATTTACAATCTATGGATAATTTATTTTATAAAACAAAATGCGATTTGTTTTGTGTTTATAGTTATCCAATAAAACTGATTTTCAATATGGATAACAATTATTGCGAGACCTATGATACAAAGGCTACTTTTGGGAAGTGATAAAAACGCATGGTTTGCGTTTTTATCAAAAAATCTGATTTTTCATTTTTGTTCATTTGGCAAGAGCCAAAAAGTTGGTGACAAAATTACATAATTACCCTTAGTGTTTTTATTTGGTGAGTTTGGGTTAAAAGTAATTTTTTAAGTTGGGTGAGGCTATTTTAGTCATTTTAGTGTACTAAAAATCAACTTTTTATCAACTTCCCAAATCACTCTAAAAAATCTTGATTAAAAGCAAAAAATCTGATTTTTACCATCTTCCCAAAATAGGCCAAACTGCTTAGATTATCTGTGTGCGCTCGGATTGAGGTCCACAAAAAGAACATGGAGAGATGAGATATGGAAGGGAGTTTATTCTTTTGGATAAAGTTGTGGTGTTATGTTTTTTCATCATTACTTTCGAAAAAAATACTAAATATACAAAAACTTTATATAGAATAATATGACAATGATATTTTTTTAATTATGAATCATAGTGATGGGATTTTTTTTCTTTCAATAAATAAATGGATATAAATGAATCACAATTTATATGAAATTTTTACATAAATTCTATTTGTATAAAATTATTTTTATTTCCAATTATCTCACTTTATTGTCAGGCTGACTGTCAAAATTTGAAAAAGTCAGTCTTCGAGTTATTATTTTAGTCATCGTTAGATAATGTTGTCAATTTCTTATTTTTATAGTTTACATATAACGAGACGTATGTTTTATTGTTTTTATCATAAATTTAAAAAAAAAAAGTTTCAGTGCCGTTTGGTAAGTTTTTTACTTTTTTTTTTTTTTTATTTTTATAATAGCAAATAGTAAAAATGAAAGCAAAACACATTTGGTACAACACATGTGGGTGTTTGGGAAGTGAGTTTTTATGTAGATTTTATTAGATGTAGGTTTTTATGAGATAAAAAATTTTTGGTGTTTGGGAAGATAGTTGGGTTTTTATGTGGTTGGATGTGATGTTTGTGAGAGAAAAAGTGAAATGATTATGGGGTTGGATGTGATATTTTGTTTGGATGTGTTTTTTTTGATTTTGCAAAACTTTTGTCTTTTAGTAGAAAAAAGGAGAAAAAAATTTGGGAACTTTGTTCCCAAACACCACCGTAATTTCAATTTTGAAAACAAGTGATTTGTGGGCAGTGCAAAGTCATGGCCAAAAGTGATTACACTTAATTAATATTTTATTTTAGAAAAATTTTAAAATTTTATTTTGTTTGCGTTTTTTCCTGGTGGAATTTACTCGAGAGCTTCTTCATGTAATATTCCTTTATAAGGATGGAGTAGTTATTTAAATTTTTCTTATTTTTTTTGGGTAAATTATATTTACCTCCCCTGAGATTTCTAACAAATACAGGGATCTCCCATGTGGTTTTAATAATTACAGAAACCTCCCCTACTTTATCTGACAATATCAAGATTCCCCCAATCCGTCAATTTTACACAAAAGACATTACTTACTTATACAAAATGACTATATTACCCTTTTATTTGAGGGCAAAAAAACGAAAATACTCATTGATATTGTCAGTTTTGTTACCTCACCATATACAAAATGATTTTTTTTTTTGTTCTCTCTCTGTTCTTGTATGCTTTATGTGCAAATACTGGTCCAAGTTACATCTTCTGGGTTGCTATGTTAATCTACACAGAAGTGTATATCTTGCTTCAATATCTGTATTCTTAACTTCCTTTTCAATCCCATCACCACCACCATCCTCCTCCACTACTACCACCTCCCCCGCCACTGTCCACCATCGGCAAGAGCGGTAGCGACGAGTGGAACAAAGCTTGAGAGTCCGCCTGGCTCCCTAAAGACCTCTCCGGCAACAACTGACCCCTATGGGAGACTGACATCAACTTCTCCGACGACGGCAACCCTTCCGCCGCCACTCCTCTCCTCCGACATCGACGCCGAAACGAAGGTCTTTGTTGAGGACATACCACCGCCTCCCTCTATTTCTCCCTCTACCCACAAGTCTTCCTCCACTTCCTTTCCTCCACCGTCCGCTGCTCATTTTTCCTCTCCTTCTTCTCTTCCTCTTCTGAAACCCTAACCCTAGATCTATAGTTTTTAGAGCGATGGTAAGCAATGATGGCAGCAACGTTGGGTTGCAATTTAGGTTTGTGGCGGTTGGTTGCGATCTAGGTCGCAATTGGAAGAAGAATGAGAAGAAGAGGAGGAGAAGGAAGATGAGGAGAGAAGATGAACGAATGGCTAAAGAAAGAAAGGGGGAGAATGAGAGGAGGACGCTAGAAGGGGTGGTGGATTCAGAGAGACCCAATTTTTTGCACTAATCCAGTACCTTATTTTCTTTGGGAGATAATGGCTATGGTTTGATTTTGATTTCTATTGGGTTTTGATTTTGCACTGATTTTTTTGGGGAGGTGGTGTTGATGGTTGTAGACACCCCATTTTGACCAGCCCTAAGACTTGGACACTTTGTTTTGACCACCCTCAAAAAAAAAAAAAAAAAAAAAAAAATCAAATTGAAATTTTAATCCTAAACCTCACTCATTTTGGCCAAATTATTAACTTGTGTTATTGTATAATATTTTATAATTTTATGTGTGTGTATATATGTTTAGGTGTGTTTTACATAAATTCATAAATATTTTATAAATAAAAGAAAATAAAAAAAAAACATAAAAAAAGAAGAATATAATACAAAAAAAGGAAAGGATCCATCCATGTGTGCTGAGAATCTAATCATAGAGAAGGAAGTGGCGTGTATCATGAGGAGGGGTGTGCTGGAGTGGGGTTTGAAAGTTGAGTGGAGGAGTGATATTATTGTTTTTTAGATATTGTAATGAGAGAAAAGGTGGAGAGCATTTTCAAAAGGGGGAGCAGGTGAGAGTGGGCAAAAAAGAAAAAAAAAAAAAAGAGAGATAAGAGAAAGGATTGAGGGGGGGGACCGAGCATCTATACACACCATTAACTCCAAGTAAATCCATCACATACCGTTTATCTGCTAACACCACACACGACATACCCATGGAGGCTGAAACACAACCCACGTTTATTTGCTAACACCACACACGACATACCCATGGAGGCTGAAACACAACCCAGACACTGAACACACACGGCACGGCAGCCACCATTGATACACCATACACATGCACAGACACTCAACACACTCAACACTCTCACACACCACACACACACCTCACTCGCTCTCACCACACCACCACTGCCATCACATGTACACGGTATACACGCTACAGAACTGACACACCCAGCATACACGATACCCAGACATCACACACAACACCCATACACACACGGCATGCAGGCTCACACGAGACCCATGCATGACACACACCCACACGATGCACAGGGGGGCACGGGCTCTCTCTCTCTAGAAGAGGAGACCCACCACCACGGGTAGAGAGGAGGAGAATACACAACACACTCACCCACCTCTCTCTCACTCACGGCAAACCCACCACACCACCTATGTGTCACAGCCAAGCTCACACACGGCATGCACACCCACAACACTCACATGCAGATTAACACACAACACACGATCACTCTCTCTCTTCCCGGGTGTCAATCTCTGGCCTCTCTCTCTGCACCTGGTCTCTCTCTCTCTCTGTGTTCAATTCCGGTGAGTTGGGTTCTTTACACTCTCGGAGCCCTCACGCTAGGGGCCATGAAAAATGTTCAAAGCTGCATGTTCTCTCTCTCTCGGCAGATTTGAGAGTAAAATAACAAAACACCACCAAACTCTCTCTCTCTTCTCCCTCTCGGCACCTTTCTCTCTCTATCTCATGCGCACATATTTTATGATGGAGTTATATATACATGCACTTGACTGAATCAAATTGATATAATTGTTGCTTCTTAGTGTTGCCGCAGGTATTGTGACCACAATTGTTCAGAACAGCCCCGGGAATCAACAACTAGTATAACAAGCCAGGAATTACTGTGTTTCGTCTTGTAAATGTTTACGCTGGTTTGAGAGATGCTTTGAGATTTTGAGAATGGCTTGAGTTAGTTTTGCTTGGGCTTCAAGTAAGTGGGTTGAATTTGTGGGTTAATATGGGTTTTATCAGCAGGTGTTTAGTTATACAAGGTGTGTCCCTGTTTCATTTTATTTATTTATTTATTTTTTATTTTATTTTTATTTTAAGTGTTTGTGAGGATTTTATTTTATTTCTCTCTCCTTCGGATATGTAATAATTCAAAGTGTTGTAATAATTCCCCCCACCCCACTTTTTTCTATCCCATTCTTTAATCGCTTTCCCTAACTGTACATATGTATATATCTGACATGCCATGCATATCCATGCTTTGCATCTATGTTTCATGCATTAAGATTCGGCTAAATTTATATGTGTGGATTTAATCAATTCTTCTGTGATTCTATACGCTACCTCATGTTATTGAGATAATTCACATGCCATATTTTAGAAGCCGAATCTTTAGTGCATCTCATGAGTGAATTGCATTAGGATTCTGTATATAAGATCATGCATATTTTCTAACTTTGTTTCGTAGCTGTTTGAGGGACGTCAGTAAATCTGTGAGTTTTTATGCTTTAGCATCCCATTTGTGTGTGTTTTTCTTACTATGTGTTAGCATTCTACCATGAGGCTACCTGCTTACTTGATATAACTGTATGAATGCCTGTGGATGAAGGCTTGTTGCTTAAATTGGAATAATTCAATAATTGTACGTTTTAAGCCTACTGTGTAGTGGCAAATTCACAAACTTTAAGCCCACTTGATGGTGGCAAATTCAAACCCTTTTCGGAAAACAAACATGAAGTTGAATTGTTCCAATTTGAGCAAACTAGTCTATACTTGTATGCTTCACATAGTAAATTTTAGGATTTACTAAAATAATCAGAACATGAACATATAACGAAAATAAAAATCATATCATGGTTTAGTAGAGGCCGATCTTTTGATCGGGTGAGCGGGGGTGCTCATTATTGACCTTCCCCTCTCATACCTAAGGTTCCGAGCCAAGCATCCTTGGTTACGACGAACAGTGGCCTTGGCACCGAGTCATGGGTTTCCTAATTTCCCAAAATATTAGGTGGCGACTCTGAGATCTGATGACGCAGTCCATTTTGACAAAATTGCAATAAAATGGATTTTCAATAAAAGTTTTCAAATCTGGACTCTCATCTACGTTTCACATTGCACTCGTGAAACTTGAGATCAAAGAGATCTCAGGGGTCCGAATTGTTTAACCCGCGCGGGTACCCCCCGGGCATGTTACAATGGTGGCTATCCAACTTCTCAACTGAGTAATTGTGGATTAAGGCTTCAGTTGAGTATGAATATTTACATCTTCACCTATTCAGTTTTTTGTTTTTGGAGGTTGTAGAGCTTTGTAGTGTTGGTGCTTTTTTTTTCTTCTTTTTTTTTTAAAAAAAAATTGGGAGGTGTTTCAGTGGTGAGTGTATGCAATGATAGTGGTGATTTGGGGGTTGCAGAGCTAGTAGAGCTTGGGGTTTGACTGGTGGCGTAGTTAAGCTCATAACAATGATGGCCATGTTATGGGTGTTGTGTTGCTGCTTTTACAGCAGTGATAATTATGAGTTTTTTTTTTTTTTTTGGCAGAGAAAGCAAAGGGAAGAGATAACACTTAAGGAGATTGGATTAGGTGTTGCAAGGTCTACTATTTGGTATATATAGATGGGTTCAAGATATTTGAGGGCATTATGGACATTTTGGCATTTATCTTTGATGACATCAGTCGCTTCCGTTAGTTGTGTAAACGGAAGTCAAAAAAATGGGGGAATCTTGATATTGTCAGATAAAGTAGGGGAGGTTTCTGTAATTATTAAAACCACAGGGGAGGTCCCTGTATTTGTCAGAAACCTCAGGGGAGGTAAATGTAATTTACCCTTTTTTTTTTCTATAATTGTTATATAACGTTGCTTCTCTCTCTAAAATGCTTCTCTCTCTCTCTCTAGCTTATCTCCCTCATTTCTCCATCTTTCATTTTCATTTTTGTTTCATTATTCTTCTAAAATCTATATCTATCATTCTTTACCATGGCAACCACCATCATCTTTCATCTTCTCTTTATCATTATAGACATACATATATTATATACAGTGTACCCAATTAACTAAGCCAAGACCCAAATTGTAATGGTGGTTACCAACATGGGTGCCGTGAGAGGGAAATGTGGAAGGTGGTGGGTGGTGGGTGTTGGTTGAGTAGAGGAGATGGTATGAGCTTGGTGGATGTCTGCAACTATGGACTATTTACAAAAAGTTATGGTTTTGTTATTGAAAATGCATTGCCTTTTCCTAGCATTGTTTGATGTTCATTGAAGTTTTTGAAAACTGACTTCACCTTTCTATTTAGATTTGGTGCAAAAAGTTATTGTATGGGTCTAAATTCTAGAGAGAGAGATGAGTGTTTGTTTAGATTTAAATTCTAGAGAGAGAGGGATGAGTATTTGTTTGGGTTTAAATTCTATTGAGAGAGAGATGAGTATTTGTTTGGGTCTAAATTCTAGAGAGAGAGATGAGTGTTTGTTTAAGTCTAAATTCTAGAGAGAGAGAGAGAGATAGAGAGATGAGTATTTGTTCGAGTCTAAATTCTAGAGAGAGAGATATGTATTTGATGATGGTATGAGAAATGTGTGGTTTGCCGTGGATGAGAAAGAAATAAGAGAAGAAGAGGAAAAGAATACAATGAGAGAATATTTTGGTTTATAATGGCATTAAGAAGAAAATTAGGAAAAGAAATAAGGGTAATTTAGACTTTTTATAACTTCTATTACGTCTATCCAAAATTACACTTTGATATAAAGTTTGGGGGATTTAAGTGTTACAAATGAAATTATAGGAGAGTTCCGTATTTTTTGGGTAAACCACAGGAGGTTAAATTATAATTTACCCAATTTTTAAAGACAAACTTAAATAAAATCTTAATTAGTTAAGGTTTTTTACTGATTTATAATAATTATAAACTTATGCATTTGTTTTATAATTCTTTCAGAAACTAAATATGTTTAAATTAAATACTTTAGGGACATAATAAATTGAATTGATAGTTTAAGAATTAAGTAATTTTAATTTATATATTTTAGGATTTGGTAGACTTAATTGATAGTTTAAAAACTAAGGGGATATTTGACAAGTTAGAATTTTAGCCAAAAAAAATAAAAAAATACTAAAAAAATAAAAAGTCATATAAAAAAGTCAAAAATTTCCTTCTATATATTCTCTGAAGTATTTTTTTAAAAATAAAAAGTTAAAAAATCATTTTTATACACTTTAATTTTTTCACATCATATTTTAATTAAAAAAATTAAAAGTCACAAAAATTCACTTTTCAAATTAAATCTAAATGGATAATTTGATAATAATTAAAGAGTAGAAAGTGAAATTAACACAATAAAAATTTTAGAAAAAAATATTTTGGAGAAATTACAAAAAAAATCCCCAAGGTTTGACCATTGTATTAAAACAAACTCTGAGTTTTTAATTTTGTGAATTTAAATCTTAATCTTTTAATTTATTTTTTATCTAAATCATTTGTCTGTTTTCATTAAGTAAAATTGACGAAAACTTTGTATTTTAGTTACTTCTATTAAACTCAACGGAAAAAGGATACTTTAGACATTTTATATATACTATTGAGTTTAATGACTAAAATATAAAATTTTAATCAGTTTAACTTAACAAAAATAAACTGTTATTTAAATTAAAAAATAAAAAATAAAAAATTTAAATTAATAAAATTAAAAAGTTATTTTGTTATAAATATCAAATATTAATTTTTCTTTTATTTTTTTTATTTTTTATAGTATGCCCAAATATTTTTGTAACAATGATTCATCCCACTAAAAACACCACCACTAATAGCACTAATGCATTAAAAAAATAGAAAAAAAAAAAAATACAACTTCAAGACGAATGAGGATCCTCTCCTTGCAGCTTCCGTACTTGCGCCCGTCCTTGCAGGCTTTCGGGTCTACTTTTAGGCCCAATTTTGATAATCCGAACCGTTCATATTTTATGATTTATTCAGTATATCATACCTGTAAAAAATCAAGTTGATCGGATATCAGAAAGTATGTGTTCGAAAAATTGAACTAAAAACTATTTTTTAAATAATTTAATAAACAGTTTTCCGAACATATGTTTTCTGATATCCGATCAACTTGATTTTTTACAGGTATGATATACTGAATAAATCATAAAATATGAACGGTTCGGATTATTAAAATTGGGCCTAAAAGTAGACCCGAAGGCCTGCAAGGACGAGCGCAAGTACAAGACTGCAAGGAGAGAACCTTGGTTCCTTCAAGACCAAAACATCACATCATTCCTAACGGGACCCACTGCCACCTAATTAGTGTTAGTGCTCCCAAGCATTTTTCATATTTTTGGCACTGATACACTAGCACCAAGTAGGAGAGTGACAAGCTCCAACACACCACCACTCTAGTTCCCTTTCAGATTCTGAAAATTGGAGCACAAATTCTTATTTAAAAGGAGGAAGGAGCAACTTACCAAATATATATAACAATATGATATGAAATGGATATAGTGACCTTCGGAGTCATAATCGGCAAAATCGTTCTCTTCTGCGGCGCTGTTTGCTTCATCACCATTGAAGGCGCCTGCAAGCGCCGTCCTTCCTAGTCCCAATCCAAACAGCCCCTTCAAAAACTCATTTAGAGTCTTCAATAAACCCCCAAAATGGCGATTCACAGTACCCAGATCTGTTCAATGTTGGTTCTTGTGGTTTTGGGAATTGGTTTTTTCTCAAATCTGGGTTTTGGGCACGAGGGTCATAGTTCTGGATCCAGTGAATCTGCGGTCCGTGATGATCATGCTCATCACCACTGTGATCACGGACACGGTCACCACCATCACCATCATGATCATCATCATGAGGAGAGGATGGTTGAATCGAAGAAGCTACTACCAGAGGAATTGGCTGAGAAGGAGGATCTGAAACTGTACGGATTTGGGTCCCACCACAGTCACCATCACCACCATGATCATGATCATCATCACGAGCATGGTGCTTCGGAGCTTTCTGGTGCCGGTAATTGTTGACATTTTCATTTCAACTTTGTGTTTCTGTTGAAAAAAAAAGTGTTTTTGTTTTGTTTTGGGTTGATTGAGAATTTTGCCGGCTGTCAATCCATTGATGTTAGGAGAATTTATTGTATATGTATATATATAGATATATCTGTTGTAGGAAATTGCTTGATAAATAGTATTATAGATTTGATTTATAGTTTAGTTGCGTGAGTCTTAACATGGGGGCATTGATATGGGGGTTTGAAAATAGCCAAAAGAGACTTGATCTTCAAACACTAGAGGGTTCATATATATTAGACTGATTGGAAAACATTGGAAAATTACGGAAGTGATGGAGACCCCCTCTCCCCACCACCCCCACCACCCCCACACACACGTGGGGGTGGGTGATTGGAGGAGAAAAAAAAAAAAAAAAAAACTGGCCAATCACAGGCCAGAGGGGGTCGTGGGGGTGCCCTCCTGTGGGGGTCCAAATCATTTTTCAGAAAATTATTTGTTTTAGTTTGGCATGTTACTAAATAAGAACTAAATTGGGAATTATGTGGTTGATGGAGACAAGTGGCAATAACCTTTTAAGGTGTACAAGGGGTGTGGAAGAGATGCTTTCAAGACCCGAGCTTTGATTTGGTATGCATTGGATGATGCACAATCTAAATGAGATCTTGGATAATGATGTTTAGTGTTAGGGTCTTGTCCTATCTTACTTTTACATTTTATATGTTGTTAGTCCATTTTTTAGTTTAGTAGTATTTTGTTAGTTTTTAAATTTCCTGGACATGCACAGTAGGGGTTGCCTATGGGTCGTGGTATGTGTCAAGTTATCTATTTAGAGTTTGTATTTGTAGACACTATTTGATTTTAGATAAGTTTTAGGAGTCAAAACTAAGTTTCCGTATTAGAAACTTCAGTGTTATTAAAGGCGATAGGTGCACTAAAGCGCCAAGGTTTCTTAGGGCCTAGGTGCAAGGCACAAGGTGAGGCACGGGTTTCATCGAAATGAGGCTCATGTTGATAATAAAAAATAGATAACCTAATAAAAGAAAATAATTTAAGGTTCAACATAAGTAAAATGTAATATTGAATTTTTAAAACACAAATACCAACAAACACTAAGGCTGTGTTTGGTTTAAGTGTGGAATCATGATTCCACACTCATATTTCAACCCTTAGTTTGATTTCACATTTCAAAACATATTTGAAAACATGTTTGGTAAACCAGAGAGTTTTTGAATTTTTGGTCTACCCGGTCGTCCACCTCGACATCCTCCCGGACAGTTTTTGAATTTTTGGATCTACCCGGTCATCTTTCCGGATGTCCGGCCGGTTGACCAGAACAGTGCTTTTTTTTTCTTCTTTCCCAAATGCTACTTGTTATTTGGAAAAAAAATTTATATTTGTTTTTGATATTTTTTAAATATAGAAATTATTTTTTTAGACTAAAATGACAAATTTTTTTTTTTGAATTGAATTTTAAAAAGAGTTTGGTTATGAGTTTTGAATAGAATTTTCAATGGAGTTTTGAGTTGTGTGTTTGGTTATGCGTTATAAGTTTTTGAATTAAGTTTTGAAAACTCTTTTCAAAACTCATAACCAAACAACTTTTCTTATTTCAAACTCATTTCAAAAATTCAAAACTCTTTTCAAAACTCATACCCAAGCAAATTTTCTTTTTTCAAATCATAATTCTAAACTCACAAACTCAAAATACAACTCCATATTTAAATCATAATTCTAAAACTGAACCAAACGCTACCTACTATTTTATCATAGATAAATAATTCAAGGTTGCACATAAATACAATCATTTAACTCATAAATCATAAACATTTGAAAATAGCAATGAAATCGAAGTGTCTTATAAGATAAGAATAGAGAAGGAGGAGATTGAGGAGATGGAGAAGAAGAATAACGATAACTGTTAGTCTGGCCGAAGAGAAAGCTCTATCGAACCAATGCCTTTGTATAGTTAGGGCTCAAAAATTGTTGGGTTATAATGTATGTTTAAGGGTTTAATCTCTTGTAGTAGCATGTGAACAAAAAAATAATGAGATTAAGTGAAATTAAGGATAGTAATTGTAATAAACAAACATTTTCAAAGAAGCTCACAAGACGTGTGCCTTGAGCTTAAGCCCAAAGTGCATGCTTCATGCGCCTTTATGTGGCCTATTTTACATCGCCTGGCTTGAGATGTTCTGAAGCGCACTGACTGTGCCTTGATGAGCCTTGGGCCTAGGCGCACCTTTAATAACATTGAGTAACCCTATTCCTATTAATTTGGGATTGCTTATGTCTACAAAAATTATGTAATTGCTTCTAATAGATAACATTTTTGGAGAGGCTTTTTCTAGCAAAATATACTTGTTTGAAATCCTGTGATGCAATCAGACTATAAGAATTGTGCTAAAGGCTCTTAGAAGTGGTTTCTAGAATTAGTTTCTACCTTTCTTTTTACTTGTTTAATATTAGATATATATATATTTTCTAAACATCAAAGCAATAACATGTTTGACCAATTATGTTTTTATGAAATTTAATCTATTTCAATTTTTTTGTTGCATTTTATAGGTCTTTGGATTCGTGCGATGGGATGCTTATTGTTGGTGAGCATGGGTTCCCTCATTTGCTTGATAATTTTGCCTATAATATTTAGTAAGTTGTTTAGCCGTATACACTGACGTATTTTCTAGACTTCAGCAGCTGTTTTTGCTGAATTCATTCTTGTTTTCTATTGAAGATGCCTGTCTCCATATACTAATTTTAACTTTTCTAGTTTGTTTCAGTACAAGGAAAACCATCAAAGGCAGTTGTAGACTCATTGGCTTTATTTGGGGTTTGATTCTTCCTACCTTTTATTTTATTTTATTTATTTGTAATTTTTTATAATTGTTTTTTCATGGTCTTTGAGTTGATGGATTTGAATTGCTGTTTTCTTCTATGTTTTTGGCTGTTACATCTGTTGAGTACATGGATTTTTTTTTTTTTTTTTTTTTTCAGAAGCTATTTGAATTGCTTGATTTTTTTGTCACTTCAATAATTATGATGATGGATTACTTTCTAATTTGTGACTACTACTTGGATTACTGAATGTGATAATGCTTCAATTAGTTGTATACTACTTCGTAAGCTTTGGATATCTAGTATTCGATGTTGCAACAAAATTTGTCCATAGCTAATTTAGAAAAGGTTGGATGACTTCCACACTTTGATTGTTAGTTTTTAATTACATCTATTTAAAATTTGTTGTTATTACATAGTCTTGTTTCTGTTACTATTATTATTTTTTTGTTTATTTTATTGGGGAGAATCATAGGATGCTACTTTCACTGGATAAGATATTTAATATTTTCACAAGCTAAATTTTTGGATTTGTGTAGTATGGTGTATATATTAGTGATGCAATACATAGAGGTGTTGCCATGTACTTGAGATGATTGTTTTGAGGCACTGCTTTTACTTGAATTACTGTACTGTACCCAACTGTTTCTGAAGTGGACCCTGCTTATATTGGCACATATTTGGGAAATATACATTAGAATTGGCTGATACTTGGATAAAGATGCAAGGTAGATGGTTGTTGTAAAGTTATTAGATGATGGGTAGTTTGGTAATTGTCACTAAGTTGCTTATTAGTACGAATAATAGTGTTAGAGAGAACAAAACTGATTTTAGGTTTTGTGCCTCTTTCCTTCATATTACTCTCTGTCTCATCTTTATTCTTCTCTCTCTAAATTTCTTCTCCTTACAATTTTAACTTGGTATCAGAGCAACATAAATCTTTGATTTCTTTGGTTGTTTTGTGTTCTTCCTCTTTTTTTCTTGTTTTTTTTTGTCTGATAATGTAAAAAAAAAAAAAAAAAAAAAATGCTTGACTAGGGCTGGGGAATTCCCAGAAAAAGTTTCAAATTTTTCCTACCACTCTTTGCCTATTTTTCGATTTTTTCTTTTTGTTCTTTTTCTGAAAAAATGGGTTGTTTTTCAGATTCTCGAGTTCCACCTGTTTTTTGCTTGAATCAAGGCCTGGGTCAGTCCTTGTAGGTGCCAACTGGACCTCTTGAGGCTCTTATTGGCTTTGGTTTTTACTTCTAGGGTATTTCTAGGTGTTTTTCAGCCTCCAAGTTCTACCAGGTGTGTTGTTTTGCCTCTGTTTGGGTTGTTTCTTGCTGCTGCTGGTTGGTTTTAGTGGAAAATCATATTCTTCTATCATCATCTCAGTTTTCTGGATGTAGTAGTGTGTTCTTGATCCATGGGTGAAGAAGGTGATATTCCTCTCAGCAGTATTGTAACATTGGGTGACTCCCATTCCCTTCAACTTACTACTAAGCTAAATGGCACCAATTACTTGGTTTGGTCCCGTTCTTTTCAATTGGCTGTTACTGCTCGAGGCTTGTTGGGGTACATCGAAGGTGTTACCAAATCTCCCATGGAGGATAGACTAGCCTGTGACAAATGGAACAAAGAGAATGCTGTTGTCATGACCTGGTTACTCAATTTTATTCATCCTAGCATCAGTCGGTCTTTTGTTTTAATGGATATTGCTCATGAGATTTGGACTGCCGCATATTAGATGTATTCTTAGCGGGGTAATGATGCACAGGCTTATGAACTACGGAAAAAAATTTTAGGGTTTGATCAGAAGGATAGGACTCTTGTGGAGTACTATTTAGAGTTGAGTAACTTGTGGCAAGAACATGATTACTATTAGAATTTCCAGGCTGTTTGTTCCCAAGATGCTACTATGTTCCAGCAAATGGTATCCAAAGAGCTTGTTTATGACTCTTGCTGGTCTCAACATAGAGTATGATCCGATTTGTGTTCAGGTTCTTAGCCGTGATCCGTTTCCTACCGTGCGTGAGGCTTATGCTTATGTTCTACAGGAAGAGAGCTAGAGGAGTGCTATGGTTCATCAGCCTCTCCAAGATCACTCTACCTTAGCCGTTTCTTCTTCACCTATAGATAGGAAATTTGGTAAGCCCAAGTCTGGGGGGAAAGGCTCCTCTACCGATCATGATTAGATTATTTGTGATTACTGTGGGAAAGGACATCATGATCGGGACCATTGTTGGAAGTTGCATGGTCGTTCTCGCGGACGGGGTGGTGGTCGTGGTAATTGTGGTGGTATTGTTCGCTCTCATGCTCATCTCTCGGAGTCCTCTCCCACCACTTCCAGTGATTCTGTAGCCCTTTCCCAAGATGAGCTCCACACTCTCTGGCTTCTGATGGCTCGGCTCAGTTCTCCTACTGCCACTGTTTCGAATCCTCCTTCCTCTAACTTTGTTTCCACAGGTATTCCACTGAGTACCCTGAGTGTTGTCTCATCATCTCCTTAGATTATTGATTCTGGTGCTACCGATCATATGATAGGTTTGTCTAACCTCTTCCACTCTTACTCCCCTTGTTCCGGCAAGGATAAAGTGAGAGTTGACGATGGGTCTTTATCCTCTGTATCTGGGTCGGGCTCAATTTGTTGCTCCCCTTCTATTTCTTTATCCTCTGTGCTACATGTCCTAAATTTCTCTACTAATTTGCTCTCTGTTAGTCGTCTTACCACTTCTTTAAATTGTTCCATAACCTTTTACCCTTCTCTTTGTGTCTTTCAGGAACTGGATACGGGGAGAACGATTGGCAGTGGTAAAGCACACGAGGGTTCGTATTTTTTGGATGTTGGATCTTCTTCTCCAAGCCAAGCTCTTCAGACTACTGGCACTCTTGGACTTTCTCTTTTACATCAGTGGCATCGGCGTTTAGGGCACCCCTCTATTTTTGTTTTGGCAAAACTTTCCCTAGTTTAGTGAAAGATTGTCATCGTAATAATTTTCATTGTGATGCTTTTGAACAGTGTTGTGAAAAGCGCGCCTAGGCGCGACGCGAGGCGAGGCGAGGCGCACTGTTTGCGCCTGAACAGGTCCCAGGCGAGGCGACTTAAGGTAGGCTCGCGCCTTAGCCGCGACTTGAGCCAAGCGACAAAGGCGCAAGGCGCACGACTAGGCGCGCTTGATTTATTAGCAGCTAGATCTGATCTAACGGCTACGGGGGTGTGTTCGAATGGCTCTTAACCACAGAGGATTACAACTCATGTACAATATGACCAAATACGACTGAAATGAACCCTAATCTATGTCGTTTTCCTCTCTTGCCTCGCCTTGGACTTCGACTTCGACTTCGACTTCGACTTCGACTTCGCAGGTATGCTTCGCCATCTTCTTCTTCTTCTTCTTCTTCTCCTCCTCCTCTTCTGGTCTTCTGGTCGACCTCTTCGACTGGGCTGTTTTTTTTTTGCTTCGATCTCTTCGACTGGGTCGTCTGATCTCACTCTCTCTCTCTCCCCTTCTTCTTCTTCTTATGGCTTTGACTTCGACTCTTTTTTTTTTTTTTTTTTCAATTATGCCTTTGAGTCTCTGTTAGGAAAAAAAAAAAAAAAATACAAATACAAAATAAGGTGCTACTGGTCCGATTAATTAGGACAAAATA
Organism: Camellia japonica; assembly: GCA_030407325.1. Taxonomy (NCBI): domain Eukaryota; kingdom Viridiplantae; phylum Streptophyta; class Magnoliopsida; order Ericales; family Theaceae; genus Camellia; species Camellia japonica. The sequence goes on from JAPPVO010000007.1 coordinate 114,343,360, forward strand.
AGGTGCTACTGGTTTGAGTCTCTGATTCTGATTATGATTAATTAACTAAAAAAATATATAAATAATTAATTATTCACAAATAATTAATTAATACAATGCTACTGCTCTTTTTTTTTTCCTTTATCTGTTAGGAGAAAAAAAATAATTCTGATTCTGATTAATTAACTAAAAAAAATACACTGAAAAAAAAATTATAAATAATTATTTATTCACAAATAATTAATTAATACAATGTGTTATTGGTCTTTTTTTTTCCTTTATCTGTTAGGGGAAAAAAATGGATTCTGATTAATTAACTAAAAAAAATACACTGAAAAAAAATTACAAATAATTAATTAATACAATGTGCTATTGGTCTTTTTTTTTTCCTTTATCTGTTAGGGAAAAAAATTACAAATAATTAATTCATCACACATTACATTACATTGAAATGATTTTCCATTTATTAAATTTGTTGTGTAGATTGTAGAAAATGACATCGGAAAGTAATAGAAAATATCCGGCGTGGCAATATGCCCATTTGGTAGAGGGGAATAATTTAAACAAGTTTGAGTGTAATTTTTGTGGCAAAGTATCAAATGGAGGTGTTTATCGGGTGAAACAACACCTCACGGGAGGTTATAGAAATGTCACTGCTTACCCGAAGTGTCCAGCTCATGTAAGAGAAGAGATTAGAGAGTTCATGTCAAAAAAGAAGACACAAAAAGAAGAAATGAACATGTTGCCTGATTTCGATGACATGGACATGGAAGATGAAGATGAAGATGATGTTGTTGAGATCAATGTCAATCAACGCCATAAGTTGACAAGTAGTAGCCAAGGTTCATCCAAATCCAAATCAAAAATGCCAAAGATAAAAGGGCCTATGGATGTTTACTTCACACCAAATCCTGAATCAGTGGTGAAAAATTGAAGAGACCAAGCAAAAGGGAAGCAAACCAAAATTGATGCAAATGACCCTTACAAAAAAGAAATGAGAGCTCCGGTAGTGCAAAGATTTGCAAGGTGGATGTATGATGCTGGTATCCCTTTTAATGCAGTAAATTATGAGAGTTTTGGACCAATGATTGAAGCCATTGGGCAATATGGTCCTGGTATGAAGCCACCAACTTACCATGAAGTGCGGGTTACCCAACTCAAAAAAGAAGTGAAACATACTGAAGATTTGATGAAGAATCATAAAGAGGATTGTGCAAAATATGGGTGTTCCATAATGGCTGATGGCTGGACTGATAAGAGAGGAAGGACATTGATTAACTTTTTAGTTAATTGTCCAAGAGGAACCATGTTTGTTAAGTCGGTTGATGCTTCTAGCTATTCAAAGGATGGGCAAAAGCTATTTGAATTACTAGACAAGTTTGTGGAGAAAGTTGGAAAACAGAATGTGGTGCAAGTTATCACTGATAGTGCTGCAGCTAATATGTTAGCGGGTAAGAATATTTCCTTACATCAAAATTGTTTACTCATAGCTTGTTTTGTATTTAAAATTTAAAAACTTGAAAATAATAATTCTTCGTTATTGTTACATTATATGGAGGTTTTTGGAAGCCAAGTATGAACACTTGTATTGGACACCATGTGCTGCTCATTGCTTGGACTTGATGTTAGAAGACATTTTCAAGATACCTAGACTGAAAAAGACATTTGAAAGGGGTATTGCAGTACATGGCTACATTTACAACCGACCTACGTTGCTAACACATGATGAGATGCTATACAAATTTGAAGAATTTGATCAAGCTTGCAAAAACTAGATTTGCAACCACCTTTCTGGCTTTGTCTAGGATGGATCAACAAAAAACCAATTTGAGAATGATGGTCACCTCCGAAGACTGGACCTCAAGCAAATGGGCAAAGGAGCCACAAGGTAAAAGAATGGCACAAACTTTGTTGATGCCTTCATTTTGGAATACTATTGTATTTGCCCTTAAGGTCTTGGGTCCTCTCGTCAAAGTGCTTAGATTGGTTGATACCGAGAAGAAACCTCCCATGGGATACATTTATGAGGCAATGGATAGGGCAAAAGAATGCATTGCAAGTTCATTTGATCATAAAGAAGAGAAGTATAATGAAATCTTCGAAATCATCGACAAAAGATGGGATGTCCAATTGCATCGGCCTTTACATGCAGCTGCGCACTTTCTTAACCCAGAATTCTTTTACCCAAAAGCGTTAGAGGTGCAAAAAGATCATGAAGTGATGAATGGGTTTTATGAATGCATGCAAAGGTTGGTCCCGGATGTCATGTTCAAGATTTGATCACTAATGAGATGAGTATTTATATGAAGGCTGAGGTCTTTTTGGCAAGTCTGTTGCATTAGGCAAAGAAATACAAGGGCACCAGGTAATATATTATAGACTCAGAGTTTATTTTTAGTAATACTTTTAGTAAAACTCAATACTTGGTAACAATTATTTCTAACTAGTGATTATCGCAGCTGATTGGTGGGCATTATATGGTTCTAAACTCCAAACTTGCAAACTTTTCCCATAAAAGTCCTTAGCCTAACATGTAGTTCATCGGGTTGTGAACGAAATTGGAGTGTATTTGAACATGTGAATATTTAACATTCTAACTAATTTTTTGTTCAATTCAAATATTTTTTGTTCTCATTATATAGAATTTAATATCTTTTTAATATTTGCAGCTTCATAGCAAGAGAAGAAATAGATTGGAACAACAACGTCTCAATGATTTAGTGTTTGTCAAATATAATAGAACATTGAGATTTAGGTATGACATGCGCAACACTCTTGATCCCATATCTTTGCAAAATATTGATGAAAGCAATGAGTGGTTGCTTGGGAGGATGGATGGAGAATCAGATGAAGATAATGAGCCTGTGTTTGATGATGATGATTGCTTGACGTGGGCCACTGTTGCTAGAGCTTCTGGAGTAGAAGAAAGTAGCCATGCAAGTAGAGCAACAAGTTCACGCTCAAAGGCACAAACGAGAATATCTAAATCATCAAGATTAACTCCACTTCAATTAATAGATGAAGAGGAAGCGGGCTCAGATGACACAAAGGAGAAAGATGTTGAGGGATATAAATCAACTGATGGAGAAGAAGATGATAGTTTGCTTGCCATTGATGTTGAGGATGATGATTGACTGACTGACCTAAGTTCTAACCTTTTTCTTTTGATATTGATGTTTTGAAGTGTTAAGACATATATTTGTATTTGTTGGATATTTATGTTTTGGATGTTTATGTTTTTGTTTTTGTTTTTATTTTATTGAATGTGGATTATTTTATCTTTGAAAATTGGAATGTTATGTAATATGCACTTTTATGACTTTGAGAATTATTTTATATTTTGTCTTGAATCTTAATTACTTTTTATTTTTAAAAAAATTGTCTTAGTACTATGAATGATTAGTCTATGTTAATTTTTTTATTTTTTACTAAGACTGTGTGCCTTACTTAAATAAAGCCCGCGCCTCGCCTTGCGCCTTGCACCTAGGCCCTGAGAGACCTTTAGCGCCTTAGTGCACCTTGAGCCTTTAAAAACACTGCTTGTGAATTTGCCAAGCATAAATGTTCTTGTTATCCTTCAGTTAATAAAAAGAAGTTTGTTTCCCTTTATGGTTATTCATTCTGATGTATGGGGTCCTCGTATTTTGACTGTGTTTGGTTGTCGTTGGTTTGTTACTTTTATTGACTGTTATTCTCATGTAACTTGGGTTTATTTGCTTTGCACCAAAAGTGAAGTTTTCTCTTGTTTTCAAACATTCCATAGGATGGTTCAAACTCAGTTTTACACTTCCATTAAGGTCCTTCGGAGTGACAATGGCACAAAATATATTGATGATGTTTTTTGTACATATCTTGAAGAACATCGCATCCTTTATCAAACCAGTTGTGTTGGTAGGTACCCCTGAACAGAATGGTGTTGCGGAACGAAAAAACTGTCATCTACTTGAGGTTGCTTGTGCTCTTATGTTCACGATGCAGGTTCCTAAACCATACCGGGGGGATGTTTTAACCGCGACTTATCTTATTAACCATGTGCCCTCTAGTGTTTTTCAGTTTTAGCACCCTCTCCAACTTCTTCCCCATACTTCTGTGTCACCCATTTCTCTCCCTCCTGAGGTGTTTGGTTGTGTTTGTTTTGTTCATTCTTCTCGCCCCACTCGGAGCAAACTAGACCCTAAGTCTGTGTGCTGTGTTTTTCTTGGTTATTCCTCCACCCAGAAAGGCTACAAATGTTATGATCCTCACTCTTGCAAGTCTTATGTTACTATGGATGTCACCTTTTGTGAGTCTGAATCTTTTTTCTCGGGCCAATCTCTTCAAGGGGAGATTTTTACTACATAAGAGATTGTTTCTTTTGATCCGGTTGATCTGGTGTTTTTTCCCACCATTTGTGGTGAGGGGGAGGAGGAACAATCTTGTGAGAAGTCGTAAACTGAGTGTGTTCAAGGGGAGTCTAGTAGGTTGGATAGACAAGATCTTAAGACCTACTCCCGACGACAAAAAGAAGAGTCGTCTCATATGCTGCCATGTCCATCGCCATCTCCAGATCTAGTTACTAATCTCTCTGTGGAACTTTCAGGTAATGAGCCCTTTGTCACTACTAATCCTGTTCCTATTGATGAACATATTAGGAAAGGAGTTAGAACTTGTATTCAACATCCTATCTCTAAATTTGTGTCATATGACTCCTTGTCTCGATCATACCGTGCTTTTGTTTCATCCTTGTCTTCTGTATCTATTTTGCATGGTTGGAAGGAAGCACTCAATGATCCTAAGTGGAAAGAAGCCATGGCAGAGGAGATGAGAGCTCTGAGTAAGAATGGTACTTGGGATTTAGTTTCTCTGCCATCGGGAAAAAGACTTGTGGGTTGCAAATGGGTGTTCAAAATTAAGCAGAGACCAGATGGAACCATTGAGAGATACAAGGCAAGACTAGTTGCTAAAGGGTTCACTTAGACTTATGACATTGACTATCAAGAGACTTTTGCTCCGGTGGCCAAGATGAATTCTATCCATGTCCTTTCCTGTGTAGCAAATTTGGGGTGGCCATTGCAACGATTGGATGTAAAGAATGCTTTTCTCCATGGCGATTTAGAAAAAAAAGGGTATATGGATGTTCCTCTAGGTTTTACTTCTTCAGCCACTAATGGGAAGGTATGTCGGCTAAAGAAGGGCTTGTATGGTTTGAAGCAGTCTCCTAGAGCTTGGTTTGACAGGTTTTTGAAAGCAATGATTAGATTTGGGTATAACCAGAGTTATGCGGATCATACTATGTTCATCAAAATGTGTGCAAATAAGATAACCATACTTATTGTTTACATGGATGACATAGTTTTGACTAGTAATGATGTAGTGGAAATGTCCCAAATCAAAGCTCGACTCTCCAAGGAATTTGAGATTAAAGATCTTGGTGCTTTACGATATTTTCTTGGGATTGAGATTGTTAGATCAGACAAGGGTATCTTCATCTCTCAAAGAAAGTACATTTTAGACCTCCTTGAGGAAGTAGGAATGTTGGGTGTAGACCTGCTGATTTCCCTATTGAGGCCAACCACAGACTTACTAGTGATGGAGACCATGTTGACCAGGGAAGATATCAGAGATTTGTGGGGAGATTAATATACATTTCTCATACTCGACCAGATATTGCGTATGCAGTGGGTGTTGTATTTGGATGCTGTGAATCGAATCCTAAGGTATTTAAGTCAGCTCCTGGAAAAGGGATATTGTTCTCTAATCATGGACATTTGAGGTTGGAGGCCTTCACAAATGTTGATTGGGTTGAAGCAATTGATGACAGGAGATCTACCTCAGGATATTGTACCTTTGTAGGAGGGAATTTGGTGACTTGGCGAAGTAAGAAGTAGGCAGTTGTAGCCAGGTTGAGTGCAGAAGCTGAATATCGGGCCATGGCAAACGGCATTTGTGAGCTTATATGGTTGCAGGTTTTGTTGACTGACTTGGGACTGTTAAGTAGTGGTCAGTTAGCTGATATATTTACTAAAGGGTTGGGTAGTAAGGTTTTTCATCCTATTGTGTGCAAGTTGGTCATGAAAGATATCCATGTACCAACTTGAGGGGGAGTGTTAAGTTATTAAATGATGGGTAGTTTGGTAATTGTTGCTAAGTTGCTTATTAGTATAAATAATATTATGTTAGAGAGAACAAAACTGATTTTAGGTTTGGTGCCTCTTTCCTTCATATTACTCTCTGTCTCATCTTTATTCTTTTTTCTCTCTAAATTTCTTCTTACAATTTTAACTGTTGTCCTGACTGCAAGGAAGAACCCTATCTAGAATATGAACCTTGGAAGGAAAATACCTATCAAACTGATCACAAGAATACCAGTCACAGTGCCTAGTAGCCAGAGAAGAATCTCCTCAAGTGATTTGATAAAAGTAATATGAATAGCATTCCAATGGATATAACACCATAGTTGCATCAAGCCACAATATCAGTGTCCTTGTGATTTACATCTTTGTGTTTGTTTCAAGGAATCTTGTGGAAAGATTGAAATGCATTATTGATTAGTTCAGACGTTGGTATCCCAGTGGAGGTGGTTGCAAGCTGAGTTAGTTCCTAAAGAAGTGAATTTTGTTTTTGTTTTCGTTTTCTCTTGGCACATTTAATTGGCTCTTGTAATCTATCTCAGAATTTTCATCTTTATTTGACCTTATACCTGTCAAATTCTTGAATTATTCCCCTTTCAATAAGAAAAAATAGAAAAAAGAAATCTGAACTTGCTTGGAAGGCTGACTTCTGTAGAATTATTGAATGTATGATGTGACTTTAATTGCTGTTGGGATTGATGCCTTCTATTTGTCAAGAAATTTCGGTTGGCAACAAGGGGGCAATGCAATGGCAATTCAGCACCCCCCCCCCCCCCCCCCCTTCTATCTCTCTCTCAGATAACTTCGAGTTCTTGATGCCCTTTACTTTTCGAACTGATGTAATTTTTATTTAGTTACTAGTTGGTTGTTGAGCAAATGGAGGAGTAAAGATTCCATTGCCTTTCGTTGGATGAAATGACATGTCTGTAGGATTTTGTTTCTTCAGTTTCTTTGTTATGAGGCTGCTTACCTTCTATGATTTTTTTGCTATTTGCAGGCTGGAGTTATGTTAGGTGATGCTTTTCTTCACCAATTGCCGCATGCTTTTGGTATGCAACTGGTCTGATGTCATTCTTTGGTACTTTAATGATGCTTAGTTTTTTTTATTTATTACATATATATTATTTATGTTTTACATGTAGTTCCGATTCTTGAACTTCTATCTATCATCATTACCACTGAACAGCTTTGGCTATTATTATATCAGAAGAACATTTAAAAACATATGGTTACTATTGGGATAAGACTGATTTCATTGATGAAGGAACCATGTTTTCCTCCTTTTAGGAGCGGTGCTCTTGTTTTAACCCCTTGCCCAGTGTCAATTTCTGAGAGAGATGATTGACTTGGTGTTAGGGATGAACCTATTATACCTGGTGAAAATTTTAAGGCCATTAATCCTTGTTTTTCCGAGTCTGATACTATGGCAGTATGTCATAAATTAAATGTTTGAGATGGTAAATTGTCTCATCGTGGAAACAAGGGGGTTTAGCATTCCAGGGGTAGGAATCTTAATGAAAATGTGAAATGGTTGATTGAGTTAAACAGGAATACATCTTCTCCTCTTCATGAGGTTGGGGGTGGGGTGTGCTGTTAAGTCAAGTACTAGACATAATGGGTTTGTCTTTGGTAAAGTTAAGTGAAGTAGGTGAGAGGATGGATTAAAAGGGGAGGAATATATCAGAATAGGGGGAGGGGGGGAGGGGGGTGTAGAAATAGGAGAATTAAGGGTAATTGTAGGAAGGGGTTTAGGAATTTGGTTTATGGAATTAATATGATGGTCCAGCAAGTGAGATCGTGGATAGAAGTGGTTCTAAAATGAATATTATAAGTTGAAATGTAAGTGGACAACTATCCAAGAAAAGGAGAAGTGTGGTAAAGGAGGTTTTGATTAGGAATAACGTAGACATAGTAATTCTTCAAGAAACAGAAATAGAAAAATTCAGTGGGAAGTTGATTAAGAGCATTTTGGGGGTTACATATAGGAATTGGGCTTCCTTACCTTCTTGTGGAAGATTTGCTTGGGGAGAGGTGTTGATAATTTGGGAAGAGAGTGATTAGTGAGTGTGAAGTAGTTGTTGGGGAGTTTTCAGTGTCCAGTCGGTTTAGGATACAGGAATAATGATAATAGTGAGTAGTGGACAGGTTCAAAATTGGGAGGTTGGGCAGTTGTTAGACTCATTGACTTTTCTTTATGGGGTGCAAGTTGGAGGTAAGGGGAAGGATGTTTTGGTCTGGAAGGGCCGGGTTCTAAAGGTGTTTTCTCGGTTTCTTTGTTCTGTCAGGATTTGTGCGGTGTGGTGTGGTGTGGTGTGGTGGGGGAGTTCCCTTGGTGTTGGATTTGGGTCACAGGTGTTCCATCCAAGGTGGCTTTTTTTTTTTGTGTGGACAGCGGCTTATGATAGGATTCTCACTATCGATAATTTGGTATGCTTTGGTCATCTGGTGTTGTATTTGTTGTGGTGATGCGGAGTTAGTGAATCATCTGCTTGTTCAGTGTCTGGTGACTTCCCGTTTGTGGGCTCTTCTTTTTACTACTTTTGGGGTGTAGTGGATGCAACCGAAAGGGGTATTGGAGGTCCTATGGAGTTGGGTGGGGGCTCGGGTGGGGAAGAGGCGTTGGAAGGCCTTGGCCTATAGCTCCTTTGTGTTTAATGTGGTTGCTTTGGTTGGAGCGGAATCGTTGTATTTTTCAGGAGGTTGCTTGGTCAGTGCCTTGGTTGGAGAGGAGGTTTCTCCAAGTTTTGTGTGGTTAGGTGTTTGGCCAGGTGGACCTAGATTTGTTTACCTATTTAGATTTTATAGATGATGTGATTGGTTGCGGTGTTCTGGGTCTAGTTCTTGTATAGATTTTGTTGATGTGATTGTTTGTGGTGTCCCCTTTGTTTCGGGGTTTTGTCTTGTACTATGTTATTAGAAGACGCTAATACCCTAGCGAATTATGTATTGATACGAACGTTCTAAAATATGGTACACTTCTGTTCCAAAACAGTAAATTTAGCAATCTGAAGCAATCCCAAAAGTTTTTCCAATAAATTTCCTTAAATGTTTCCTTAGGAGGAAAAAATCAAATATAATGAATTAAAATCTAAAGTAAAGTTTTGATAAGACAACATAAAAAATGGATCATAATACTCGTAGAAATGTTTTGCTACATGAAGAAGAAAAACTAAATTTTATTAGATGCCTAATAGTTAAAAGAAAATTACTCTATAAGTACTTTAAATTTGCAAGTATATTATACATATAAGTCTACTCCTATCGTAACACATTTTAGAGCATGTGGTGTACCACGTTCCTGTTCTCGTTCTCCATACTGAAACGATAGCATCTCCTTGATGCTTTAGAAAGTCGTCCTATCAATTGGGGCCCCACTCCTTTTAGGTTTGAGAATATGTTAGAGCATCACTTGCTTAAGAAATGTTACTAGGAATGGTGGGAAAGTTGTGGACCTCATGGGGTGGGGGAGTTTCAAATTCATGAAGAAACTAAAGTTTATTAAATAGTAGTCGAAAATTTGGAACAAAAGCTTTCGGAGACTTGAAAGAGACTACAAAATAAAATTTTGGTTAGGATCAATGAGTTGGACAGTCTTGAGACGAGTGGTGGTCTTGTTGAATCTCTTTTTGAAAGTAAGTTTGAGGAGGTGGTCTTTAGAGAAGAAATTTCTTTGGCCAAAAAATCTAAAGCTTAATGAGTGGCTGGAGGAATGGGATAATAATCTCAAATTATTTTGTAAGGTTGCAAATGGAGATCATATCATTAATGATGTTTTCCTTTCTATTCAAGATTGTATTCTTTTGAGGGAGGGGTGAGTAGGACGAGATTAGAAGGGTTGGAATCGTCCCCCATTGATTTGGACAAGGTTACTTGGTTGAAAAGGCTTTTTGATGTTTGGAAATAGGAAGGTGGTTTTACAGTGTAAAAGGGATGGGTCCCCAAGGCTTAATGTTTTTTATATTTTTTTTTATGACCACATTTTACGTTTGTTGGGATATTGTTAGTTTTGATTTGTTGAAAGTTTTTAATGAATTTTTTGAGAAAGGAGTTGTTGATGCTTGTGCAAATGCTACATTTATATGTTTGATTCCAAATAAAGATAATTTTTATTTTTTTTTTGATAAATTAAAAAAAAAAAAATCAAGGTGCCTTATTTGTTTATTTACTTATTTGTATAGAAGTTTCAAAAATTTTATCTATGTTATCAAGATTGGTTTTGGGGGACTTCATTTCTCTCCTCAAGGTGCCTTTGTTGAGGGGTGTTAAATATTAGATGTCGTCACGTCGAAAATTTTAATTACTCAAATCCATTACCATATCCCTTTAATTAAGTCCATTTCCTAGATAATAAGCAAGAATAAAATAAATGAAATAATCAAGGTTCTCTCTTTCGTATGACTACACAATGATGACAAGTCTTATAACAGTTTCCTTAGCCTCACATCGAAAATAACATGAACAAAATAGGAGGGAGTAACCCTCTTGACAATGAATTGGCATTCTGCCTAAGGTAATAGCACTGTGGCTAACAATCAAGGATATTTTAAGTCTTGCACAAATATTTCGAACTTCACACCTGAAAATAATTAATGTGGGATGAACACGAATGTCCAGTAGGAATCTCAATGATTCTAAACAATGACAATACATGGATAGCTATGATCATGAATACTGTCATAATTATATATGTCATGTGACTTTTTATACCCAAATAAACATATATAAGTATATATTTTCTTAAAAGAAACATTCTTGACCGTTTCTAGAAAAAACTCTTCTTTTTTTTTTTATTATTATTTTTTTTAAATTTTATTTTTACTTTTATTTTTATTCTTGGTAATTAGGCATTTTCAATTCTAAACAATTTCCAAGCCTAATCACATCTCTTGTACTCCCAATGATTTCATCATATTATTTATTTCCAAAACCAATCCACGGTTTGTTTGTTGTATTTTTGTGATACTCACTTACATCAAATGATACTCACATTGTTCCAAATTCAATATCCACTTCATAACACAACTCCAACTATATTATCGATATTTATTTTCATCAACAATTATCTCTACATATATACACAAATTAGCAATAAAAATCTCATGATAAAATAAACAACTTGGGGTCTTATCAAGCCCCACATCACCACCGTGATGTCATCAAGCCCCACATCTGCTTGTTTTACCGGTTGCTAGCCGGAAGGAACGCATTACATCTATATAGCATAGCCTGCTTTACTGGGTGTTAACCGAAATGAACACATTACCTCTATATAGCACATCAGCCCTCTCTACCGGTTGCTAGCTAGAAAGATAGCGTTACCTCTATATAGCACAATCACACTTCACAACACATACATCTCAATTTCTTTCCAGTCATTCTCATCTGATTCATTAATTACGCAGTTAACCAACAACACATTAGGTTTCAGTTCAACCTATTTCGCATCGATTCCATCCTCCACTGATGGCTAGGGACAAAACTTCTATGCAATAAAGACTTAACTCTCACATTGAAACAAAATAATTCTCATAGCAATTTCATACTTGATTTCATCATTTCCAATCACCAATAGTTTTGTCATAAATCAAATTCAAGACCAATACTTATTTCTCTTCCTCTTCCAATTTCATGATACAAGTTTCACAACAATTACTTAGAAAATCATTTATCTTTCCTTTGTCTATTTATATTCCACTCTTTCAATAATTTTGATTTCATTAATTCAATTTCTCAACAAGTTTGATATATTGCCATTACATGACAACCCATCCATTTCAATTTCACAATATTGAATTCACAATAATCGACACGACTCAAATAGGCATAGATTCCATCAATTTACCTCATTCTCGAAGTCGTTACTTAGACAACTAAGATTAGGACTTTTTACTTAAATCACCACAATTCATATTCTAATTGCATAGTAGTCTCAATAATTATGTAATTACCAACTCTTCTCTATCATCATAAATATTCAATTAAAAATGAGGCTTTATATTCAGTCATCATAAACATGTATTATTATCTCCCAATTTCATAACCAACAATAAAAACATTAGATTAACTCTCAAAATCCAAAACCCTAACTCAACACCCACATGAATTTCGAAAATCTCTACACAATCATGTTTTCATGCAATAGGAAAATACCACATGTCTATCTATAGCAAAGTATTGAAAAGAAGCAAAGAATCTCTACCTCTAGAAGAGAAGAGAAGAGAAGAGAAGAGAAGAGAAAAAACCCAAAATTGACCTTGCTGGAATTTGATCTTCATTGGTCAAAAAGTAGCCCTTGAGATGCTCATCATTTTGGTCCAAAGGACTAGTATCAAAATGTTGTTTGATTTTAATAGATCAAAGAAAATATGAGGATTGGTGGGTTTGTGTAGAGAGAAGATTGAGAAAAGAAGAATAGAAATTTTCGCGAGAGAGAGAGAGAGAGAGAGAGAGAGAGAGAGAGAGAGAAGTAAGTTCAAAATTCAAATGAGGGAAAAATGGGTTTTTGACTAAAAAATAGTTGAAAACATAGATTTCGAGGCTGTCAAACGCGCTTGGCTGCACATTTAGAGCCTCCTTCTGCACGTGCGAGAATCCCCACCGCACGTGTGGTTTCACACATCACAAAATCTCCTTCAGTCCCCTTCCCTGCACGTGCGGCCCCCTACTCCGCACGTGCAGCCTCATACCCTACATGTGCGGCCTCATACCCTACATGTGCGGCCCACGTGATTTAGCCCAAACCTCAAGGTGATTCCACGTCTTCGTTTTCCGTCCTTACACCCAAGACTCGAAAATTTTAACTTGCCACGCCATAGGACACCTAGAACTCTGGAAACAAAACAAATGAATCCGAAATGAGAGTTCAAGTTGGGTTCGAGACCTAGGACATCACAGTTGTTTTGGTAGCTAATGAGATGATTGAGGAGTACACATTACAAACATGGAGAGGGTTATCTTTAAGGCTGATTTGGAAGGAGTATGTGATCATGTGGAGTGTTTTTTTTTTTTTTTTGGTCATGCAAAAGAAATGATTTGGTGAGAGATGGAGAAAGTGGATCAAGGGTTTGTCCACGTGTTATTTTTCTAGTAATATTGAATAGTAAAGCATGTGATACTTTTTAACACTACTAGGGGTCTTAGGCATGATGATTCTTTATCTCTATCTTTATTTGCTATAGAGGGTTTTGGGGAGGTTGGTTGATTGGTCTTAGGAGGTGGGTTTAATGGAGAAGTTTGTGACAGGTTGGGATAGGATTTCAGTTTTTCACCTATAGTTTGCAGAAGATACTATATTTTTCTTTTCAGATTTTCACCTACAATTTGTAGCATGTTTTAATTGTTGTTGGTAATAATATGTTGTTTTACGATTATGTTATATTTTGCAGGTGGTGAACACTCCCATTCACACGATCATGATGTGGACCATGCTCCTTTTGGACATGAGCATTCACATTCTCCTAAACATGCACATACCTTAAAAGATCTTTCTATTGGTTTGTCCGTTTTGGGTAAGTTGAGATACATGCAACGTGCATACATTATTTGTTAATCTTAGTCAGATGCTTTCTTGTTTTACAATATGTATGTATGCATTGTGCACATGCAACAATTATCTGTTTGATATATTCCTGTAATTTTGCCTCTAATAATGTATAGAAAAAAATTACTTTCTCATCTCTCAAATTTGAAAATTAATAATACTGAATAATAAATAATTATTAATGGTTGGCAAAGTAATAAACAAATTATAAATGCACATTTATTGATAATCCAAATGTGTCACTGGAGTACATTGGACCGTATGAATGGTTCAAAAGCCTTGAACACACTGTTGATGGTTAAAGGAGTATCACCTTAAGAATATAAAAAGGTTGACAGAGTAAATACACAGTGAAATTGAGAAAAAGTGGCCCTAGTTGATAAATGGGACTCAAGAAAAGTGATTTTAAGCATGTGTTTATTTTATCATTAAGGGTAACCCCAAGGGGTTAGGCTGGTGGCAAGGCCTTGGGTCTTGGGGGTGTGCTCCCTCCAAGGTTCAAGGATTGAAACTTTTTAGGTGCTAACAATTCTTTAGGACCATCAGACTGGGGGTAAACCTTTGAATTAACCATGGTGTACTTGCGGGAAACACTTTGCCGAGGGACTGTGCACCCCTAGAGATAAGTCGAATTTTGATCCAGACACTCGGTGCCAATCAAAAAAATATATATATATATATATCATTATGGGTAGTTTAGTCATTGTCAGCCTTTAGGGTTTTACTTAGTTTTCTTATATATATTTCTCTTGTAATCTTTCACTAATTAATTCAATAATACCATGGTTTAGGTTAAACCTAGTCTTCATGGTATCAAAGTCAGTCAGGTTTCGACATGTTAGCTTCTTGCTGATTTTATCAGTTTATAAGTTTCTTTAACCTTAAGGTTGTACTATACTTAGAAGGTGGCTGTGCACAAACCACTTGTTGAAGTGGTTGTGCATGAACCACTTGATGTTAAGGTGATTGCTTGTAAGCATCTTCTCAACTATTCGTCACTAAAATGGCTGTACTTGTCACTTGTTTGCCATTGAATGATTGCTTGTAAGCCACTTGTCACTTGCTTGTTATTGAGAGGCTATGTGTAGCCACCTGTGAAGCATGGGTACTCTAAAAATGTTGCCGTACAAGTACCGGGTACTTACTGGGTACGGGTACGCGTACTGGTAAGGCTGCACACGTACCAGGTACGGAAAAAACGTATCCAGTACGTTTTATACAACCTGTATACATCTGGTACGCCTTGGGTACTCCATTGGTACGCGGTTGGGTATGCCGGGGTCAAAACAAAATTTTCAGAATTTTTTTGGGGCACCGCAGCAAATATTTTTGCCCATTTTGAAAAATTAAACAAATATGGGGTGTTTAGTAATAATAAAAAACATAAAAACTATCATCGTTTGAAGAAAACCCTAAATTATTCCAAGAACCAAAGGTTGAAAAGAGTCAAGTCGACTTCCATTCGAAGAACAAAGCTGTCAAATCTGCTTTCCATCAAAGACGACACTGCTGGTCGTCTTTCTTTGATTTTTCTTCCTCTTTCTTCTTCGTTGGTGAGTTCCTCTTCGATTCTTCTTACTCTTTTGGCGAAGCTCTTTCTTCTTCAATTCTGCTCTCCATCGAAGAAAACCCTAAATGATTCGAAGAAGAAACCTCATTTTACGGCATTGCTAGTCGTCGACGAAGCTCTTTCTTCGCTGGTGAGTTCCACTTCTTCGATTTTTCTTCCTCTTTCTTCTTCGCTGGTGAGTTCCTTTTCTTTGGTGAGTATCATTTTAATTATTTAAATTAAAGAATTATAACAGTTGATTTCTTAATTCATTTATCTTTTAATATTCCCAACTCGTTTCTGATTTTTTCTGATCTATTTGTTTCAGATATTTTTTTTTTTCCTGATCTTCTATGTAATGACATTAAAATAGCTCGTGGACTTACTTTAGTATTGTTGGTATTGTTGAAGAATGATTTATTTTTTGATTTTGTAATTTTTTTTGGATGTTTAGCTATAAATAAAAATAAATAACTTGGATGGAAGCAGATGCTGAGGTGCAAATATGGCATGGGTGGGGGAAGCTGGGTACCCACTGCACCAGAGCCTAGTTCAGTGTCCAGAGTGTGGGCTGATGTCCTTCACATTGGTGCACACTGCCCTGGTTTGGTTGATCACTATTTATCAAATTTTAAGTTGTTGGCAATGGGAAAAGACTTCAATTTTGGGAGGATAAGTGGTTAAATAACTTTTGTTTGTAGGAGGAATTCCATAGGTTGTATAGCATATCTGTGGAGAAGGGCTGTACAATTCTGCAGATGTATCAAAGGAGAGGCCCAATTCAGGATTGGAATTTCCTTTTCAGAAGATCTCTGCTAGCTTGGGAAGAGGAGGAGGTTGTTAGGCTACAAGTGTTACTTAGGGATGCACCTTCACTCACAGCAGATTCTGAAGACTCTTGCATGTGGCTGGCCAGTTCATCAGGTTCATACTCTATAGCTTCAGCATGGAAGTGGTGGGTGTCTTTGAAAGGTCCTGCTGTTGGTGTTGCTGATATGCTATGGAAGAATATTGCCCCACCCCACCCAAGGTGCAATTCTGCGGTTGGTTAGCATGGAAAGGCAGACTTAAAACTTCAACATTTCTTAAGAGGATTGGTGTGTTAAACATGGAAGCCAGTTCGCTGTGTTTGCTGTGCAAAGCAGAGGAGGAGACAGTTAATCATGTGCTTCTGTCTTGTCTTATGGTCTGGAAAGTGTGGACTGATATATTGAAATGGTGGGATTTGGTTTGGGTACTGCTGGGGTCAGTTGAGGTCTTGTTGAATTGGTGGGCAGGTTTCAAGTTTAAGAAGGTGGTTCAAAAAATGTGGAAATCTGTTCCTTTGGCTGTAATGTGGTCAATTTGGAAAGTAAGGAATGAGTGTCTTTTTCATGGTAAGTCTGTTGACGGGCTAGATTTATCTGAATTGGTGAAAGTAAGGGTAGCACTTTGGTCTAAGCATAGTAATACTGATCTGCAGTATTCAGTGGACGATTTAGTCAATAATCTTGATAGGATCAAAGCCTACTAGTGGTGGTGGTGCTCGGTGTTCTGGTGCTTCTGGTTCTGTATCAGTGGGGTGGGGGTGTAGTTTATCTTCTTTTTTGTTCTTTGTTCTGCCTGGGTTGGTCTTTCATCAACCTGGGTATGTTTGCATCTATTAGTGCTTCTTAAGTGGTGCCATCTTTGGGATCATTTGAGTAGCTTTAATGTATGCAGCCTTCCCCTCTCTTTATTGCTGATTGTAAGAATTGTCTCTTCTCTTCATCATTAAAGCTTCTCTTTGCTTATCAAAAAAAATAAAAATAAAAATAAATAAATTGGCGTACGTAGCTGTACCCATACCCTACTTTTTTTAGAATTTGCCGTATCGCCGTACCCGTACCCGTACCCGCACCCGCACCCGCACCTGTGCCCGTGCTTCTTAGGTAGCCACTTTTCACGTACTTGTCATTGAGCTTGTTGCCTGTAAGCCACTTTTAAACTAATTTCTAGTAGTAGCCTTCTCTATTTTTAGGTGCTTCACTATAATGCAACCCATAAGCTAGTTAGTTTATATCAATTGAATTTTAAAGTTTTCATATTTCGGGAACTAACAATGATTGCAAAAGATAGTGTTTTTACTCTATTTTTCTCAATGGCTCAATCTAACAACTTTTTACATAAAAAATTACTCTCTCCGTCCCAAAATATTAGTCCTTTTTGGGGAATTCAACTTTTTTTTGGTAGTACAATTATTACATTTCAAAAAATTTTACTTTCCAAAACTACCCTTTGGTAGTACAATTATTGCACTTCAAAAATATTAATGTTAATGAATTTAAAAGAAGGGTAAAATAGGAAATTCATGTTATTTTAATCCTTGATTTTTGAAAAGGGACTAATATTTTGGGACAACGAGAAATGGAATAAGAGACCAATATTTTGGGACAGAGGGAGTATCAAATAAGTGAATGAAGGTTATTCAAATTCAAGAGGGCATTGAGACAGCAATTTAATGAATTATTGCATTTCAATTTCAAAATATGGCTTCATGAAGTGTAATATTTTTCGTTCACTTTCCTAATGATTTATGTTTTTTGGTATTGTTTCTTAATAATATGTTTTTCATCAAGCACTTTGCAGATTGGATTTACTACAACCTGAGCTTTTATAGTGATATTTTTCTTGTCGCAGCTGGAATTGTACTCTTTCTTCTTGTAGAGAAAATTGTGAGGTATGTTGAAGAGAATTCTAAAGGAGCCAATGCGTGGAACCATACTCACCACCACCACCATCATAAGAACAGTAAAAAGTTGAAGGATGACAATGATGATGATGACAAGATTCAGCAGCAGTCTCTCAATGAAAAGAACGAATGTATATCAGAAATGTCATCTCAAGGGAAGGTTTTAGATGGAGGGTCTGAAAAGAAAAAACAGCCTGAATCTCTTCGGAAGGTAAGATGAGTTACAATATTGTGATTTTTCCTTGCAGGTTATGATCAACTTTGAACTAGGTTGGTTTCTGGGCATTTCTTCATATGTGGACCTAGAATTATAGTCAGGCAGCTATGAAGCACAGGTGCGGGTATGGATACGGGTACAGGTGCGATACGGGTACGCCGATACGGCAAATTCTTAAAAAAGGTACGGGTAGGGCTGGGGTACGTCAATTTTATTTTATTTTATTTTTTTTTAAATTGATAGCTAAACATCCAACATACAAATCAAAATTTCAATATCAAAACTAAAATGTTATTATATTAAGCTGCTATCACTCAACCATTTTGTTTGTATGTCTATCAATATATTGTTTGAAAATAATAATAATAATAATAATAATAATAATAATAATAATAATAAGTTTGGTCATTATTTATTTGGCTTGATTAAATATGTATATATATATATATTTAGGCTCTTATTTATTCTCTTACTTTTGTCATTGTTTATCTTATATATAATAGTTAGTAATTGATTTTTTGTATAATATAAGTCATTAATTATTAAAATAAAATATAAAAAACTCAGTTTATAGTGATTTAAAAATATGAAATATATTGGATCATGCTTAAAAATTTACAAAATTTGATCAATATTTATTTTAAAACCCAATAAATATGATCATAGAAAAAAAAATATGCGTATTGTGTGAAAAATAAAAAAAATTCACGGTTCCAGTTACTGCAACCGTTACGCTACGGCCTTTACACCCTGCACACGCAACCGCAACCGCGCCACCGCTACCGTTACGGTGACCGCAACCACTTTTCAGAACCTTGCTAAAAAGGGAACAACTTGTCTAAAAAGTTATATAATTATTTCTTTTTCTTTTTTGATTGTCTAAAAAAGGATACAAAAGAGAGCAAAATCATGACTCATGGGTAAAGGGTGTTGGAAATAAATTACTTGATATTTTCAAAATTGAAAGAAGAATAATAAAGGCTGCAATAAATTCTAACATCTGCACAAAAAAAAAAAAATCATTTTGCCGTACGGGTGCCATACCCATGCCGTATCCACAACGTACCCAAATGTATTTTCCGTACCCGGCATATATTCGGCGTACCCGGTACGCTTACCGCCGTACGGTACGCGCACCCGCACCCGCACCCGCACCCAGTAAGTACCCGATACTTGTACGGCACCATTTTTGGAGTACCTGTGCTTCATAGTCAGGCAGCAGCTAGGCTAGACTAGAATTTTTTTTTTTTTTTTTAAGTTGTCTCTAGCCACAAATGTATACAAGCACATGCGACATATATTGATCTCTGATCTGTATCTGTTACATGCAAAAGGGATTGTTTCTTCTTCATTCAGAATAATTTTTCCACAGCTCCTAATATCCTTGTGATAGAATATTCTAATAGCATGAAATGAAATATGGTTTGCTGCTTTTCTTATTTTTAATTTTAGTTTTCTGTTTGTTAAAGATAAAAAATAATGATTCAGACCTCGATAAGTTACAAAGTTTTGTGGCAAAAAAAGTCGATAACATAACACATTGAGAAACAAATGTAAATATCTAGTTGGATTGTTGTGCTAGTGCACAACAATTTCATATTAAATGTGTTGTTGACTTAAATGTTATAACCTTTGATGAAGTATCTTATTTTATGGATACATAATCCATTATCCAATCTTACCTTTTGCTCTGAGGAACCTGAATGGGAACATGGTGTCACATGATTCGGATGTGTTGGGTAGTTCAAATCATGAGGGTGGTTCTCTTTTGATCAGGATATAACAATGTACTAATATTATTAAAATGCAAACATTTTTCATTAGACTCATGGATTTATTACCCTTTTTAAGTATTTGGGAATGGTTGGCATTCCTTATATTTGAACAAAACTTTATCATGTAAATTGCCAGGGCATTCAAGATGCCTAGCTTACTTGGTAAGAAATGTGGTAATAATATCAAATGCTTGGATTCAAGGTTCCAATAAAGCTAGGACTGTCTTCATTATTATTAAAATTATTACTGTGACTTGATTGTTATTGAAACTTACCTTTGATCCTCACTTTTGCAGAGAAAAACTGGCAGTGGTGCTGGAGAAGATAACATTTCAGATGCTCCAATGGCTCCACTGACCATATAAAATCCGTGGTCAAAAAAGAACCTTCTCATTCTCCATCAAATCTTGTGTTTGGTTACCTTAACCTCTTCTCTGATGGTGTAGTATGTTTTTATTTTTATTTTTTATTATTATTAAATTAAAATTTCAATGGTAATGTTGTTTCTTTATGATTGGTGTTACTGTCCATGAAGATAGATTTAATGGACACAAACATGGAAGGGTTTTACAATTCTATAGGGAAATTTTTTACATTTTTAATTGATATATTTGACTGAAAACTGAAGCATTAGAATGTAACGTGTAACATTTCAGCACAATTTTACTGATGGGATGGCTTTGGGAAGTGCTTTCCTTCTTTATGGATCAGTTGGTGGGTGGTCGAGAACTTTGTTTCTGCTTGCACATGAGCTTCCTCAGGAGGTTCGCTTTCTTCCTATTGTTCCTTCATTTTGAATGGAGATTTTAATAAAGAGTAATGACTATCTAGTTTTATGTCATAATATTGATATCAATTTCATATAATAAGCTATTTTAGCAAGTTGATTCAAAAGATTCAGAAGGGATCTTCATGCTGTACAAGGTTGTATTTGCTTATTATAAGTGCGTATATATCGGTTAATTTTGTGTTGTCACTTAATTGTTTTCCCTACTAAAATTCTTTTTACTCTTGACCGGGCTTTAGAAGGATGCAAGCATGCAAAGTGCCTTGTTTTGTTTCCTATAAGAACATGTGAGCTGATGGGTTATTTTACTCCATAACTAACTACATATATTCTACTTGGCTTGATACTTAACCCCTCTGCATTGCAGCATCTGCTAAAATTCTATACTACGGGTAAAAGTGCAAAATGAATTGGATCTATTAGATGAACGCCACTTTTGGTTCTTTTCTTATGATAAATATAATTGACATTGTTTCTAGGGCTAATCATGCTAGTAGTCCCTATATTTTATCCCTTTGTGTCATTTTGGTCACTGTAATTTTAATCAACTCGATTTTGTCTCTTAATTTTAAATTGTTTCAATTAAGTCCAATCGAAAACGGTTGTTACAATTTTTGACGGAACCAATTTTCAGGGGCGTAATGGTCAATTCAGCTGTTTATCTCTCTACCCTCCACACAATTATTGTTTCTTTCTCCCCAACAACCCAGTGCAAACCATCACCACCTTCCGTCATCAACGTCGGCTATTAACAGTGGCTATCAACACCGTGCACCACCTTCTTTCATCACTGCTGGCAATCACCAGCATCCACCATCTTCCACCCTCCCAAACCACCACTTCTGCCACCCAAACCCTCTTCCATTCAACCCACTTCACTGTCATTGCCACCAACTACCATCAACTGGCCACAATCAACCATCACTAAAACCCCCCTTTTGCCATCCAAACCTTCTTCTACCAGCCCGAAATCCAACCCATCAACATCATCCAACAATCATCAGCAAGGGGAAAAAAAAAATCATTTAGCATTCTCAACCCCCTCCACTGCCATCTCCATTAGCCATCAACAACCCTCCCAACCACCAGCAAACCCCCCCTCCACTACCCCATTACTGTGAAACACCTCATCAACCAAATCACCCCCTCTCAACCACCAACAATGCCTCCTTTTTGCAAACCACCCCCTTTTGTCAAATTAATTTTACCCTCCACCATAAATCAACAAAAAAAGATAAGAGTGAAGATAGATAGGATGGAGGGGGAAGAGAAGAGAGAGGAAGGAGATCGATTGAGACTGCCTTTGATATCGTCATTGAAGATCTTTGCCTCTGCCAGAAGGAGAGATTGCCGCCTCTTCGTCACGGCGTGCTCCTCCTTTGTTGCGTCCATCCTCACCCCTTGTTCTCCATTGCTTGAAGCCCTTCTCCTTCCCTAACCCCACTAGCTGCCTCCTTTCTCTCTCTCTCTCTCTCTATATATATATATATTGTGGTGGCCGAATAAATGGCAAGGATGGGGGAGGTATATCTTAAGAGCTGTACTCTAGCCGGCGTACATCCCGCATAGACATGGAGGCCGAATAGGGAAGGATCCCTAGGGCCGAATAATGGAAAATAATAATGATTGAAAAAGTAGGCTCTGGTCCCGAGGATCATAAAAAGAACAAGTATAAGTATAGAGGCAACGAACTAGAAAAGGTATGTAAAAAAAAATCACTTCTAATAACTTAGTAAACAAGCTTTCTTGAGGAAAACTGACTTGTCCGTCGGAGTGCTAATTCCGGCACCCCCGACCGGAGTACTTGTGTCTTTGCAGGTGACTAGCAGAGGATCATCAGCGTCTCCCAAGATCCGAAGAGTATTTCCAACCCATTTCCCCACAATTGGCGCCGTCTGTGGGAATACTCGAATACATCCATGGAAGACGTGACCGAAGATCCTCCGATAGCCACCGACGCGACCACACAGGTAGACGACCTCACCCCAGTAACATGCTCGGAAAAGAGACCATCGCGGCACGACGCGCCCTGAACTTCGATTCGCCAACGACCTCAGCGCAAGAAACAATGCAGGCTATTATAGAACAAGCAAAGCAGAACGAACAGAGGCTCGAGAACATGATCGCTGAGAACGAACGACCCCGTCAGGATTTGGCCCTGGAGGTAGCAAAATCGAGAGAGGCCATGCGCGAGGAACCAGAGCGACCTCCGAAGGCGGACGGACAAAGACCTCGGGCCCGACCAAAAGATACCAGTAGCGACTCCAACTCATCATCCACGGAGCTCGACGCAAGGGGACGGTCCGAAACCTCCAGCTCCTCCGAAAAAGATCTGCGAACAAGGAACAAGCGCAGGAGAATCAGCTCAAACGAGGAAGACCAGCACGATCCTTTCGTTCGACGGATCGCAAGGGCATCCCTGCCCAAGAAATTCAAAGCCCCGTCATTCACTCTTTACGACGGAAAATCAGACCCCACTGATCATATCCGTCATTACAAACAGGCCATGACGCTACACGCAGACAATGAAGCCCTCATGTGCCGAATATTCCCTAGCAGCCTAGGTCCACTAGCCGTCAGGTGGTATTACAAGTTGGAGCCAGCTTCGGTTAAAAGCTTCCGACAACTGCAGAAATCCTTCAGGGCCAGGTTTATCACCAACGAGGTACAACCGAAACAGGCCGACTCCCTCTGGGCTATGCAGATCCAGTCGGGAGAGACGCTCAGAGCGTATTCGGCGCGATATTGGGAGTGCTTCAATCTTGTTGACGACGCTTGCAACGACTCCATGGCCATCACCGCCTTCAAAATGGGTTTACATCCTGACAGTGCTCTGCGCAGTTCCCTGACCAGAAGGCCCCCCAAAACAGTTTGGGCACTAATGAAGAAGGTTGAAGAATACTGTAAGGTCGAAGATGATGCCATAAGAATAAAAGCCGGACAAACCTCCAGCAAAACGGCCCTCCCCGAAATCGCTCGACCAATAAGCTCCGTACCGCCACCGAGCCCTGAGCCCCGGCAACGAGCCAAGCGGGATAAGAGGCGGGACTCCCGCCGATCGAGCGATCAGTGCTCCCACCGAATGAACGAACAATTACAAGTCGACAGCAGACGCTCAAGGCGAACCGACAAAAATATACGGAGTTAACAGAGCCGATCGCAGCAATAATGACCAAAGTCCAGCACCTTCCATTTTTCAAGTGGCCGTCAAAGATGGTGGGGCCTCCCGACACACGGAGGAGGGACAGACGATGCGAATACCACAAAGATCACGGCCACGAAACCGAGAGTTGTTATGCGCTAAAGGATCATCTGGAGGAACTAGTACAAGATGGTCGACTGCAACAGTACGTGGGCAAGGGGAAGCCAACCAAAGCATTAGCCCTGAGACAGGATTCACCCCCGCTTGGTATGATCCACATAATCTACAGTTTGCCGGCATCCCCGACCGTGCATACAATCCAATCACACCCGATCCTCCAAAAGAATAACTTGTCAACTGGCAAGCCCAGAGAAACTCAGACAATTAAGTTCGATGACTCCGACCTCGTTGGAACGAAGGCCAGCCACGTCGATCCTTTGGTCGTCAAATTACGCGTACGACAGTTCAGCGTTGAACGCATTCTCGTAGATCCAGGCAGCACTTCGGAAATTTTGTACTACAGAACTTTTGTTGAACTCGGTCTCAACGCGTCGGACCTATCCCCGTCCTCTCAACCACTGTTCGGCTTCAACGCGAATCCAGAGTACCCATTGGGGAAGGTCGTGCTCCCTGTTCGAGCGGGCTCAAAAACGGTTGACGTGGAATTCTTGGTTGTTAAGCTTCCGTCACCATATAACGCCATCATGGGACGTCCCTGGTTGCACCTCATGAAGGCTGTCCCAAGCACCTACCATCAGCTTATGCGCTTCCCAACAGACCGCGGCGTTGAGGAAATCCGTGGCTCACCGCAATTCCTGCCAACATAGATCTTAGGGAGATCCATTTACGGACCCGACTTGTGGGATCCGATGCTTGTACTGATGCCACGTTTTAATGAAACATCGACTTTCTTTCACTCCAGGCAACTTAGGGCCGAACAAGTCTCCGGATTCGGAGCCCCCTTTGGTGCATGACACCTTAGGGCCGAATAAGTCTCCGGATTCGGAGCCCCTTTGGTGCATGACACCTTAGGGCCGAACAAGTCTCCGAATTCGGAGCGCCCTTCGTGGATATCACGACTGGCCAAAATAAGTCTCCGGATTCGGAGCCCCCTTTGGTGCATGACACCTTAGGGCCGAATAAGTCTCCGGACTTCGGAGCCCCCTTTGGTGCATGACACCTTAGGGCCGAACAAGTCTCCGAATTCGGAGCGCCCTTCGTGGATGTCACGATTGGCCAAAATAAGTCTCCGGATTCGGAGCCCCCTTTGGTGCATGACACCTTAGGCCGAACAAGTCTCCGGATTCGGAGCCCCCTTTGGTGCATGACACCTTAGGGGCGAACAAGTCTTCGGATTCGGAGCCCCCTTTGGTGCATGACACCTTAGGGCCGAACAAGTCTCCGGATTCGGAGCCCCCTTTGGTGCATGACACCTTAGGGCCGAATAAGTCTCCGGATTGGGAGCCCCCTTTGGTGCATGACACCTTAGGGCCGAACAAGTCTCCGAATTCGGAGCGCCCTTCGTGGATATCACGATTGGCCAAAATAAGTCTCCGGATTCGGAGCCCCCTTTGGTGCATGACACCTTAGGGCCGAACAAGTCTCCGAATTCGGAGCGCCCTTCGTGGATATCACGACTGGCCAAAATAAGTCTCCGGATTCGGAGCCCCCTTTGGTGCATGACACCTTAGGGCCGAATAAGTCTCCGGATTCGGAGCCCCCTTTGGTGCATGACACCTTAGGGCCGAACAAGTCTCCGAATTCGGAGCGCCCTTCGCGGATATCACGATTGGCCAAAATAAGTCTCCGGATTGGGAGCCCCCTTTGGTGCATGACACCTTAGGGCCGAACAAGTCTCCGAATTCGGAGCGCCCTTCGTGGATGTCACGATTGGCCAAAATAAGTCTCCGGATTCGGAGCCCCCTTTGGTGCATGACACCTTAGGGCCGAACAAGTCTCCGGATTCGGAGCCCCCTTTGGTGCATGACACCTTAGGGCCGAATAAGTCTCCGGATTCGGAGCTCCCTTTTGGTGCATGACACCTTAGGGCCGAACAAGTCTCCGAATTCGGAGCGCCCTTCGTGGATATGACGATTGGCCAAAATCAGTCTCCGGATTCGGAGCCCCCTTTGGTGCATGACACCTTAGGGCCGAACAAGTCTCCGAATTCGGAGCGCCCTTCGTGGATATCACGACTGGCCAAAATAAGTCTCCGGATTCGGAGCCCCCTTTGGTGCATGACACCTTAGGGCCGAATAAGTCTCCGGATTCGGAGCCCCCTTTGGTGCATGACACCTTAGGGCCGAACAAGTCTCCGAATTCGGAGCGCCCTTCGTGGATATCACGATTGGCCAAAATAAGTCTCCGGATTCGGTGCCCCCTTTGGTGCATGACACCTTAGGGCCGAATAAGTCTCCGAATTCGGAGCCC
Source organism: Camellia japonica (assembly GCA_030407325.1). NCBI lineage: Eukaryota > Viridiplantae > Streptophyta > Magnoliopsida > Ericales > Theaceae > Camellia > Camellia japonica. The sequence goes on from JAPPVO010000007.1 coordinate 114,369,599, forward strand.
CCTTTGGTGCATGACGCCTTAGGGCAAAATAAGTCTCCGAATTCGGAGCCCCCTTTGGTGCATGACACCTTAGGGCCGAACAAGTCTCCGAATTCGGAGCGCCCTTCGTGGATATCACGATTGGCCAAAATAAGTCTCCGGATTGGGAGCCCCCTTTTGGTGCATGACACCTTAGGGCCGAACAAGTCTCCGAATTCGGAGCGCCCTTCGTGGATATCACGATTGGCCAAAATAAGTCTCCGGATTCGGAGCCCCCTTTGGTGCATGACACCTTAGGGCCGAACAAGTCTCCGAATTCGGAGCGCCCTTCGTGGATATCACGACTGGCCAAAATAAGTCTCCGGATTCGGAGCCCCCTTTGGTGCATGACACCTTAGGGCCGAATAAGTCTCCGGATTCGGAGCCCCCTTTGGTGCATGACACCTTAGGGCCGAACAAGTCTCCGAATTCGGAGCGCCCTTCGTGGATATCACGATTGGCCAAAATAAGTCTCCGGATTCGGAGCCCCCTTTGGTGCATGACACCTTAGGGCCGAACAAGTCTCCGAATTCGGAGCGCCCTTCGTGGATATCACGATTGGCCAAAATAAGTCTCCGGATTCGGAGCCCCCTTTGGTGCATGACACCTTAGGGCCGAACAAGTCTCCGAATTCGGAGCGCCCTTCGTGGATATCACGACTGGCCAAAATAAGTCTCCGGATTCGGAGCCCCCTTTGGTGCATGACACCTTAGGGCCGAATAAGTCTCCGGATTCGGAGCCCCCTTTGGTGCATGACACCTTAGGGCCGAACAAGTCTCCGAATTCGGAGCGCCCTTCGCGGATATCACGATTGGCCAAAATAAGTCTCCGGATTGGGAGCCCCCTTTGGTGCATGACACCTTAGGGCCGAACAAGTCTCCGAATTCGGAGTGCCCTTCGTGGATGTCACGATTGGCCAAAATAAGTCTCCGGATTCGGAGCCCCCTTTGGTGCATGACACCTTAGGGCCGAACAAGTCTCCGGATTCGGAGCCCCCTTTGGTGCATGACACCTTAGGGCCGAACAAGTCTCCGGATTCGGAGCCCCCTTTGGTGCATGACACCTTAGGGCCGAATAAGTCTCCGGATTCGGAGCCCCCTTTGGTGCATGACACCTTAGGGCCGAACAAGTCTCCGAATTCGGAGCGCCCTTCGTGGATATCACGATTGGCCAAAATAAGTCTCCGGATTCGGAGCCCCCTTTGGTGCATGACACCTTAGGGCCGAACAAGTCTCCGAATTCGGAGCGCCCTTCGTGGATATCACGACTGGCCAAAATAAGTCTCCGGATTCGGAGCCCCCTTTGGTGCATGACACCTTAGGGCCGAATAAGTCTCCGGATTCGGAGCCCCCTTTGGTGCATGACACCTTAGGGCCGAACAAGTCTCCGAATTCAGAGCGCCCTTCGCGGATATCACGATTGGCCAAAATAAGTCTCCGGATTCGGAGCCCCCTTTGGTGCATGACACCTTAGGGCCGAACAAGTCTCCGAATTCGGAGCGCCCTTCGTTTATGTCACGATTGGCCAAAATAAGTCTCCGGATTCGGAGCCCCCTTTGGTGCATGACACCTTAGGGCCGAACAAGTCTCCGGATTCGGAGCCCCCTTTGGTGCATGACACCTTAGGGCCGAACAAGTCTCCGAATTCGGAGCGCCCTTCGTGGATATCACGATTGGCCAAAATAAGTCTCCGGATTCGGAGCCCCCTTTGGTGCATGACACCTTAGGGCCGAACAAGTCTCCGAATTCGGAGCGCCCTTCGTGGATATCACGACTGGCCAAAATAAGTCTCCGGATTCGGAGCCCCCTTTGGTGCATGACACCTTAGGGCCGAATAAGTCTCCGGATTCGGAGCCCCCTTTGGTGCATGACACCTTAGGGCCGAACAAGTCTCCGAATTCGGAGCGCCCTTCGCGGATATCACGATTGGCCAAAATAAGTCTCCGGATTGGAGCCCCCTTTGGTGCATGACACCTTAGGGCCGAACAAGTCTCCGAATTCGGAGCGCCCTTCGTGGATGTCACGATTGGCCAAAATAAGTCTTCGGATTCGGAGCCCCCTTTGGTGCATGACACCTTAGGGCCGAACAAGTCTCCGGATTCGGAGCCCCCTTTGGTGCATGACACCTTAGGGCCGAATAAGTCTCCGGATTCGGAGCCCCCTTTGGTGCATGACACCTTAGGGCCGAACAAGTCTCCGAATTCGGAGCGCCCTTCGTGGATATCACGATTGGCCAAAATAAGTCTCCGGATTCGGAGCCCCCTTTGGTGCATGACACCTTAGGGCCGAACAAGTCTCCGAATTCGGAGCGCCCTTCGTGGATATCACGATTGGCCAAAATAAGTCTCCGGATTCGGAGCCCCCTTTGGTGCATGACACCTTAGGGCCGAATAAGTCTCCGGATTCGGAGCCCCCTTTGGTGCATGACACCTTAGGGCCGAACAAGTCTCCGAATTCGGAGCGCCCTTCGTGGATATCACGATTGGCCAAAATAAGTCTCCGGATTCGGAGCCCCCTTTGGTGCATGACACCTTAGGGCCGAATAAGTCTCCGAATTCGGAGCCCCCTTTGGTGCATGACACCTTAGGGCAAAATAAGTCTCCGAATTCGGAGCCCCCTTTGGTGCATGACACCTTAGGGCCGAACAAGTCTCCGAATTCGGAGCGCCCTTCGTGGATATCACGATTGGCCAAAATAAGTCTCCGGATTCGGAGCCCCCTTTGGTGCATGACACCTTAGGGCCGAACAAGTCTCCGAATTCGGAGCGCCCTTCGTGGATATCACGATTGGCCAAAATAAGTCTCCGGATTCGGAGCCCCTTTGGTGCATGACACCTTAGGGCCGAACAAGTCTCCGAATTCGGAGCGCCCTTCGTGGATATCACGATTGGCCAAAATAAGTCTCCGGATTCGGAGCCCCCTTTGGTGCATGACACCTTAGGGCCGAATAAGTCTCCGGATTCGGAGCCCCCTTTGGTGCATGACACCTTAGGGCCGAACAAGTCTCCGAATTCGGAGCGCCCTTCGTGGATATCACGATTGGCGAAAATAAGTCTCCGGATTCGGAGCCCCCTTTGGTGCATGACACCTTAGGGCCGAATAAGTCTCCGAATTCGGAGCCCCCTTTGGTGCATGACACCTTAGGGCAAAATAAGTCTCCGATTCGGAGCCCCCTTTGGTGCATGACACCTTAGGGCCGAACAAGTCTCCGAATTCGGAGCGCCCTTCGTGGATATCACGATTGGCCAAAATAAGTCTCCGGATTGGGAGCCCCCTTTGGTGCATGACACCTTAGGGCCGAATAAGTCTCCGGATTGGGAGCCCCCTTTGGTGCATGACACCTTAGGGCAAAACAAGTCTCCGAATTCGGAGCCCCCTTTGGTGCATGACGCCTTAGGGCTGAACAAGTCTCCGAATTCGGAGCGCCCTTCGTGGATATCACGATTGGCCAAAATAAGTCTCCGGATTCGGAGCCCCCTTTTGATGCATGACACCTTAGGGCCGAATAAGTACTGTTCGCCAGACAAGGCATGTCTTATTCGGCCCACAAGGACGACCCATTAAGGTTTAATCCACGTTCCGCCTGAAGCAAGGGCCGATTCCTGAACGAAGGAAAAATATTTAAGCAAAAATATCTAAGCTACACAAACGTTCCGGTAGCAAGCTGTTAAACCATACGGAATGACCTGCCTGATCATTAAAAGTTGGAATTAGGAACGTCCATCTGGCATAACTAAACAAAAGATTTTCTTCAGAGTGAGACTCAATCATATAAAATAATACTTTTTATTTGATTTAAAAGTTGTTACATAGACGCAATCCGCGTTCAAAACATTACAATATCTATCTCTAACTTCTAAGACAAATCACGCATCGATCTAGCCGCGCCCGAATCGGCATGTCGCTGGGCCTCTGACACCATCGACAATGTCAAGGCCAAGATCCAAGACAAGAGAGGTTAGGGGCAACGGTCGTCGTGTCTCCTTTCGGGGCGATCTGCTTCAACGACCTGGAGATTGACGTGTTTCCAGTTTCTCCTTTCAGCGGTCCACCTCCTACATTGGAGAATCCCCCGACGCAAACCATGTGAGCGCCAGGTTCAGCCGGAATCTCAGCCCCTGCGACTATCATCACCACCTGATGGTGACAACACTTGACCACCCCACGCGATAGATGTTTGATTGCATGAGGCGCTTCTACCGCTTTTATTCTCAATAAAGGCCGCGATCTCGAGGCCCAAATCCCGAGGCGATTTTATCAATGTTAAATCCCACGAGACAAGCGTCGGTCAACATTCTCCACGACCTAGTTAACCCAACGGTTGGCAAAAACGCACGCGCACAGGCTGCGCAAGGCCAAAGATTTATCCCACCCAATCCAATCGGCCAGACTTCTTCAAAATTTCAACGACATACGCCGCAATGGCTTTATTAAAAAGTAAACGGCCATTGCATGCGTTCCGACCACGCACAACAAATCAAAGTATCAATTTAACACGCCGAATGCAGTCAAGTCAACAAAGCGTTTTCTTCTTTTTTATATATATATACGACCAACCAAGAAATTACATAATAGCAAACGCGACCAGCGTTCGAACTTTACAATAATTAAAGTCAGACGGCATCGCCCTCATCCTCACTCTTTTCAACCTCGAAAGCAGAAAACGGAAAATCCTCATTGTGATAGAGAGGTGACGCCGCATCAATGCCTGACAAGCGAAGAGATTCGGCGACTTGAGATGCCTTGATCCAACCGTGCCTGAACCCACGATTTTCACATCGGCAAACCTCTTCGGCAAGCGTCTCCTTAGTCTTTTGGATTCCAACCAAGCGCCCCTCATGAAAACCTTTTTCATAAGACCTCCCCTTGGCGGACTCCAATGCGAACATGCTGGCCGTTTCTCGATCGGCAATGGCAGCACTTATAAGCCGACTGGTAACCCTCTCTTCCACGATTGGATTCGGATTCACCTGCCCAGCCGGTTGCGGCTGAGCCGCTCTGATCTCTCTTAACTCACGTTCAGCCGCCTCCACGCGAGCCTCTAAACTACGGATACGCTCTTCCTTCTTCTCCATTTCTCGACGGGCGGCGCGCAATCGCATTCCGACTTCATAAGCCGTATAGAGCCCTTTCACCGCCCCATGAATGCCCTCGCGAAATACTTCGTAGTCCTGACGACCGACCATTGACTGCTGCACTTCCGGAGGAAATATTTGTCGAGCAAATTCGACAGCCACGTCTGGATCTCGAACGATCGAGTCCGCTTCTGTCATAGGTTTATTCCTCACAAATACTGCGAAACTTAATGGGCGCGGATTCGCGTCTGGTCTCCTATCAACTTGGGCGTGTGGCGATTTCCCCTGGGACTGCCTATCCCGTCTGGGCGACCTACTACGACGTCTAGGAGACTGACGCCTCTGTCGACCCATAGCACTCTTACTCCCAGCTCGCAAGGGCGCACCACGGTGTTCACTTTGCCTCATGTCACCACCAAGCTCAGCCAATGTCTTGGCTTCCCCTTTGCTGTTAAAGAAGAGTTTGTTGGACATTCGTACAATTGATATTCTCTCAGGAGTCTTAATTAGATAAGATACCAGACTCTTAAAAGCTATCCCTTTAATCATTTAACGCTCGCACAGGCAGCACGATCGAGGCAAGTTCATTAATCGCGACACCCAATCGACTGACGCCGACTAAGTTAGGGCCGAGGATCAGTAGGCAGTGAAATTGCAAATGGTGATTTTGATGGAATATGTATTGAATCTGCAGAAAACTAAAGTTTGGATAAACAATATGCAATATACGGCTTGTTTAGAATAGTAACCCCTGGGGCAAGGGCAGATTCATCCATGTATACGGCCAAACTACCCCAGCCGGCTCACGAATCGATCCAGAAGTCCTTATCATAAACCCCCTGGGGCAAGGGCCGATTCGTCAATATAAGGGCCGAAGATCATTCGTCAATATAAGGGCCGAATATCAGTAGGCAGTGAAATTGCAAATGGTGATTTTGATGGAATATGTATTGAATCTGCAGAAAACTAAAGTTTGGATAAACAACATGCAATATACGGCTTGTTTAGAATAGTAACCCCCTGGGGCAAGGGCAGATTCATCCATGTATACGGCCAAACTACCCCAGCCGGCTCACGAATCGATCCAGAAGTCCTTATCATAAACCCCCTGGGGCAAGGGCCGATTCGTCAATATAAGGGCCGAAGATCATTCGTCAATATAAGGGCCGAATATCAGTAGGCAGTGAAATCGCAAATGGTGATTTTGATGGAATATGCATTGAATCTGCAGAAAACTAAAGATAAACAATAGTTCCAAATAAAATCACTCGGACCAAATTCAGGGTTTCCCCACAATATATGCAATCCCATTTTACCAAATGCATTGATGAACACAGCATTCATTCATTAAAGTTAAACCACAGAACTCCTTTATACAAAGCGTGCGGCGGTAAAGCAAAAAATTACAAGGGAAATTTTCATCAATAAATTGCGCACAGATGTTAACCAATTTATACATGAAAACTACCCTGGATCAACAAAGCATTATCCAAAAGAAGAAAAAAAACAAAAACAAAAAGACGGCTGCCTAATAAACGGCCCCCAGATCACTCGTCGGTATCAGATTCAAGTGGCTCAACATCCACCTATTCATAAGGTATCGGCAAGTCCAATGTAACCTCAGCGGCGGCAAGGGCCCTGAGCCAGCCATGTTTGAACCCGCGATTCTCAAACTTGGACACTTCTTCAACATATTCTGATAGAGCGGCCCCCCTCCCTGCTTCGAAGGCCTCCGATTCAGCTTTTTCGCGAGCCGCCTTAAGCTCCTTTAACTGAGCTTCCGCCTCAGCAAGTGCCTCCTTGGAAAGTTTGAGCGACTCCGCGCTCACATTCGCTCTACCCTCAGCATCAATACGAAGCTGTTCGGCCACACGAGCCCTCTCTTTCTCCGCTTCGGCCCTCGCGCTCTCCATTTCAGCCCTCATAATTTCGAACTCGGCCCTGCTTTTTTGACCCTGCACCTCTGTTTGCAAATGGTCAATTCTCCCGAGAGCATCACGAAGACGGCGACCCAAGTCGGTGATCCTTCCGACCGTCTGCAAAACAACTCGGTATGATTAGACGCGTTCAACAAAGAAGGCGAAATAAAGATGACCTACCAGGAGTGCCGATTGAGCAGTTAGGGCAACGGCCATAATGTCAGGCACGGCACCAAAGGCTTTGTTGTCAGCCGGCAGAGAAATCGAAGCCGCCAAGCTCAGAGCCACGGCCGGATCCTCGGCGGCTGAAGCGTCGGATAAAATCGGCATATCCCTGATTTTTGGCTGAATAACGAACGGAGCGATCGCGTCCGTTTCTTCAAGCCGAGGCCGTTTGCTAGCAGAGCCAGCTTCTGAACTCGCTTCCCCTTCGGCACCGCGTTTTTGGCCTTGCTCCGGAATCGGCCGTTTCTCATCAATTTGTCCTCCACCCTCTTTTTCCGTATCGGACGCAACGACCACTATCTCCTCCGAATCGGGTACGGACGGCTTGATCGAGCTGGGATCTAATACGGCACATTCAGCCTTCTTTCGGGCGGCCATGCGCTCCGCATTTCTTTTGCGGGCCATCTGCGTCAGGCTTTCCTTCGCCATACCCTCAAAGAAATCGCCGGGTAGATCCCCCAAATTTGCAAAAATATCCCCGGAAGAGAAATCTGTTCGTCCCGAGGCGGATGGCTCGGTGGCCTCAAATGCCGAGCGTATAACCTCGTCGCCTTCTACTATTCTCTCAGTAGACCCCCCCTCCGGATCGGCGACCACTTCAACGCTGGGCTCGGCGTCTTCTCCCGAATCAGGAGCTACGAGACCGATCTGCCTAAGGTTTTTGAAGCTGGGGAAGATAAGCGCCGAGAGCTGTTGATCGCCGACTGGAATCGGAATGTTATCTGCGGCCGAGAAAGTAGTATAAGTGGGTTCGTACCGAAGGAGAATATGGGCGGCTCTCCCCTGCCGTTGTACGTTTGGACGACCGAAATACCTGAGTGCAGTCTTGACTTCCCCAAGAACCGCGTCGTCAACCGAAGTCAGAATCTTCTTCAACCTATTACCTGCGGAAAACGAAAAGCGATTTAGAACAAAAAAGCCGAATAAGAGGCAGACCAACAAACAGGACATCGCGTGGCAACCTGGATCGCCCTTATGTCTGGGAATAGGGTCCAGGCGATCCTCTCCTTCAGCGAACTCCCAATTACCTCGAACGTTGACCATCACGTCGTCAACCCGTTTGCCAGAACTGGCAAGCATAGTCACCAAGTGATGGTCGGTATCTTTGGCCCTGAGAAAGTATCGCCCCAGCCGACCGGAGGATTTGGCTAGGGAGTAACAATGCCGAATGGCCGGAATCCCAAGGTTAATCCTAAGGCGTCGGTTCAACTCTAAGATCCCCATAATGATTCGAAAGAAATTTACGTTGGGTTGAGAGGGAATCAAACCCCAATATCGAAGAACGGCCCTAAGGAGCGGGTGTAGGGGAAAACGGACACCGCCCTCCGCAATGGATAAAAGAGGGAATACGATCGTGTTCTGATCTTCCCTCTCCATGTCAAGAGCATTGTCCGTTACAAGGGATAAATGGACATCGTCAGGAATGGAAAAATGCTGCCGGAAGCCGGAGACGCGACCCTCAGAAAGGAGGTCTTTCAAATGTTTGGCCATCCTAGCAAGGAGCTAAGTATTCGCCGAAGCTAAAATAGCAAATAGAAAAATAGGATTACAAAGAAGGAATAAGAAAACTTACGAAGAACAGATGAGACAAAGGAAGGCGGGAGAAGCTGCAGAAGACGCGAGTCACGGAGGGATATGCACTGGCAATCCAAAAGTCTCAAAAAGATCGACGAAATATGGATTCGAAAGGGCCAAAGTTTCAAATCGCAATAAATGCTGAGGTATACATGAATAGAGCGGGAAAGCACAATGATGAGCAAAAGGCGTGTGCTTCCTGACATGTTGGGGCGCGCGAAGCCGCCTGACACTAAATTCCTCAAATTCCGAACCAAACACGCCGATTTACTGACCGTCAACAGGGAGTTCGGGGGGCAATTGTGGTTGCCGAATAAATGGCAAGGATGGGGGAGGTATATCTTAAGAGCTGTACTCTAGCCGGCGTACATCCCGCATAGACATGGAGGCCGAATAGGGAAGGATCCCTAGGGCCGAATAATGGAAAATAATAATGATTGAAAAAGTAGGCTCTGGTCCCGAGGATCATAAAAAGAACAAGTATAAGTATAGAGGCAACGAACTAGAAAAGGTATGTAAAAAAAAAATCACTTCTAATAACTTAGTAAACAAGCTTTCTTGAGGAAAACTGACTTGTCCGTCGGAGTGCTAATTCCGGCACCCCCGACCGGAGTACTTGTGTCTTTGCAGGTGACTAGCAGAGGATCATCAGCGTCTCCCAGGATCCGAAGAGTATTTCCAACCCATTTCCCCACATATATATATATTAGTTGTGAATTATTTAACTAAGTGTAATGGGTGCCTCTAAATGAAATTACCAAAAAGCCCCAAACCTTACCATTATCTTCTACCCTGGCTAGTTGGCACCACTAGCAGCTCCAACAGCCACCGCACCCCCCTTACCACCCTCTCCATCTCTCACCTTGCAGCCCCTCCCCACCCCACTTTGGCGATCCCCCGTCCCTTTTCCCTCACCTAGACCTTCCCCCCCCCTCTCCTCACGCAGATGTTACTGCTGCTGTCGCTAGCCACACTCACCCCAGAACCCTCCCGTCCTTGCTCTCTTCCCCCTCGTTTGAAACTGTAGCTCATGATTCGAACAACTAATGTCGAACAAATTGTGATGGTTGGGATGTATACCATCGAATAATTGGTGGTGGGTAGGGAAGGGATAAATCGTTGGATCTGGGGGGAGGAGATCGCGAGTGGGGAGTTGGGAGAAAGGGAGATCACGATTGGGGAGGTGGGATTTAGCGTTGCAGTTTGACAGGGAAGGAAGGGGAGATAGCGTCGGGCTGCAAGGAAGGAAGGGGAGGGAGCTGCGTGCTGCCGGAAGGGTGCTGTCAGAGATGATGGGGTGGCGGTGGTGGCGCCGGAGGTGGAGGGGTTGGAATGGATGGGGATAAAGTTGGTGTTAGTTGGGGTGCTCAAGGAAAAAGAACAAAATTGAATTCAGAGATTTGGGTGCTTAAAGAAATGGGATGGCCAACAACAAATTTGGGGTGCATTTAGAGGCACCCAAGTGTAATTCACTAAGCTGGATGGGTTATGGGCGAATAGACTATTTTACCCTTCAAACATGACATGTGCCGTTCACGTGTGACACAAAACTTGAAAGAAAGGGGAAAAATCTAGCAAATTGAAATTATAGGACCAAAATGACACAAGGGGTAAAATATATGGACTGTTGGTGTAATTTTTCCTTGTTTTTATGTGTACATGACAAGTGCAAAATGAACTGGACTTAGTACATTTTTGTGTGGAGTTTGTGATCTTTACCTAGGACATTCATAGTGTGATTAGCATGATATTAGAGACCTCATATTCGTCAACATGTTAACATAATTTATCTAACTAGGGAATATTTGATCTAAAATTTTGTTGACATATTTTTGTTGTGTGTCATTAAAGATTTGCCATGTTGGTGTAGTTATGTTCTGTTCTTATCAATGCCACATTAGAATTTAATCATATTTTGGGCAACACTAAATCTTATATTGTATTTCATCCTTAATTTTTTTTTCATTTTTTTAATTAAAAATGTAATTTCTTTTGGAGCTATATCTCTTATTAAACCCTCTTGTGGAGATAGGTGATTTTGGAATCTTGGTAAGATCCGGTTTCAGTGTCTCAAAATCTCTTTTTTTCAATTTCCTCTCAGCACTGGTGGCACTAGGAGGAACAGCATTGGTTAGTATTGTCTCAGTATGGCAAGTTGAATCCTCCCCACTCTTTTTTAGTAGTCCCAAAATAATTGAAGAATTAATAAACACGTTTTACGAATATTGCCACACAGGCTTTAGTCATGGGCCAAGATCCAGGACAATCATCTTTGATTGAGGTAAAGAATCTTCAAGAAATGATCTGAGAAAGTTCATTTTGGCACTGAGGGTATCATATGCATTAGTAGTAATCCAAACATGTTTTTGTTGTTTTTGTTTTCAGGGATTCACGGCAGGCGGGTTTGTTTACATTGCAGTTGCCGGAGTGCTGGCAGAAACGAACAATGGCAGCAGCTCAGCAACAAAAAAGTACAGCATTCCAGTTAACCTCACTGATGTCTGGAATGGCAGTTGCGCTTTGTATATCCCTTGTTGAATGAATTTAAATCAGCTTCAAATCTATGTGTTTAAATTTGTAGTTTCAAAGATCAATGTAATTTAAGTTGTTAATCGACTATTATCAGGATCGGTATCAATTTTTATTTTTCTAAATTTTGTACTGTGTCATGTACTTTTAGTAATAGAAAGATAGAAATTAACATATTAATTTGCTCATGGCACCAACCTATGCCATGAACCTAACTTTGGTGTAAACTTGGGCCCATATAAACAATGTACTGTTAGCCACACATCTGTTTTTGACACACAGGATGGGTACAGAATATAGTTTTATGCCTTTATGGTTTCAGTTAAAATGTCTTTTTAGGTTTTGTTATGTTTGAGTTTGACTTTGAAACAGCTCAATGGAAAATATTTTTCATGTTCTAAAACTAAATAATGTTTGTCATCTAAGTTTATCAGAAAACGAAGCGTTCACGTTGAATACATTGTTCTACACAGAAAGTTTGTATAATTTTTTCTATTTGTATATCCATTACTCATTTCTTCAACGACCATTTTCCTCGTCTGCGAAATCTGTCTAAATTGGTAGGATATCAAAGACAACATATCCACATAAATATCAGAATTTTTGCAGGAACTTTGATTGCTGGAATCGCTTTCCATAGCCTCAACAAACTGTTATCCTCTGTAGCTCCAACCATAACCTCATATCCTCAACCAATATTGTACTCAATTTTTGCTGAGAACTGCCAAGTCCAATCAAGTCCAATCGTCCCTTGCATTCGTAATTGAGATAGATATGCTCACAATGATATCAGGTAGAATATTGCACAAAATTTTCGTAATTGAGATAGGTATGCCCACAATGATATCAGGTAGTTTATAGCACAACATTGCGAAGTGTGGGTAAAAAGTGTACACAAACGACTCAAGTAACACCTTCCTTGCCAAACATAAACATTTCTCTCTCTATCCTGGATGCCTCTGTTTAACCCATCCACGACAAATTTAAAGAGCTCCGTCTTTTTTTGTTGATCGGCAAAAGAGCTCCATCTTAGACCCACCCATATGCGAAGGCAACCCCAAGTATCTTTGAACATAATTGACAAACCTTAAATACAAATCAAAAAGAGAAACGGTGATAACAAATTCCCTTGTCTCAACCCCCTAGATGGAACAATGAACCCAAGTTTGTACCCGTTAATCAACAAGGAATGAAATACAATATAGACAAATTACATAATCAACCGGATCCACTGCATTGCAAATCCCGACTTGGTCATAATAGCCACCAGATGGCCATTCAACTCTATCATAGGCCTAGCTCATGTCAAGCTTAACAGCCATAGAACAAATTTTACCATACCTCTGATTTTTCAGATAGTGCATGATCTCTTTGGATAATAGAACAATTTCAACCATACCTCTGATTTTTCAGATAGTGCATGATCTCTTTGGATAATAGAACAATTTCAACCATACCTCTCATTTTTCTATTTGTATATCATTACTATTTGTGAATCATGATCACGATGATGAAAATTATGTTTTTAAATGAAGGGACCACACCATGCCACATCATTCTATACAAAATTTTTCCTATCCGCATATCACTACTTAAACTATTAATGCATGGTGAATAAGTGATGCATCATGTGTGCAAAGTATATAAAAATGAAGGATATATTGTCAACTCAAATGCCCTGTCCCTCCCAGTTGAAGTGGCTGGCCATACCAAACACCTAAATTTGCTTAAACCATGTAAATTTGGAGTCACAAACTCTACTCCTATTTTATATTTTGATAGTAAACAAGTTATGGAATAATACTCCAATAATTTCCTCACAAACAAAAGTTATATATTACAGATAAGCACTCACAAACAGTTATATTACATACAAGCAGACTTAACTAACAATTTCTAGTACAATCAAAAACTCAATCTCTAATTGGTATATTTTCTCTGATAGCACCTTTGAAAACACCATTTCTATTTGATTCAGAACAAGGGAGGGAAGCCATGGCAAGACAATCTTCATCCTGAAACATATTATCAAACTGGTTTTACATTTTCAGCCAAAGGAAAACAAGCTTTAAAAAAAAAAAAAAAAAAAAAATGGGCCCCAATTAGTACACTAATGTGTGTTTGGAAGGGGAATGATTAAGTACACATCTAACCTTTGGCATAATGCACAAACCTATAACCTCAAGGTTATTAGGCCAAGTCTTAACTATTAAAGGTTAATATTTTGCATTATAAAATTACATTGGGGTTTCTCAACATTCTTTAGCTTCTGTGTAACTCACTACTAATAATTTTATATTTTTCACAAACGTATCCTAATCGCACCCGTATTCTATTTTTTTTGGTTTTGTTGTATTGCCATATCTGTATCGTATCATATCTGTATTTCGTATCCATATCCATGCTTCCTAGTCTAGGAGGAAGAGGGCACCTCTATATAAAAACAAGCATCCCTATATGTGAGAGGTACGTGAATTTATGTGTTAATTTGAGTTATCGTTACTCTATCGAAATATCTTGAGATATTAGTTTACTGACTTTATCATCAGAGTGACCTCCCGATTTATTGCAGACATGGATCTAGGCAGTGTGTTCTACGGCTGTTTTTCTAGAATTCCAGGAGAAACATCAAAGTATTGGTTGTGTGGTCAAATTTTAGCATACACATACTCCATACATTTTATTTTTTGATAATATTTTTATGCGAGATTTGGTCAAAGATCTCTGATAATCAAACTTTAATGCATTAAGGACAAGCACAAAAAGTTTTCCTTGAAAAGTCTAACACATACCACTATTATCAAAATATTAAATTTTAAAATAATATAACTTTTGACGTACATGTCGATTTTTAATAGGATTCACGTTGACTATGAAATTCTTAGAGAGAAAAAAAAAATTATTACTGTCGAAATTGATATAAACAGTAACAGTAACAGTAACATGTTACTCTGTCTTACAATAACATGTTACTCTGTTTAACAGTAACATGTTACTCTGGCAATATTGTCCAAGGAAAAAAAAGAGCATATATATATATTTTACTTTGTCCTTAATTATATATTTTCTCCTTAGGGGTTTATGAAGCAAAATAAATTGAGCTATCTTTTTTACCAAACAAAGGTCCAATGGAAGGATTTTGGCTAAATTTCCTTCTTTTTTTTTTTTTTTATTTACTTTTTCAAGATCCTTAATTTTTTTCCATACTTGACCACATGGATATTGTTATCTAATACTTACATATCACATATACCAAAAATGTTTACAAAAATTTAAAAAAATTAAATAAAAATAAAAATGAAATATGAAAAAACATAAAATGCTATATGCTCAATTAAATTAAAAAATAAAAAATGAAAATGAAGTGAAAGAAACTATTTTTATGTAATTGTAAATTAGAAATTTCGGTTGCTATATCCTTCGAGAAAATCTAATATAAAAATTATCTTGTGTGCTAAACGTAATTTTTATACTTCAATGTTACTGATATACGTAATAACATACATATCTATTAGTTAATATTTACAATAAAATATTAATAATAACACAATTAAAACACGACTTTAGTGCAATTCAAATGAAAACAATTCATTCACATAATTTCAACGGAGTATTTTTTTCTTTTAACTTTTAAAATTATTACTTTAATTTTTAAGATAAAATTTTAACTATTTTTAAGATAAAATTTTATATATACACAATGTAGATTTCTTTTATTTGATGTAGGGTTGAAAACAAAATGAGAAATATGACAGAGAAAAGAAAAAATTAAACATAAATATAAAAAAGAACATACCTTTACAAGTTATATCATTACACTTTGACTCAACGGCCTTTCCCAATCAGCACTTTGAGCCAATTATTTCCAATGCTCTCTTGCTCTTCCTTAATTTTCCTGACAGATTCCACAACAGTGAAGCCACAATCGTTTACCTCAATCAGCTGCAGAGTGAGTATATCCCCCAAACTAGATGGTATTTCCTCGAGCTTTTTACATAATTCCAACGATAAATGTTGAAGGCTTGGAAAGTGACTAGAGCAGGTGATCCATTCCTCAACTATGAGTGACTTCAGTTTCAAGAATTTAAGTCGAGGAAACCCACCGTCAGTTGTTGCCCATTGCCGTCCCCAACCAGCAATATATTCTAATTTCAGAAGCTCAAGGTTGGGTAACAACATCCCAAGGATTGATATATCCTCCCACTTTATCTTTGTATCTTTCAAGGTTAGCCTTTTAACATTTGTAGGAAACTTGACCCATCGGAAATTGGTTGGGTACAAGAACTCATCGTGTAGCTTCAAAGTCTCAAGATGTCTTAAAAATTCTAGATTAGGAAACATCAAATTCCCTGAATCTGACGACAGACATTCCCAAATTCCCAGCTTTGTAAGAAAAGGAGTTCTTGCCAATAACTCCTGAACATGTCCACAATTGTTTAAGTTTGTGATGGATCGTAGGTTTTCTAATATAGAGGGCTGGTTGTGATCTGTTACTGCTTCTTCAGAACATAAAGACGCATCATATTTTGCTCCTCCTTTAGCATAAAGGTGCCTCAACTTTGGAATCTTCCAAACATTACATGGCAGAATAACCCTCATCCTTTGTGCAGAAATAATAATAAGTGTTTCTAGGTTTGAGAGATTGGATATTGATGGCGGTAATTCATAGGAACTTTTCAAATAAATTGCCAAATACCTCAAATTAACAAGTTGGGTTAATTCTTTTGAAAAGAAGGCACTGATGTACCATATGTCCAACACTCTAAGAAGTTTGAAGGTCCAACAAATAAACAAGCACACATCACCAATCGGATTGCCGGCATAACTAATTTTTTTCTCAAACTTATTTCTGAAGCACAATAATGATTGAACAACTGCTGGGGAATAAGACTTGAGATCATGACCAAATTCTAGTAAGAAGTAAGGATGGATGCACAGGCGGCGCTGCTTATTTGTTTCGTAATTACTTGAAGAAGAAGGAGAAGCGTCTTTATAATTGTGAATCCACTCCAAGAAATTAATTTCCCTGGCTTTCTTCAAGCATAAATCATGCAACAAATCATGCATACGACATGCTTTAATTCGACCATCAAACCTTTTTTGAGCAACAATTACCAGACTTCTCTGAATTAGATCCATTAAGTAATCCTCTGCTACTTCCTCCAAGCTTCTCTGCCCAATTTTTTGTATAAACCCCTCAGCTACCCACAAACAAATCAACTTCTGCACCAGGATTTCTTGGTCTTCTGGAAATGCTCCTAAATAGAGAAAGCATGGTTTCAAGTGGCGAGGCAAGTGATTGTAACTCAGTGCTAGTGTGTCTAAGTACTGGTTTGGATCACTAACAATGTATGAGCTTACACTTTGGGCAACTTGTTTCCACGACTCTTGTGCCTTGTTGTCCTTTGCAAGAAGTCCTGCTATTACAACAATTGCAAGTGGAAGCCCTTCACATTTTTTCGTTATTTGCTTCCCAATTCCAATCAATTCTGGAGGGCAACTTTCATTTTGAAACACCTTCCGTTGTAATAACTCCCAACTCTCTTCTTCAGTGAGAAAACGCAGACAATGAGGATGGCAATCAGGTGAGGCATGAATAGGCAGCTCTTTGAGGCGACTAGTGAACATAACTCTACTTCCATTGTTGTCATTGGGGAAATACATTTTAAGATCGACCCAGGCACCAATATCCCATAAATCATCAATGACAATGAGATATCTCTTGCCTTTTAATTGCTTGTACAACTTTTCGCCTAGCTTCTCATTGGTCATGTTTTTAATTTCATCGACATTAAAAGAACGTAAAATGTCCAACAACATATCTGTTTTTCTGGGTAATTGAGAAGCATAGGTCCATGCACGCATATGAAAGTAGTGTGTGATGTAAGGATCATTGTACAGTTTTGTGGCCAAAGTAGTCTTACCGAGTCCAGGCATCCCAACAATTGATATCATTTGTAGCTGCTTCTTCCCTCCAGCAAGTAGCTTTTTTATAGTCAAGGCCTCATCATCAAAGCCCACTGTAATTTCTTCATCTACCATGGTTCTGTTCTCCATTGACATTGACGAATGGACTCCATCATTGAAATCTTGTAGGAGTTGGATCTGATTTATCTGGTCATAAAACTGCACCACTTTTGCCTCGATCGTCTTAATCTCTTCCATGATATTATTATTTATGCCAAATAAAATATCAAAAAAACTGTCACCGTTGTTGTTGCTGTCCCTCTGCCCTGGAATTTCAACATCGAAAAGACAGATGAGTTTTCTTGTCTTGTCGATCACATAATAAATTTGCATCGGCAGGTTTTTAGCTTCATGGTTCAGCTCATGCTGCTGCTGCTTCTCGTCCATATCCTTGAGAATGATTGCTAGGAATCTTAGCCGATGGTGAAAAGAGTCGAGATGATCAATCTGATCTGTGGTCAAATTGCACGCCTTACTGATGATTAGATGATTCAGTTCATCCAAGACACAATAATTTTCACCCATCTCCCTCCCGAATCTCTCTCTCTGTTTCCATCTCTCCATCTGTCTTTCTCTTTCTCTTTCTCTCCATTCTTCTCTCGCATACCCATACATTTTTTTAATCAGCAAACAGTCAATTGTTCACTGCTTCCATAGCCCCATTTCGGTGCTCTGCTATCTCTCTCAAGTTTTATGTTCTGAAGACGGAGTTCAATCAGAAACTATGAAGCACGGTACGGATACGAGTAATGATATTGGTACGATAAGGGTGCGTCGATACGGTAAAATTCAAAAAATATAGGATACAAATACGCGTTGGTACACTTGTAAAAAAATATTTATTTTAATTTAGAGTAATATAAAAATTAATTAAATGGTTTAATTTGTTAAGGTCCAACCTATAATTAACATTTAATGTCAAAAGTAAAGGTATAAATCAAAATTAAATGTCAATATATTAAATAACTTACAAACCATAGTCTAATTTTAAAATTATATTTAAACATAAAACAAAAAATAAAAAAGAAGTGAGTTTTATCTCTGTAGTAGAAGAAAATATTGATTCAACTGAGGTATGGTACGGCTTGGATATATACTGGGTACATCTGGGTACACCAAAAATTAAGAAGAAAAAATTTAGGTACGTATTTCGTGTACCCCGTGCATATGTAGAAGTATCATACGAGGTACCATACGCCGATAAATACCCGATACAGGTACGGCATGAATTTCAAAGTACCCATGCTTCATAGATCAGAAAAGACTTTGTGGCATCCAAAATGTCAACTCTGGCTAAGATTTGCTTGATTGCAGCTGGCCTATTAGTTTGACAAAATATAACACCGGCTTCCACCGATGTCCTTGAAAGACAACTCTGTTAACAAGAGTCATGAAATAACAAAATTACTTTTACTCCCATCACGCTTCCACACTTCATTTCCCTATCTTTATGCACCACCACTTTCCCAACTACCACTACTCTTCAGCTCATATCATCTCACTTCCACTGGTGCCCCTCTCCCCAATGTCGCCAGAGATCAAAGTGGAAAAAAACAAATTAAAAAAAAAGAAAATTCCAAGAATTAATAACTTGGTTGAGGTGGTGGAAATTGGTTGCGACAATTCAATAAGGTCCTATTTGATTAGCACAATTAATAGTGAAGAGATTAACCATTCATGTTATTAGTGTAACATTAGTTACTCCCTTAGATTAGTGAGATAAATAATTAACTTTTGTCTATTTTATTTTGTAGTAGATATAAAAACATATAATTGCAATTATATAATTGTTTTGTATATTAGTTGTAGGATTATGGGTGATCATTGGTTTAATAGTAAAATCTTGATCTAATAATCTTGAGATAATGGATTTAAGTCAAGGGACAACTGCTTTGTGCACTATGCCAAAGGTTAAATGTGTACCTAATATTTTCTCTCTCAAACACACATTAATATGTATTAATTAGGCTTATATATATATATATATATATATTAGTTGTAGGATTAAAAAAATTGTAAATTTTGTTGAATAGAATATCAATCGAAATCTAATCGAAATAACAAAAATTACAACAAAATAATAGAATATGAGTCCCGTGAATCAATAATTGGAAAATTTATCCAAAACTCCCTACGCCCAACATGTTAATCTGTAAAGGACAGTCCAAAAATTTTACTTCCTAAACCCCTCGAGCAACAAGCGTTTCCTCCATGAAGGACAAACTACTATTTTTTCTCTTTCCTCTAAACAACCTTGCACCTATGTATATATCTCAAAAAATGTGAGAGAACGCAACAATATATACTGAGACATCTTAAATATTTAATCAATTTTAACTCTGTGTTAATATCAACTAATTATAATTAGAGAAAATATATATATTAGATATACTTAAAATGTAATTTAATTTAAGTTAGGGATCATTATGATTTTTTTTTTTTTAAAAGAATAAAAAAAGAGAGAGAAGGATGATAATACAATTAGTTTAATATTTGAGTTATTGGATAATTGGCTATTTGTTTGGATAAGCCTTTTTTTTTTTTTTTATTATTATTATTATTCAAAATTGTTTGGATAAGCTTTGAATGGTGGTAAGGATGAAAACAATAAGGGGTGGCAAATAAAGCCACGTGTTGGTGCTCAGAGACTTGACCCAAGTCTTCTTGAGTGAATCACCTATATAATATAAAGGGAAATATAAACTCTCTTTACCTTTCTTTCATTGTTAAAATAACTAAGAAAAAAATTATACTTTCTAAATCCCCTCATAATTATAAATATTGCATAAAAGACAAAATTTATTATTTGAATATTTTATCAGACTATTTTACCTTCAACTAAATCTTCTCACCTTCTCCACCCACTCTCTCCTCACCTTCTCTGTCTCTCTCCTCCCCATCTAAACACAGTTTCTCTTCATAGCCATGTCAGAGGCCACCTCAGTAGCCGGAGCACCGTCCGCCAATGTATTCCTACCATCAATCGCCATGATTCTCGGCGCCACCCCCTCCTTCGCATCCAATGTCAGTCAAGCCTTCCATTTCTCTTCTGGAAACCCTAGAATTGAAGAAACCAGAGGCTTCATGCACCTCTATCGCAACGATTTCGCATCATCGTCTCCCAAACTTCCTGTAAATCTTAGTCTCTTCTTTGTTCTTCAAATTCTGAATTGTTCAAATTTCGTTCTTGATTTGCATCGAGTTGTTATGAAAAGTTTGATGCTATTTGGAAGCACTTGATTGGGGTTTTTAGTGTTAGAAATTGACGCCATTGCAGTGACTCAAGCTATTGGTGTGGTTTTCGGAGTCGATGAAGAGAAGGAAATACCTTGCTTAGTTGTAAGTCTCTTTTGGTAGGTAGCATCTTCTCTTTCTTGATACAAATACATAACACACACACAGAGAAAGAAAGATGGTGTTGAGGTTGCAAACATAGATGATTTTGTAGAAGATTTTTATTTTTTATTATTAATTTGGCTGGTTGTTAATCTAATTTTTTTTATTTGTTGTTGTTGACTGGAACATATAAATGTTGTTGGAAAGAGAAACAAAGAGAGAAAACTCAGATTATGATCTATATAATTTCAACAGATAAATGTTGATGTTGAGTAAAATTTGACTCTGGTTCATTCATTTAGTATGTATTTTATTTTTTGTAACAGTAAAATTTTACTCTAGTTAAAAGCATGTTGATTTTCTTAACAATATAAAATTTTACTTTGAATCATAGTAAACTTTACTCTGATTCAGAGTAAAATTGTACTTTCAGAGTAAAATTTTACTCTCAATCAGAGTAAAGTTTACTATGATTCAAAGTACAATTTTACTCTGAAATTTTACTCTGGTTAAAAACATGTTGATTTGCTTAACGATATAAAATTTTACTTTGAATCATAATAAAATTTTACTCTGAATTAGAGTAAAATTTACTATGATTCAAAGTAAAATTTTACTCTGAAATACACTGTGAAGATGGCTTAATAAGAGAGCTAATAGATATGAGGGTAATATAGTAAAAGAAACAAGTTTTAAAATATTATGGGATTTTGAAAGTACATATACAATTCTTGTCATTTTGAAAGACAAATTAGACAGTGAGGGATCTATCACCAAATCCCCCTAATATAAATAGGTGAAATCCTGGACGTTGAAGTGACCAAGAGAGAAAGGAATCAGCATAGTGAAAGTCTCTTAGTTGATTAGGAGGTTAGTCTCAAATTATTATTATCACAATACTTAATATGGGTTTAATGTTCTCCCGTTACGTGAGTCTTGACTTAAGCAAAACTTCTTTTGAAAGGTCGGGGTAAGTTCTCAGGTTATAGTTTCTGACTCAAAACAGACAACAAAATACCTTGGTGATCTCTGTATGGGGCGCTGCCTTGAACCTGAGGGAGAGGAGGAGAATTTTCCTATAACAAAAAAATAAAATAAAAATTAAGAGTCGTTTTGTATTATACATTGAGTAAAAATGAATTATTTCATGTAAAATTATTTTATGTAAATTATGCTTTATAAATTATATTAACATTTTAATTATGTTATTTATTTTATGAACCCTATTGGTTTACAAGGGAAATCCATGGGTATGAACTGTTTATAATTTTGGAGATTTGATATTTACTGATGTGTTTTATAAGTACCATCACAAAGGTCACATGCCTTTGGGAACTTAAATAGCATTGGTCATCTGATTAGTCACTTTAGTAACTTTTTGTTTGTCATGGATCCATTGACTCTCTGTTATGTTCTGTACTATGGTTATAATTATTTTACTTATATAATTTTTGCATGATATTTTTGTTATTTAAAAATGATTTATTTATTCGAACCAAACTATTTATTGTTTAGCCTAAATAATTATCCATTGTGACTTTTATAACTTATACTTTCAGTATAATATTTTTCATTCTACCATGTACTTACAGTTGTTAAACCTTTTCAGATAATGAAACTTAGAGAGGAGTTTTTTTTTACCCCATAAAGCAGAACTAGGGCTTGGAATAAATACGTTGTTTTGTTTTGTTTTTGTTTATTTGTAATTATTGCCTGACTCTTTTTAATTAAATAAAAACTCTAATGTACATTTTAAGTACAATAAATATTTATGTACACCTTTTATTTTACTCCACTGCGTTATTAATTCATTTTAATTTAGAATTAATCCTTGGTAACTTTAGAAATCGACTAGTTGCAAAATCTAACCCCTGGGTACTGGGGTTGGGTCGTAACATATACAACACACTAAAGAAGTAAACAAGGTGGTAATGCAAAATATAAATTAAATGCACTAAAGAACTCAATTTTTCTAAAAGCTAATTAGTGAGAGAGTAGAAACAAGTCGACCCCCAACATTGTTCGTCTCATGGAAATCAAGACCCTAAGAAATCAGAATTCAATTCCAAAAATTCATAAACTAAAACGAAGAAAAAGATGAATTTTGAGAGGAAAAAACTTTCATGTCGATCGTTGCAGTGAAAGTAGGTTTGAATTTGGGTCTTGGTTGGGTTTTGATGAAATTAGTGGTGGGTGTAGAAACCAGTGTGATTAAGGAAAGTTTGGTTGAATGATTGGGCCTATTGATTGAAAATTTTATGGGATTGGACGGAATTTGTTGAGTTTGTTGATTGTTGATTGTTGTTTATAGAACTTCCTTCAGGTATATTGAATTGTTGTTGATTTATTATTGAATTGTTGTTGATTTTGAACTTGTAGTGAAGGAACTTGTAGAACTTCTTTCAGTTCATATTCTGTTTTTCTCATTAATACCTTGTTTATGAAGAGAGTAATGTTTTACTTTAGTAGTCAATAACACGTTGCTATGAATTAAAGTAAATTGTCATTATTAATCAGAGTAAAATGTTACTGTTAAACAGAGTAAGATGTTTCTGTTTACTTGATGGTATTTTTTTTAAAAAAAATTTCATGGTCAACCTAAATCTTGTTTGATAGATCTCAATGAGAGAATTCTAAAAATATTAATTTTATTAAAAACCAACATTTAGATCAGAAGTTATATCATTTTAAAATTTAAAATATTAAATTACTCACTAAGGATATTTTGATAATAGTAGTATGTGCTGGACTTTACAAGGAAAACTTTTTGTACTTGTCCTTAATGCATTAAAATTTTATTATGAGGAGGTTTTGACCAAATTCTCCAAAAATTTCAATCCTATACTACAATACGCCCAATCAAAATTTTAAAAGATCTACAAATTTTATTAGATAAAATGTCCATTAAAACTAACCGGGATAACAAAAATTACAACCAATTAATGGAATATGGGGGCAAGTTTGGAAACTAGCTAAAATAGCTAAAAATCACTTCGAAAAAGTCAACTATTATCTCTATTTTTTACATGTCTTTTCATAAAAAATTAAAAAATTAACTAAAATAATTAATTTCCAAAACAACCATGAGTCTCGTGAATTGAGAATTTTAATCTTATACTCCAATATGCCCAATCAAACTTGCCCTATGCAGTCGGTGTTTGGGAACACCAAAGCAAGTCGCATATTTTTTTGAATTCTTTTGTCTTGAGTGACATTCTTTAAAAATTATGTCAATTTTTACTTTTCCAATTCATATTGGGTAGATGAATCTAAAAAGTAAATTTTTTTTAAAAAAAAAAATTCTAAAAAACAAAATTGAAAAGCCAAAAAAGTTCACTATTTTTGCCTTTTTTTAAAATTTTTTTTTTTATGGATTATTTTGAAATTTTTAATTTTATTGTTCGTCTCATCAAGTTGAATTTAGAAGCCTAAAGTTTTTTTAAAATTTTTTTTAAAAAATCATCAAAAACAAAAAAAAAAATAAAAAAATTCATCAAATAAACAAACCCTAAACACGGACACGTAAAGGAAAAAAAAATATTAAATACCTAGGTGGGGATCTATAGAAGGTAGGCACGACAAAGAATTTTGGTGAGAGCAAGTAGCAGCACTCCAATCTTTGACATACACCTGATTTTGATAGAATCTGTATTTGGTGGTACTTTTATTTAAAGATTATAAAGTAAAAATAACTTAAACAAGGTGACAAAACAAAATTTGACTATTAAAATGTTGGGTAGGGATGTTTATAACTTTTACTTTCTGAGTTAGAAAAAGCTGCTGATCCAATGCATTGTGCAGAACAGAGTTTTTGACGCAAAATGAACAGCTATAATTGAGGGTGAATGGATATTGGACATAGGTTTTGTTTGGTGCAATTTATGAAATTGGTTTTATGAAATTTTTTTTTTTCTTCTGAAAACCTATAACAAAGTGTTTGATATAATTTTTGCGTACAACTTCTGAGATAAAAATGCTTTAAATAAAATAAAGAAAAACTAATTATTGAGATCCTAGGGTAGAGATGTTTTTTTTTTTTTTGGGAATTCAAAAAAAAAAAAAAAAGGTTGTTTTGAAAATTAATTCCCAAAATGGGTCAAAACATATTTTATAAATACGTTTTCTGATAAAAAAAAAAAAATTCATTTAGAAAGCATATTTATAGAATACGTTTTCAACATTAATTTTTTTAAATAATTAATAAAAAAACTAAAATAATAATTTTTTAAATAAAAAGCTAAAAACGTATTTTGTAAATAAGTTTTCATAATTATTTTTGAAAACTCGTCATAATTTTTTTTTTTTTAAATAATTAATAAAAAAATTGAAATCATAATTTTATTTTTAAAAATGACAAAATTGAAACACACGTTTTTTTAAACAAAGATTCATTAAACACGATTTCTATTTTAAATAAAAAAATTGTGTTGAAAGCGACGGTAATAAAATGATAAAAGTGTTTTGTAAACACATTTTTAATAAAAAAACTTGTTCTATTTTTTTTTTTTCAATGCAAAACTGAAAAAAAATTAAGTTGAAAACATGTTTTGCAATAAAAAAAAAAATTGGTTGAAAGAGAGATGAACAATGGCGAGTGAGAGCCTGGGATAAAAAAAATGTATAACAGCAATAAAATGCAAAGCAAAAAAAAAAAAAAAAAGGACTGAAAACAAACTTTTTATTTTTTTAAAAATTATATTGAAATAAAAAGCATATTTACAAAATAAACTTTCATTAATTATTAAAAATAATAAAAGTGTATTTATGAAATATGTTTTCTATTTCAACTAAACATATTTACAAAAATACAACAATATTAAATATTTAAAAATTAAATAAACGTGTAGTTACAAAATGCGTTTTCTATTTCAACATGCTTTATTATTTATTTATTTATTTTAAAAAAATTATGATGTTTTTCAGTTTCAATAAACTTTCAATTAATTATTTAAAAACAATTATGATGAAATACGTTTGCAAATATTATGTGAGTTTTTCTATTTTCAAGAAAAAAAAAAAAGTTCGTGGTTTTAGTTTTTTTATTAATTATTAAATGAAAAACTATGATGAAAATATGTTTTCAAAAAATTATTATGAGGATGTATTTACAAAATACGATTTCAGATTTTTATTTTAAAAAATTATGATTTCAATTCTTTTATTAATTATTTTTTTTTAAAAAAATTATGTTGAAAACATATTTTATAAATACACTTTCTGATTAAGAACAAAGTACGCTTTCTAAATGAATTTTTTTTCAACAGAAAAAGTATTTTTCACAAAATATGTTTTCACCTATTTTGAGAATTAATTTTCAAAGCAACCTAGTTTTTTTAATTTTGAATTAAAAAAAAAACCCAAATAGGTTAAAGTCCCACACCAAATAGGCCCATAGTTTCAGTGAACTCAATTTCTAAACAAAGTTGCTAGGGAGACGGGGAAAGAATGAGTGGGCATTTCTCCTTGAGGCTTTTCCCAAAATAAGCTTTTTTTGCATTGTAATTCTCAAATTAGGCCAACTTCTGACGGAATTGTAAAACTAAGTTAAAGCGCCATTTCCATTCGCGCTTTTACTGTTAGGAGCGCAAACAGTAAAATCGCTATTACAAATAGCGATTTTGATTAAGAACTCGCTCTTACAAATCACGCTTTTAACATAAAAAATTTTGTGAAAAAAACGCTATTTAGAATCGCGCTTTTACTGTGTATATAATTTTTTTTTTTTTTTTTTTTAAAAACGCGATTTCAAATCGCGTTTCTACTATTCACCCACAAAGCCAACCCACACGCTGCGCACACACACCAATCCCCACAACACTCAAGCATCATTCAAATAATATAATTTTTATATATAATAATAATTTATAATAATCAATTATATAATTTTTATAATTTTCATAAATATAAATTATTTTTAGGTTATGAATGATTTGATTTATAATACGTATGTATAGATAAAAAATTTTATAATCAAAAATAATTTTTACAATTTTTATAATAACAAATAATTTATAATACGTATGTATTATAATTTTTTTTATAATAATTTATAATACGTATGTATTATTTAAATCTTTACATTTTTTATTTAAAATTTTTTACAGTAAATCTATCTTCACATTTTATAATACGTATGTATTATTTAAAAATAATTTATAAAAATTTATAATTAATACGCATGTAAATAATTTAATACGTATCTTCACATTTACATTTACACTAAACCCATCTTCACATTTACATACGTATGGTTTAAGGGTAAATTTTTTGATAAATGACTTAAATAATAAATCAAACCATCCATAACCTAAATTTTTTTACCCTTACATACGTATGGTTTAAATAATTTATAAAAATTATTGTCATACGTATGTAAAAATCAATTATAAAAATTGCAAAAAATTATTTATAAATTGATTACAAATTTTTTAAAAATTATTATCAAAAATTATTTATAAATTGCAATTTTTAAACCATACGTATGACTTGGTATAGGTGCGGGTTCAATCCTCGCCAACTCCTATTTTTTTTTTTTTCACTCACTCTATACTTTATATATTTATTATATAATTTTTTTATCAAAAAAAAGTAAAACAATTGTTTGGTTAACTAAAATTTTTTTCTATAAAATACAATTTTTTTCAAAATGTCAACATAATTGTTTAAAAAGTATTCAGTCTATTTGGTTTGAATTTTTTGGATTTAGTTATTTGAAAACTGAGTTTTTTTATTTTCGTTTTTTTTTGTTTTTATTTTAAACATTTTTTTTTTACTTTTTTAGATGCACCTTAGTTATTTCTATCTAAAAAGTAAAAAATTTTAGTACTGATAAATAATTTTTGATAATAATTTTTAAATAATTTATAATCAATTTATAAATAATTTTTGCAATTTTTATAATCAATTTTTACATACGTATGGCAATAATTTGATTTATTATTTAAGTCATTTATCAAAAAATTTACCCTTAAACCATACGTATGTAAATGTGAAGATGGGTTTAGTGTAAATGTAAATGTGAAGATACGTATTAAATTATTTACATACGTATTAATTATAAATTTTTATAAATTATTTTTGAATAATACATACGTATTATAAAATGTGAAGATGGATTTACTGTAAAAATTTTAAATAAAAAATGTAAAGATTTAAATAATACATACGTATTATAAATTATTATAAAAAAATTATAATACATACGTATTATAAATTATTTGTTATTATAAAAATTGTAAAAATTATTTTTGATTATAAAATTTTTTATCTTTACATACATATTATAAATCAAATCATTCATAACCTAAAAATAATTTATATTTATGAAAATTATAAAAATTATATAATTGATTATTATAAATTATTATTATATATAAAAATTATATTATTTGAATGATGCTTGAGTGTTGTGGGGATTGGTGTGTGTGCGCAGCGTATGGGTTGGCTTTGTGGGTGAATAGTAGAAACGCGATTTGAAATCGCGTTTTTAAAAAAAAAATATATATATATATATATACACAGTAAAAGCGCGATTCTAAATAGCGTTTTTTTCACAAAATTTTTTTATGTTAAAAGCGTGATTTGTAAGAGCGAGTTCTTAATCAAAATCGCTATTTGTAATAGCGATTTTACTGTTCATCTAATTTTGCGCTCCTAACAGTAAAAGCGCGAATGGGAATGGCGCTTTAACTTAGTTTTGGAATTCCGTCAGAAGTTGGCCTAGTTTGGGAATTACAATGCAAAAAAGGCTTATTTTGGGAAAAGCCTCTTTCTCCTTATTAGGACAAATTTCGTTTTTGGTTGTCACGCTAATTAACACAATCATTCTCTTTATTCGGGGCTTGAAATTAACTGTAAAAAGCAAAACACTAATGCTGTGTTTGGTTGGGGGATTTGGGGAGGGATTTGGAAAGGGAAAGGTAAAAGGTGTGTGAAACTAGGTGAAATATGGGCATGTTTTATTCACATTTCACCTATCTTTTCCATTTCCCTTTCCAAATTCCCCAACCAAACACAGCATAAGCGTGACATAGATTGAGTTATTTTCTAACTGAGCATATAGTCATTGCAGAGTGAAATGTTGAAAAAAAATTGATGTAATTAATCTTACTTGATTGGCACAAAAGATTTAATTTAGTTTGATTTGATTTGGTATAGTTATTTTCAATTGAAGCACTTTTGTTTTTACCTCCCCATCCAACCTTATTGCGCAAGAAGAAATCTCAACCATATCAAAATTTCATACCCCTCTAGTGTAGCCCAGTGAAAAAAGAAAAGAGAGAGAGATAGAGTCAAATGAACAATCATAAGATATAACCATAAAGTCAATATAAGTGAGCTATTGTTGAATTTGGCTCATTTTTTGTTTGCCTGTGTGTGCTTCGGCTCACGTTTGGTCCACTCGGCACTCCCAGCGTGTGCTTGGCCGACGTACGTTGGGGCATAGCCTGCTTCCTTAGAAAAATTTTGGACGCGTAAAACAGAGTATTTTACTTAGTTTGGGTAGCTAGAGTCCCATTCTTTGTATGTTTGAGTTTGGAATTTGTCGAAAGGGTGGAATTTTTCTCATGTTGAATGAGAGAATTTACAACTCGGGTGGGTTCGGTCGGGTTAGGAGGTTGTCCAAGCCCAGTTCAAGTTGTGCTGAGATCTGTCCAGACCCGCCTAAGCCCGAATTGTAACCCAAGGTTGTCTGCTTAAGCCCGATCCGAGTTAAATCCGAATTGCCCGAATTGTAATTTTTTTTTTTTTTTTGCAACTACATCATCAAATTATTAAAATTTGACTCTATTTAATTTTTTTATATATATAGAAAATCATTAATACCCTCAAAACAAATAATTTATATAATGTAAGATAAATGCTGCTATAGAAGTCCTTGCAATTTATGAGTGAAAATAAAAAAAAGTAAAATTTTATGTTATTTGTATATATAATATATATTCAATATGATTTAATAATCTAAATTACTTTAATATCATGTAATGGCTAATAATTTATATATATAATATTTTTATATATCTATATATGTATAATTCGGGTTTCGGGTTGCTCAGGCTGTTTGATATCTGTACGGGGGCAAAATATCCAGTGCTTTCCGTACTCCTTGAACTCAAGCTTCGCGTGACGACGTCTAACCTAGAAACAAAGAAACGGTGAGCTGTCTGGCGGTGGGTCGCCAGATAGACCCTCTGACGATCAAGTCAGATCACTTGGGGAAGAAGAATATTGTTTAGAGAGAGAGAGAGAGAGTCGTTCGGATTGCATACCTCTAACGTTCATCTTTCATTCCTATTTCTAGGCTGGCCATGCAGCCTCAGGATTGTGCGCGCACTACCTCTGCTGTCCTTCCCTGGACAGGTGGCAATGCTCGCCTCCCATCACCTTACACGTGTAAAGGCCAAAAACCCCCGAATAGTACGTGTAAAACTGCCAAACGGTATTGACGCGTGCCTGGAGCAGATTTCCTCTCCATCACGCCATTGGCCCAAGTGGCACACCTGACCGGAATACCACAACCAGCCTATTCTTCGGAGAAAATTAGAACCACACAACCACAGATAACACTGCCGAGCTTCCGAGCTAACCGGCCGGGCGCATGCCGACCACCATCCCGGTCCATACTCCTTCCGGGTTAACTGAAGGTGAAGCGTACTGGTCCTCTTCTCGACCTGGATTCATTCCGGACTGCCACTAGCTCGGTTGCGCGTCCAGCCGAATGTCTGCCAAGTCATAGCTCGGCCAGGCCTTACTCCACGCCTGGTTGGTCAATCTACCTTGGTCGTGCACGACAGGCCGGAGAACCGCGCCCACTGAGAAAGCAGCTCGGCGCCGTGAGGTCCGTCACACCCGCGTTATGTAGGTCGGTCGTATCTCTTTGGCGCAAATCTCCCTCTCAATATCTTTGCCTAAACCTGCCCAAATTTAATTCGGGCTTCTGAATTTTGCCTAAGCCCGTACTGAATTTGAAAATATCTTGTCCAACCCCTAAAAAATTTCGAGCTGGGTTCGGATTGCTCAGGTTAAACCTACCCAAGTTGCACTCCTAGCCCGTAGTCTCTACTACAGGTGTTGTTTCGATGATCTAAATCGTTCATTTTGTAGAGCTCTCAATATATATCATCCTTGAAAAAAATTAGGTCAATCCACTAATCGTAACATTTTATTTTATAACATTTGCCTTTAAAAAAATGGGTGGTCTATTTCACAAATATATTTATTATCCATTTTTTCGAAGACAAATGCGATAAAATAAAAAGTTACGATTATTGGATCAAACTAATTTTTTCCATAGATAATATCCATTGAGGGTCCTATAAAATGAATGGTTTGAATCATTGAAACGAGACCCATGGTGGGCCCTATAGATCACTCAAGTTCTCTCATGTTCTCATGTTGAGATCTCAACATGAGAGAAGCCCAATCCTTGGATTGTACTTCCTAAAAGCTTTGCTTTGGTGTTTCCTAATTAGTTTTAGATTAGATTAGAAGCAAACCTATTTTGTTTTGGATTAGCTTTAGGAAGAGGATTATTTTGTATATAAATATGTGGAGACTTTCACATCTTTAGTTTGACTTTTTAGTCTTTTGGGAGCCCCTGTGGAGGGTTTTGTTGGTAGGCCTTTGGGTCTTTGATTTGGCCTTTGGTCACTGGGTGGTTCTCTTTGATGGATCTGTATTCGTTGGTCTTGGACGATTTTCGTGAATCTTTGCTTGGCATTCTACTTCATATCTTGGTGGAGCTTTGGCATCCTCGAGGCCTCTTGGAGGCCTTGTTTTGACGGTATTCCACAGATTCTTGGAGACTTCTTTGAAGTCTTGATTTGGTGAGATTTTTTCTCTCGTTCTTAGTGAGTTAGAGAGTTTGGGTTTTGTTTTTGTCTCACTTTCTTCTTTACTTCGGATCTATGGTTAAGTTTAACTAGATCTATTGGTGTCTCCTTGTGAGACTTGTTCTTGATGTCTCTTGGTTGGAACTTCGTTTATGTGAGACTTTCGTAGAGAGAATTTTGGACTTAGTGAGAGAACTTGTATTTGAGTGGTGGGTATTGTGAGAGATTTCTTTATCACCATTGTAGCTCTTCAGAGCATTGTTCTCTATCAATAGTGGATCATTCCTTTTGCTTGTGGACGCATAAATCTTGGTACCATGTTATGTCTCTTGGATTTGCATAATTTGTATGATTCGTCTACGCCATATTCGAAACTATCAACTATCTTGATATTATTGAATTTTCCCTGGGCTCTCCACACAACATCTACAATGTGAATCTGAAAAAACTAACATAACTGCAAGAAGTTGCTATTGTATCTAGGATTGACTGGTTTTAGAGCAACTTTGACCATGACAATTATTTATTTATTTTATTTTTATTTTTATGTTTCAAGATGGCAAATTGCCCATAGCAACGCCCTACAAGAAATTTATGTTTCAATCAACACTAGAAAATCAATTGGTTAAAAAAAAAAATTCCATGTAAATGTAATCACAATGATTTGCCTTTCTCCTGGTATATTGTGTCATGATTCAAACTTGTCGAATTGCTCAAGCATTTGGAAGATTGTAATGTTTTGTGTTGGAAGAGGCTGGAGAGGCGGCATTCTTAGTAAAGGAGTTTACGTGTGATCTCTTTGAGTGCTTGTATGATGCCTCTTACACACTATTCGAGCAAGAGGCGACTCTATAGCCACCATTGCCAAAAGGTCTATTATCTTCCATAGGCTATCACAAAACCGCTCCTCTTGCATTTTCCCATCCTTTCATTTACAAGGTTAAAATATTGTATGTTTTACAAGGTTGGCTTTCACATTTGTTACCTATCATAGACAGTCCAAAATGGGTGTTGTGTATGTGTCTGACACAAATAGTAGAACACTGACATGGTGGGACACATGTGTCCACGTATCAATTTATAATCCTAGAAGGAATTATGCCTTCATAGATGCAAGGCTGGAGTTCCAAAATCAACTTAACTAAAGGTTAAGGTTTTTTTATTTTATTTTATTTATTTAAATGTGGGGATGAATTATACAAAGCACGGGAGGGGAAAATGGGGAAAATCTGAAATTTAACAAAGCACATGTGCTCCAATCTAATGCTTGCGCATTTGTTTTTAGAATATATGGGACTTTGATGTGGTTCTGGAATAAGCAGTCTTCAAAGATTAAGAATTTTGAACATGATGTGTATTATTGATTTACTGGTTCTGAATGTTTTCTCAAAGATGAATATCTCTTGGAGTTTTCATGTCTATAAAAATGGTGATTGAAATATATACTCACATTCATGATTGGAGGCTCTAAATGCCTAAATATCTAAACAAAATTTTGATATCATGTGATTGTCAGAATATTTGCAATGAAACAATGGATCAAGCTGGATTTTTTGTTTTGATCGGCAAAAAAACTATATTGATGATCACCCAAGGAACATTATATAACAAAGGCTAACAACAATAAAGGAAAGGGAAGTGCAAGATGCATCAAAGCTAAATCCTCCCATCCTAACTAGGTTGGCATAGAAAAGAGAGCCCAACCATTTGTGAGCACAACCCAAAACAAAAATGGTTGGAGAGGATCCAACCAAAGGCAACAAATAAAACCAACAGAACAGAGAAAGGCAAAAACAAATTCAAGACATCAAAAAAAGCACAACAGCAACAATAGAGCCACCATTGCTACACCAAGAAAAGCAGCGATTGGAAAACCAAAAACACATCAAACTAGGTGGCAACACAAAAGCTTCAAAACCAAGCAGAAGCAGAGCATTTCAGTCAAAATGTGTTTTAAGGTTTTCTTATGTTTGATTGTGATTTTAAAACTAAAGTGCTAGCAGTTGTATTGGTGGTGGTGGTGGTGGTGAGATGGTGGTATTGTGGAAGCATTGGTAAGATTTTCCCTACAAAGCTTTTGTTTTTTTATTTCTCAAGTAGAAAGCGTTTTCAGCTTAAATAAGCTCAATAGAAAATATTTTTCATGTTTTAAAACTAAATAATGTTTGCCATCTAAATAAGTTTAACCAAAAAGGAAACGTTCACATTGAATACATTGTTCTATACAGAAAGTTCGTATAATTTTTTCTATTTGTATATTCATTACTCATTTCTTCAATGGCCATTTTTCTCGGTTGCAAAATCTGTCTAAGCTGGTAGGATATCAAAGACAACATATCTACATAAATACCAGAATTTTTGCAGGAACTTTGATTGCTGGAATCGCTTTCCATAGCCTAAACAAACTGTTTTCCTCCGTAGCTCCAACCATAACCTCATATCCTCAACCAATATTATACTCACTTTTTGCTGAGAACTGCCAAGTCCAATCATCCGTTGCATTCGTAATTGAGATAGATATGCTCACAATGATATCAGGTAGTTTATAGCACGACATTGCAAAGTGTGGGTAAAAAGTGTACACAACCAACTCACCTTCCTTGCCAAAGATAAACATTTCTTTTTCCATCCTGGATGCCTATGTTTAACCCCATCCGCAACAAATTTAAAGAGCTCCATCTTGGCCCCACCCATATGCGAAGGCAACCCCAAGTATCTTTGAACATAGTCGACAAACCTTCAATACAAATCAAAAAGAGAAACAGTGATAACAAATTCCCTTGTCTCAACCGCCTAGATGGAACAATGAACCTAGGTTTGTTACCGTAAATCAGCAAGGAATGAAATACAATAGAGACAAATTACATAATCAACCGGATCCACTGTGTTGCGAATCCCGACTTGCTCATAATAGCCACCAGAAGGCCATTCAACTCTATCATAGGCCTAGCTCATGTCAAGCTTAACAGCCATAGAACAATTTTTACCATACCTCTGATTTTTCAGATAGTGCATGATCTCTTGGAATAATAGAACAATTTCAACCATACCTCTCATTTTTCTATTTGTATATC
This sequence comes from Camellia japonica, assembly GCA_030407325.1. Taxonomy (NCBI): domain Eukaryota; kingdom Viridiplantae; phylum Streptophyta; class Magnoliopsida; order Ericales; family Theaceae; genus Camellia; species Camellia japonica. The sequence goes on from JAPPVO010000007.1 coordinate 114,404,147, forward strand.
ATTACTATTTGTTAATCATCATCACGATGATGAAAATTATGTTTTTAAAAGGACCACAATATGCCACATCATTCTATAAAAAAAAATTTCTACAATTTTTTTGTCTGCATATCACTACTCAAACTATTAATGCATGGTGAATAAGTGATGCATCATGTATGCAAAGTATATAAAAAATGAAGGATACAGTGTCAACTCAAATGCCCTGTCCCTCCCAGTTGAAGTGGCTAGCCATACCAAACACCTAGATCTGCTTAAACCATGTAAATTTGGAGTCATAAACTCTACTCGTATTTTATATTTTGACAGTAAACAAGTGATGGAATAATACTCCAACAATTTCCTCACAGATAGAAGTTAACTAACAATTTCTAGTACAATCAAACACTCAATCTCTAATTGGTATATTTTCTCTGATAGCACCTTTGAAAACACCATTTCTGTTTGATTCAGAACAACGGAGGGAAGCCATAGCAAGACAATCTTCATCTTGAAACATATTATCAAACTGATTTTTCATTTTCAGCCAAAGGTAAACAAGCTATTAGCTTAAATTAATAGCTAATTTTTAAAGGTTAATATTTTGCATTATAAAATTACATTGGGGTTTCTCAACATTCTTTAGCTTTTGTGTAACTCACTACTAATAATTTAAAAAAAATATATTTTTCACAAGCGTATCATAAGCGTACCTGTATTCTATTTTTTAGGTTTTGTTGTATTGTTGTATCTGTATTGTATCATATTCGTATATCATATCCATCGTATCCATGCTTCCTAGTCTAGGAGGAGGGCACCTCTATATAAAAGCAGGCACCCCCATGTGTGAGAGGTACGTGACTTTATGTGTTAATTTGAGTTATCGTTACTCTACCGAAATATCTTGAGATATTAGTTTATTGACTTTATCATCGGAGTGCACGAGCAACCGGGTTAGTCATTCTTCTAATTGTGCAAACATGGATCTAGGCAACGTGTTCTACAGCCGTGTTTCTAAAATTCTAGGAGAAATATCAGAGTATTGGTTGTGTGATCAAATTTTAGCATACACACTCCATACACTTTACTTTTTGATAATTTTTTATTTACTTTTTCAAGGTCCTTAATTTCTCGAGGGAATTACATGCAGGTGGGAGAAGGGAAAAAAAAAATTACAAACATATGGAGGGTGCAAATGTGTCTGTGGTGGGGTGCAACTGAAAGCCTATGGGAGTATAAGTGACACTTGCACCCTTCCATGTGTTGGTAATTTCTTTCTCCTCCTCCCACCTACATGTAGTTTCTCCTAATTTTTTTTCCATACTTACCACATGAATATTGTTATCTAATACTTACATATCACATATACCAAAAATGTTTACAAAAATTAAAAAAATAAAATAAAAATGAAAATGAAATATGAAAAAACATAAAATGCTATATACTATATGCTCAATAAATTAAAAAATAAAAAACAAAAATGAAGTGAAAGAAGCTATTTTTTTGTAATTGTAAATTAGAAATTTTAATTGTTATATCATTCGAGAAAATCTAATATATATTTATCTTGTGTGCTAAATGTAATTTTTATAATTCATTCAATTTTTTTTTCTGATCTAAATGTTACTGATACACGTAATGACACACATATCTATTAGTTAGTACTTACAATAAAATATTAATAATAACACAATTAAAACACGACTTTAGTGCAATTCAAATGAAAACAACTCATTCACATAATTTCAACTATTTTTTTCTCTTAAATTTTAAAACTATTATTTTAATTTTTAAGAAAAAATTTTACTAATTATTTAAGGCTGTACAGTTTTAAGCTAGTTTATCTATACACAAGATAGATTTCTTTTATTTGATGTAGGGTTGAATCCAAAATGAGAAATATGACAGAAAAGAAAAGATTAAACATAAATATAAAAAAGAACACACCTTGTAGAAGTTGTATCATTACACTTTGACTCAAAGGGCTCACGGATGTTTCCTAATCAGCACTTTCAACCAATTATTTCCAATGCTCTCTTGCTGTTCCTTAATTTTCCTGACAGATTCCTCAACAGAGAAATGACAAAAGTTTACCTCAATCAGCTGCAGAGTGAGTATATCCCCAAAACTAGATGGTATTTCCTTGAGATATTGACACCGTTCCAACGATAAGTGTTGAAGGCTTGGAAAGTGACTAGAGCAGGTGATCCATTGCTTAACATTGAGGTTCTTCAGTTTCAAGAATTTGAGTCGAGAAAACCCACCATCAGTTGCCCATTGCCATCCCAAGGCAGCATCATGTTCTAATTTGAGAAGCTCAAGGTTGGGTAACAACATCCCAAGCACTGATATCACCTCTCACTCTATTCCTGTACGTGTGTTGGTACATAAATTTCAACTAAATTTATGACACGTATAGAGCCTATGATAGGAAGGTTGTAGGTAATCACTTCCTAAAAATATCTATATGATTCGTTGAAGTGCATAAATAAAACGACGTTGCATCTCAACGATGTTATTCAAGATGCTCAAGTGACACGTGGAGCCTACGAAAGATAGAACCTGTAGTGTAATAACCCGAACCTCCCATATGCTTTCTGGTATACTTTCTGTCTCTTATTATGTGCACTTATTTGGTTAATGTGAAATTTCATGTGAAATTAAGTTTAATTGTGTGAATCTTATGCTTATAGATATATATCTGTTTATTATGAGAAATATATGTTACAAGTGCAATGTTTGGATCAGTAATTGAAAGCCTTAGAAGCTTAATAATCCGAAACTGGTGATACAATTGTGATCAGCATGATTTTTGGATCATAATGTGATTTTCTGTCAAAATTCGATTCGGAATGATTAAATTGATTAATATGTGTTTAACCCTTAGGTAACCCTTTTAAATATTTTAGTGGTTTCTTGTGTATCACTTAGAAATATCTTCTGAGAGTGAAGAAGAGAGTGTAGAGGGGGAGAGAAGGTAGAGAAAATCTCAACAAGGAAGGAGATTGGGAAATTGAAGAGGATTAAGGAGTTTTGAACCCAAGGTATGTAAATCTACCTTGAATAACCTCTTTCTTTGGATTTGGGTAGGAATTTCTTGTCACTCTTGTGAATTAGGGTTTGTAATTAAGGATATGTATGTGTTAATTCTTGAGTTGGGGTGATGTTCTTGTCATTTGGTTATTTGGAATTATTTGGAGTTAGATGGAAGAGTTATATTTCATTCTTTGATTTCTCGTGTTGACTTCTCATGATTGTGCATATATTGTTTATATATCAATGATAACCATGATCGCAAAGGAGTTAAGTTGTGTTTATAAGGTTGAAGGGATTAAAACCCTAATTGAACTTATGAATCATGTTTATGGTATTGTTATATCCTAAAGCTACATTAATGTCCCTCTTCTTCTACTCTCTAATGTGATTGTCTTGTGGAATTTGTGCTTTGATTTGGACTGTCCAAAACAGGGACAACAACCGCACGTGCGGGGGTCATGGCCGCACGTGCGGAAAGCACCACCGCACGTGCGGAAAACAGGGGAGGGTGAAGTTGAGACACTGAAATAAAAGCACGTGCGGCCCACTTTCCCGTACGTGTGGGGAAGGACTTCCGCACGTGCGGGCCAAGGACAAAAATTATGTATTCTTCTTTTCTCTTGTTTAACCCTCTAGGATGGCTGAAATATGTATCTGGAGCTTTTAAAATGCTTATAATTAAATGTATGTCGAACGAATCGGATATTGATTGAAAAGGAAAGAGACAAATCTCTGAACTGTGTACGTGTGTAGGTCACATACAGGGAGGAACTACAGCTCCATCACAGCACCGTGAGTAATAGTACTGTAATGACATACTTTGGTTATTGTTACTAGCTTTTATTAACGTTCTGTTCTTTGTAAGTCATGTTGAATAAGTGGAAACTTATGTGCGTTATTGAACGATGAGATCCTTAAGAACTTGAAATTATTCTGCTTTGTTGACGATGGGCCCAAGGCCGTTCAGTTATCAGCCACTGAATGTGGACAACTCCAGAAATGAGGGAGGTGATGACATGTCGATGTCTCACCGACCCTAATCTGATTCGGATCAATTATAATTCATGGCTGGAGGCCAAGCGAAGTAGTGTGCATGTTGATGTCCTACCTACCCTCCAAAGTGTGGCAGCTGTCGAGATGTGGTGCCGAGGCCATTCTGTATAATATGTGGGCCCGAGGTCGTTCTGCATAACATGTGGGCCTAAGGATGTTCTGTATAATATGTTGGGCCTAAGGCTGTTCTGCATGAAATTGGGCCTGAGGCCATTTTGTAACTATTGGGCCTAAGGCCGTTCTGGAAATGTTTACAGAACAAGATCAAATATGTAATCTGTACGTTCACGTGCATTGTAATTCATAAAGATTCACCTAGAATTTCTTACATACTATTATTCACTAAGCCATGCTCACTCCGTGTTATGTCTATCTCTGTAGGTAACCAACTCGGTGGTCAGTTCTAGTCCAGCTTTGGCAGCTTTTCTTTTTGTCAACCTCGTGGAGCCTAAGCAGCTAGATGTGGCTTCTTTATTTTTTTGTGAAGTCCTATCTTGACTCCTAGCTTGGTTTCTGGATGTTTGCCAAGTATTGTTAAACATGTATAACCTCCACTTTTAATATCTTGACTGTACGCCAGTTGTGGGGTTGGAACTATATGTATATGCATGTATATAGCTATCACTTGTATGTGTGTTTCATTATGTATGGATTCAGGTTATAAGTTATTCTGTGATCCTGGCATATAGACGATAGCTCAATGGATGTTATTTTAAGTTGATATTTGCTTCCGTTCCGGCCCTATATTGTACAATTAATGAGTTTTGGTGTCTGTTAGCGAGTTGGTCATGCCCAAACTTTTAGGGGCGGATTTGGGGTGTGACATGTAGAGCCTACAGCAAGGACACCACACAGGATAAAATCTCAAAGATCAATCCGGTTAATCAGATATACGATTAATCATATAGCACTATCATTCAAAATTCAAATGGCGCTATCATTCAATTTGAAATTGAAATTGAGGATGAGGCATTCTTATCACCTAGATGACCCTCTATAAATATGAGGACCAACACACAAGATCAGGGATCAGAAAATTAGAAGTGAGAATACCAGAGAGAGAAAAAAAAATCAAGAGCTAAAAAAGTCGTTACAAGAAAGAAGAAGAGAAGCCTAGAGAATTCAAGAGCCTACGCTACAAACGCAGAATGACAATGAATAGGTAAAGGGTTCCAAACCCAAGAATTGTACTTTGTATTTGAGGGTTCAAAACCCATAACAATTTCAATAAAATATTTATTTTTCTTAAATTGTCTTTTGTTATTTATTTTGTTCTTCATTAATCGGAGGTTTCATTTATATAAAATGTGTAATTAACGATCTGGAATACAGATCGGAAATAGGAACCTTCTATTTAAATAATCAACACTGTTTAGTCCAAAAACTAAATAGTGGACATTTGTAACATAAAGTTTTGAAATGTGTTGAAACAATTCATGTTTTAAAATTTGTGTCTACAACGTGTCAAGGTGAGCCTTTTAACATTTGTAGGAAACTTGAACTCTCGGAAATTGGTTGGGTACAATAACTCATTCTGTAGCTTCAAAGTCTCAAGGTGTCTTAAACATTCTAGATTAGGAAACATGAAATTCCCTGAATCTAACAACATACGTCCACAAATTCCCAGCTTTGTAAGAAAAGGAGTTCTTGCCAATAAATCCTGAATAGATCCATAAGGGTTTAATTTTGCGATGGTTCGTAGGTTTTCTAATATAGAGGGATGGTTGCGATCCATGACTGTTTCTTTAGAACATAAAGACACATCATATTTTGCTCCTCCTTTAGCATAAAGACGCCTCAACTTTGGAATCTTCCAAACATTACATGCGAATAACCTTTGTCCATTGTGTAGAAATAATAATAAGTGTTTCTAGGTTTGAGAGATTGGATATTGATGGCGGTAATTCACAGAAATATTTCAAATTAATTGCCAAATACCTCAAATTAACAAGTCGTGTTAATTCTCTTGGAAAGAAGGCATTGTTATAGCATATTTCCAACACTCTAAGAAGTTTGAAGGTCCAACAAATAAACGAGCACATATCACCAAATAGATTGTCATCGTAATGAATTATTTTCTCAAACACATGTTTGAAGCACAATAATGGTTGAACAACTGTTGGGGAATAAGACTGTAAGAAAATATGATCAAATCTTGGTCCCAAGTAAGAAAGGATGCACAGGCGGCGTCGGTCGTAATTACTTGAAGAAGGAGAAGCGTCTTTATAATTGTGAGTCCACTGTAGGAAATTAATTTCCCCGGCTTTCTTCAAGCATAAATCACGCAACAAATCATGCATACGACATGCTTTAATTCGACCATCAAACCTTTGTGAGCAACAATTACCAGACTTCTCTGAATTAGATCCATTAAGTAACCCTCTACTACTTCCTCGACGCTTCTTTGCCCAATTTTTTGTATAAACCCCTCAGCTACCCACACACAAATTAACTTCTGCACTGGGATTTCTTGGTCTCTTGGAAATGCTCCTAAATAGGGAAAGAATGGTTTCAAGTGGCGAGGCAAGTGATTGTAACTCAGTGCTAGTGTGTCCAAGTAATGGTTTGGATCACTAACAATGTATGAGCTTACACTTTGGGCAACTTGTTTCCACGACTCTAGTGTCTTGATGTTCTTTGCAAGAAGTCCTGCTATTATAACAATTGCAAGTGGAAGTCCCTCACATTTTTTCATTATTTGCTTCCCAATTTCAATCAGTTCTGGGGGGCAACTTTCATTTTGAAACACCTTCCGTTGTAATAACTCCCAACTCTCTTCTTCAGTGAGAAAACGCAGACAATGAGGATGGCAATCAGGTGAGGCATGCATAGACAACTCTTTGAGGCGACTAGTGAACATAACTCTACTTCCATTGTTGTCACTGGGGAAATACATTTTGAGATCGACCCAGGCACCAATATCCCATAAATCATCAATGACAATGAGATATCTCTTGCCTTCTAATTGCTTGTACAACTTTTCGCCTAGCTGCTCATTGGTCATGTTGGCCCTGTTTGGTAGAGCTGTGGGAAAGTGCTTATAGCTTATGCCTAAACAGCTTATAGCTTATAACTATGAACATAAGTTGATTTCTGACTTATAAATTAAGTATCTCCTGCCCCACTTAAAGAATAAGCTGATTTCTGACTTCCAAAAAGCTATAAGCTATAAGCTAAACCAAACATATCAAAATAGCTTAAATTAAGCTGAAAGCTGAAATAAGCAGCTTTTAAGCTGCACCAAACAGGCACGTTTTCAATTTCATTGGTGAAGAAGACATTCACAGAACGTAAAATGTCCAACAACATATCTGTTTTTCTGGGTAATTGAGAAGCATAGGTCCATGCACGAATATGAAAGTAGTGTGTAATGTGAGGATTGTTGTACAGTTTTCTGGCTAAAGTAGTCTTACCGATTCCAGGCATCCCAACAATTGATATCATTTGTAGCTGCTTCTTCCCTCCAGCAATTAGCTCTTTAATAGTCAAGGCCTCATCATCAAAGCCCACTGTAATTTCTTCATCTACCATGGTTCTGTTCTCCATTGACATAGACATTGACGGGACTCCATCATTGATATCTTGTAGGAGTTGGATCTGATTTATCTGGTCATAAAACTGCACCACTTTTGCCTCGATCGGCTTAATCTCTTGCATGATATTTGTGCCAATTAAAATATCAAAAAAACTGTCACCGTTGTTGTTGCAATCCCTCTGCCCTGGAACTTAAACATCAAAAAAACGGATGAGTTGAGTTGTCTTGTCGATCACATAATAAATTTGCATCGGCAGGTTTTTAGCTTCATAGTTCAGAGCATGCTGCTGCTGCTGCTGCTTCTCATCCATATCCTTGAGAATGGTTGCTAGGAATCTTAGCCGATGGTAAAAAGAGTCGATATGATCAATCTGATCTGCGGTCAAATTGCAGGCCTTACTGATCATTAGATGATTCAGTTTCTCCAAGACAGAATAATTTTCACCCATCCCCCTCTCGATCTCTCTCTGTTTCTCCAAGACAGAATAAATTTCACCCATCTCCCTCTCGAATCTCTCTCCCAGTTTCTCCAAGACAGAATAATTTTCACCCATCTTCCTCCCGAATCTCTTTCTCAGTTCCTTTCTCAGTTTCTCCAAGACAGAATAATTTTCACCCATATCCCGATTTCGGTGCTCTGCTATCTCTCTCTCTCTCTCTTTCTCTCTCTTTCCATCTCTTTATCTTTTTTTTCTCTCTCTCTCTCTCTCTCTCTCTCTCTCTCTTTCTCTTTCTCTTTCCATAGCCCGATTTCGTTGCTCTGCTATCTGTCTCAAGTTTTGTGTTCTGAAGACGGAGTTCAATCAGAAAAGACTTTGTGGGTGTTTTGCAGGAAAAAACTGGTGATTGAGCCGAGAGTCTTGAAATGGGTTGGTGGTGTTGTCGGTCCAAAAAATATGTTTGGTTTGTATTTGGGAGATGAGTTTTAGAAAAAAATTTCTGAAAAATTGTTTGGTTTGAGTTTTTCTCAAAAAATTTCCAAAATCACTTTCTCTCTCTTACACATCAATCAATCACTTTTTCTCTCTCGTCTCTCCTTCTCAATCACTTTTTCTCTCATACACACTACGCCAAAACAGGGCATTAACGGCGGTAACGAAAACCGCCGTTAAAGGTACTATTAACGGCGGTAACAAAAACCGCCGTTAATACCGCCGTTAATGTATCATTAACGGCGGTTTCGTTATCGCCGTTAAAAAAACCGCCACTAAAAGTGTCTTTAACGACGGTAATGAAACCCACTTTTAACGGCGGTAACAAAACCGCCGCTAATGCCCAACCATTACCGCCGTTAATGACGGCGGTCTTTGCCGGCGGAGCTCCGGCGAAACTCCGGCGTGCTCCGGCGAAACTCCGGCGAGTTCCGGCGAAACCCCGACGAGTTCCGGCGAAACCATCTACAATAAAGTAAAAGTAATGTTTAAATATTTATTTAGGGAATATATTTCATGAAGAGTGGCTGTGGTAGAGTGGTTGGTGTGGGTGGATGAGAGGTCTTGGGTTTAAAACTTGGGAGTGCAAGAAGAAAGAATTATTTTTTGAAAAATTTGAACCTATTTACGGCGGTAAAAAACCGCCGTTTTTGGTCCTATATTACCGCCGTTTTTGGTCGACTTTTAACGACGGTAATTTGCCTTTTTACGACGGTTTCACTTTTTCCGACACGCGCATAAACGGCGGTAATGAAACCGCCGTTAATACCGCCGTTAAAGGCTTTAACGGCGGTTTTACAGCCTTTAACGGCGGTAAAAAACCGCCGCTAAAGCCCAATTTTGGCGTAGTGACACATCTACTCAAATTCTCTCAAAATATCAAATCATCCTAAACTCCTAAAAAAACAACTCTCCCAAAATATACAACCAAACAAACCAAAAAAATTTCTAAACTCTCTCCCTAATTTTTTTTCCAAAAACAACTCTCCCAAAAACAAACCAAACAAGCCCAAAAAACCGTGTAAGAAGCAGGAGCAAGTGGCTTCTTGAGTATGGATCCAAAAGGAAACATTGAAAGCAGAATTGCAATGCCAAAATTAAAGGTAAAGATAAAACGAAGTGGAAATAAATCTAAATTTTCACCTATTTTTTAATTTGACTCTCAAATTTTTATTAATATTAATTTTATATTTAAATTTTTTAAATTTTTGATTAATTTTATTTTTGTTATCACATTTTATCTATAATTAGGAAAAATATATTGACATGATATCAAAATTTATTTAAAATTTCATTTTATCCTCAAAATTATAACTTAAAAATCAATTTGTCTCCCAAATATTAAAAAAATTTAAATTTAAATATTTAATAAATAATTTTTTATCTCAATAATGAAAAAATTAAATTTAAAATAATATATACTTTGCAAAAAAAATAATAAAAAATATAAAAATCCTCATTTAGAATTATCTTGAGACTATAAAGTATAGATAATTCGACAACCATGTTGTGTCCGTACTGGATACTTACCGATGTATGGTATTTCTGTATACGTACACGTATTTAAATTTTTCCTTCTTAATTTTTGACGTATTTAGACATATCTAATATATATCCAATTCGTGTTGTACCGCAACCAAAACAATAGTTTCTTCTCCTATAAAGATAAAATTTCTTTTACTAGATTTCTATTTCATTTTTAGTTTTGTGTTTATGGTTTGTAAATATAATGATATTTAATTTTGGTTTATTTTATACCTGTACTTTTGGCAATAAATGTCAATTGTATGTTGGATTTAACAAATTAAATTATTTAATCAATTTTTGTGTAATTCCAAATTAAAAACAAATATTTTTTAACAAACGTATTAAGTTGTACTCTTACCTTACTTTTTTTGGATTTTGCCGTGTCGATATACCCGTATCGTACCAATACCAATACTTATACCCATACCTGCGCTTCATAGGTCTCAAATTATATCCAGTCAATCCTGAATAAACTTATTGAGCCAAAAATTTATTGGCTACTCTATGTGTGTGTAAGAGGGCAATTGTAACTAGTTTATTACAAATTAATTTTAATAGAATTGATCGATTAATAGTAATTTCAAAATTGAGTGGGAAAAAAATTTCAAAATTTGGTCAGTACCCGGTACGGGTACGACATGTTTGTCGAACTACCCATGCTTCGTAGTCTTAAGATAATTCTAAATGAGGATTTTTATTATTTTTTTGTAAAGTATATATTATTTAAAATTTGATTTTTTCATTATTGAGATAAAAAAATTATTTATTAAATATTTAAATTTAATTTTTTTTATATTTGGAGGGCAAATTGATTCTTAAGGTATAATTTAGGGGTAAAATAAAATTTCAAATAAATTTTGGTGCCATATCAACACATTCCATCCAATTGTAGACGGAATGTGATAGTAGGGACCAAATTGATCAAAATTTTAAAAGTTTAGGTGTAAAATTAATATTAATTGAAATCAGATAATCAAATTAAAAAACACATAAATGTTTTTGGAACAAAATGATATTTTCTCGAAAACAAAAGCAAAGAGCTTTACTTGTATAAAAGTGAATCACCACCTTCTACTCTTTGTGCTTTAAATAAATAAAGGAAAATGATATAGAGACACATTAGTTACTTATTTTCTAAACTCAATAATATGTAAGTAATATGATTAGTTGATAATTAGAGAATATATAAAAGGCAGTGTTACTTTTAATATTTTAATTGATTACCACATTACTAAATTTAAAAATTGAGTCTAATTTTTTATTTCGAATAACAATACTCATAAATAAATGTAATTATAAAGATCAATAATGTATTCTAATTTAAGTTCCCAATTCACCAACTATTTATTGGGTGTCAGTATAAATTTTTATTTTTTTTTATTTTCATAAAATTTTAAATTATATCATGTAGAGAAAGAGAATTAGGAAATTACAAATATATATACTTATTTTTTTTAAGTAACATCGTTGAAAAATATATATTTTCCTCATTCAATTTAGGTGTATAGAAATATCTAAAATACATATTTTTATTAAGTTTAATGACTAAAATATATTATTATGATAGTTTTATTATGATTTAGATTGAAAACAAATAAAAATAAAAATTTATTTTATTATAAAGTCCAAACATTAATTTATTTATTTTTTAAATTTTTCTAAAAGAGAATTAATTTTTTTTTTTTTTTTTTTTTTTTTTTTTTTTTTTTTTTTAAAGATGGGCAAAAGAGAATTTAAACTATTCCAATAAATTTGTTTAAGGCACCAACCTGTATGTATCATACGCCTATCTTTGACTGGGCCATATGAATGACCATTTTTTTTTTTTGCAATCCACTGGGAGTCTTCTGAATTTTTTTTTATTTGATATAATTTTTGTTTACATCACATCAACATACTAAATTAAGTATTTTGATCCTATCCATTTCATGTAATGGAAAATTTCATTACAAATTTAATAGCTATGAAATAAAAATAAAAATTTATAATTATTTTAAATTAAAATAATCATTACATTCACCGTTAAATGATATAATAAAACCTCTCCATTATAAATATATAATGAAGAAAATCACAATTCTTAAATTAATAACCAATGCCTATAATTGTGCTTATAATTTTTGGTGCAATCTGTATAATATTCATTTTGTTTCAAATTATTTGTTCGGCATAGAAAACGAGAATTTTCTCATATCGATTTTTTTAATTTTTTTCACTAATTAATTTTTTTAATTATTTTTACTTTATAAAAAAAATTAAAATTTTAATATAAAAATGTCATTTTTAAATTTTCATTTTTCATGTTCGAGGTAGTAATTCACAACATGTATTTTTGAAGGGCGGTGCTAATAGTCCCTACCTTTTTTTTAAAGACTCCCGCCGTTTGGTATTTTTTAAGGACGCTCAGGCCAAAAATCTAATTTTAAATTTTATTTGGTGAAAGGTCAAAAACCGTTTCTATTCTCAAGGGTCAAATTAAGGATTAAGGACACATTTCAATATGAGATGCTACCACATTCCTGGCAGTTGAGTAGAAATAGGGGCTTCCCCGATACTATATGAAGGACTCTAAGTGCAACATTTAAAAGGTCCCCAACCAAATAACTCGACCAAGAGTCTTTTAATACATTTAGCTTAGCTTCATAGTTGTAACTTAACTAGGGCAACAAATGAATCGAGCTGTTCATGAACAAACTTGGCTCGGCTCGTTAAGGGCTGGGCTCGACTTGGCTCGTTTAGTAAACAAGCCAAGCTCGAGCTCAAATAAGTTCAGCTCATTTATCTTTATTTATATTATATAATAAATATATTAAATAATATAAATAATATTTAAAAAAATCTTATGGAGCCGAACCGAGTTGAGCTTGAGCTCAGTAACTTATCGAGCCGAGCTCGAGCTCAATAAGTAAATGAGCTGAGCTTGAGCTCAACAATGCTCGGTTCGGCTCGGTTCATTTGCAGCCCTAAACTTAACTTAACTCAACTTCTTAGCTCAATATAGATAAATTAGATTAGTCAATTGTACTTCATTTATTCAGTTTTAGTTTAGCCTATATTTAGCACCTAGTAAATTTAGTAAAAGTCTTCTTCATTAGCGGCGGTTCCTCTAATCTACACATAGTCATTTTTCTGTGTTAGAACTTAGAAATAGTCAAACATTCCTACATCTTGAATTAGGTTCACAAGTTCTAACACATCTACAATCAAATATATAAATGCAAGCCTACGCGTTGTATCCCAAGAGTTTCTAAGTCTCAGTGGTAAGTAAGAGTTTTTGAGGTGACAAGCAGAATACAAACTTATAATTAATTTAAATTGAAAAAGATCATTACACTCACTCTTAAATGATGGAATAAAACTTTTTCATTACAAATAATGTAAAATCGAAAGGATCACAACCTATCTAAATCACAATATTGTGATAAATAACTTGAGTTCATATCGTAGTGTGTAAATAACAACATAAAATTGCAGAAGATATATTAAATTAAGTTGACTTTTTTTTGGATGTTCCTAAACAACCAGTCAATACTTTTAGAATTTTCTCCAATACTAAAGCAATATTATACATCGCAACATATTGTGATATGATTTTAATATTTTGTGATATGACAATCATATTAAAATACTATTTCACATAATTTCGAATCTCAATATATCGTTAGACATATCATGTTAATTTTTAATTTTTAGGAAAAAATGTAATTCGGTGTATATTTAAAAAAAAAAAAATACAAGTAAATGATAAATTTTATAAATATTAATAATCAAAATGCTAATTTTTTTTTATGTTTTTGTAATTTTTTAAAAATCCAACTAAGTTGTAATTCTTCCTAATTTTTCATAAGGAAATTACAATTCAAGTATATTTTCAAAAATAATTACATAAATACAAAAAAATTATAATTTTAATAATTAAAATTTATAAATTTTATCACGAATTTGTAAATTTTTTTCAATCATCCACTTATGGTTATTTTCCATTTTTTTTTTAGGATTTGGCTTTGGTCCAGTCCACCATCGGACTAGACCGTGCTGTTGGACCCGTGGGGGCCCACCACGGGTCCCGTTTTGAAAATTTGAACCGTCAATGTGTAGAACTCTTCGAGTACTATATGTCTATAAAAAATCACGTTGATCGGATATCGATAGCTATATGATCAAATCAGTTTTTTGTCAACCGTTAATTTATTCACCGTCCATTTTTTTTTATACAAAACTGATTTGATCACATAGCTATCGATATCCGATCAATGTGATTTTTTACAAATATATAGTACTCGAAGAGTTCTACACATTGAACGGTTCAGATTTTCAAAACGAGATCCGTGGTGGGCCCCCACGGACCCAACAGCACAGTCCAGTCCGATGATGGACGGGACCAAAGCCAGACCCTTTTTTTTATTCATGATAGCAATTACCAGCAACGCGCGGGTCACGAGGAAATTATAATATCACCTCAACATTAAGAGACTCCTCTCGATATGGTGTTTTTCTTTATGAGAAATCCTCTTGGGTGAACATTCGGATATTCTTCAAAATTTGTATTTAATTCATGAATTTTGGTCAATATTAAAAAAAAAAGAAAAAGAAAATGTGTTTCAAATATAATTATATTTTACTCATATTTTTTTTCTTTTTTTCGTTTCTAAATCTCTAACGCAATCCATAAACTAATCACAAAAAAAAAAAAGAAAAAAAGTAGTGATGAAGTTGGTGCTCCTTACTTTCACACCTTAGTTAAGCCTAAACTACCTTTGGCTTTTATTTATTTATTTAGTTTTTCGAATGGGTTTATAATGAGATTATTTTACAGACACGTAAGCGATATTTGATAGAATTAAAAATTAAAAATTAAATTATATGTTTTTTAAAATAAATAGTTGTTTGATAAAAATGTTAGTATGAATATGAAACAAATCATTCGATATGTTCAAAATGAATTTGAAATATATTATTTATAATTTTTATTTTTATTTTTATTTTTATATTCTAGTGGTGAGAGGTGGTTAAGTTGGCAGTGACAGTGGCTGTTGTGCCAATGATAATGATGATGACGACGACAATGGTAAACATGGAAGAATAGCAGTTGTGGAGATTGTGGAAAGGTGTAGCAGAGATAAAAGGGTGGTGGTGGTAGTTATGGTGGTGGTTGTGGTGGAAGCAATGGTATGTTGATGGTGGTAGCTGTAGTAGGGGTGGCCATGGTGAGAAAGGTGGAGGGTTGTGGTAGTGGAAGTAAAAGGATGGTGATGGTAGTAGTTGTGGTGGTATGATGGTAGTTGTAAAAATAGCTATGGTGGGAGTGTAGGTGGTAATGATATAAATGTCTTAGTAGGACAAATGTATGTAGGATAAATTAAAGTTATCTCAGCCGTTCAAATGTCCTAGTAGGACAAATGTATGTAGGATAAATTAAAGAATAGTACTGCTTTATTATATAGATAATTTTGTTAAAAGAAAGAATATATACAATGAAGGCAACATTTGCCAATTATGAAAATTATATTCATCCATCGTATTGTAGACTCGTTGAAACAAATACAGGTTCAAATGAAAGGTAGATTTTTGAACACACAAACATTATCATCATTTATCATCATCATTAATCTACCATTGCTCATGTTTTAGGCAATGTTTTCATAACTTGGCTACTGGGGGGGGCGAGGAAGGTCCCAGTCGGTGACGATGTGATTGTGAGTGATTTCCTTTAGAGAACAGCAACCACTTAAAGCCATAGTCAGTTCAAACTCATCACGCAGCATCTGAAGTACTTTTCTGATACCAGCTTCTCCTTCAGCAGCCAATGAGAACACCACAGGCCTTCCAATCTGAGATTGAGTACATGAATCAGTGAGTCTCGAGTAGTCATGAATTCAGAATTAAAAAGGATTGGATAGACATAAGAAGAATGTACCATGAGTGACCCGTCTAATTCCATAAACAACTTTTCCATAAAAAATTAATTATAAGCATCTATTGTGTTACATGGAAATCACTTACCTAGATATAATGGCATAGTACAGTAATACTCGAGCATTGACTACCTAGACTAGAGCAGAGTTTTAAAAGGCTTGGTTGATGCTCACCTTGAGGCGAAGCTATGGAAAAATGCATCAAGGCTTTAATTTTTAGGCTATATTACCAAAAGGCTTGGCATCACAATCTGAGGCATGAGCTTTAGGTCAGTCTTGCATGCCTTTTGTGCATAAGCATATAAGAAATATGCTTATGAAGAGCTTGTCTTAGGCCTTGTTCGGCAATATCATTTTTTAGCCTAAAAGCCAAAAAGTCACTAAAAAAATCAAAAAGTCAACAACCTATACAAAAAAGTCAAAGATTATCTTTTCTTTCTACTTTTTGCACATCTTTTCGTAAAAAACTAAAAAGTCATCCTAAACATACTAGTTTTTTTTTTTACATCATATTTTAGCCAAAAAGTTAAAAAAGCCTGTTCTTAAACGAGGCCCTAGGCTCTTGTTAAACTTGGTCTAGTATATAGTTTTGTTTTTTTTTTTGTTTTTAAATATGTATATATATAGTTTTGCAACTATATTTTATAGGAAAAATTAAGTAAACGACCAATCAAGAAAAAAATACAAAAGAGCCAAAAGAGGTCCTTTTTTTCACTATGATTTTGTTACTTTATTATACTCACAAATATGCCAGAGGCCCCAAGTGCCAAGGCTTTGAAAACATCTGTTCCACGGCGGACACCACCATCCAAGAACACGGGCACACGGCCTTGTGCAGCTTTCACAACCTAAGATTAAATGCAAGTTCATCAGATGCATCACCTAAAAACAGAGATTCACAAATAATCATGCACTGTTATGTTCATATACCTCTTCCAGAGCCATGATAGTGGCAGGGACATAATCAAGTTGGCGAGCACCGTGATTAGAGACAATAATGCTAGCTGCTCCAGCTTGTACAGCTAGCCTTGCTGCATAGTCAGCACAGAACAACCATTTAAGAATCAATCCATAAAACAAAAATGTTTAAAGAAAAAAGTTGGAAGCTTTATCGTTCTTACCATCCTCAGCAATGAGTACACCCTTCACTAGGATTGGCAATTGAGTGATTGTCTGAAGCCACTTCACATCCTGTCCATGTCCAGAAAGAGATTATTCAGTTGGTAAACTCTTTTAAAGCAAACTTAAGGCCGTGTTTGAATCAAGGATTCGAGGTGGGATTTGTGGAGGGAAAGGAAATAGAAAGGGAAAATTGAATGAAATACAAGCTAAATGTTTATCACATTTCCCTTTCCTTTTCCTTTTCCTTTCCCTCTACAAATCCCTTCTCAAATCCTAGATCCAAACACAGCCTAAAGGTAGGCTTATTTCCCAACTAACACACCTTCCAGCTCAGAGAGCGATCAATTTGACCAGCTACATATGAAGCTAGTCCAGAGTCGTCACTCTGCATGGTCCCATAAAACAAATCAAGAATAATATAAGAAAAATCCCATGAAACTAAATTAATCAATTAGTTATAAATCAAGAATAATATAAGAAAAATCCCATGAAACTAAAATTAATCAATCAGTTATGTATGCCACTCACTTGATCCATCTTTCCAAGGTCCAAGCCCTCAAAGTTCTTCAATGTCAAAAATGGTGGTCAAGTAAATCTGTATGAGAACCACAACCGTTCAGAAGTGCTCTTGACAGCGTTTAAAGTCTAACATATAGAGCTTCCATTCTTTTACTTGCATAGAAAGCAATCACAGAACCAGACACAACCCCCTCACATCGGTGTGGGACCCAGAAAAAGATAGGACCCAACTCATGGGAGAGGGTTCTGTGCAGTTCTGTTATTTGTTTGTGTTCCTAGACTTTTTCATAGAGCTTTGACTCTTTAAAGTTGGTGGTCAATCACTTGGCCATTGATGCCTCGTGAAGCATCAAGTCTAAGGTTCGACTCCCATTGAGTGCTATCAATCCCTTACGAGCCACACCGTGAGTATAGCCTGAGATTTGCCCGACCCACGTGGAAGGGGCACTTTGCATGGATCTTGGGATTAGTCGGGGTTTACCCGAATACACAATATTCAAAAAATAAATAAAAAAAAAGTAAGACAGTTGAGTCAAAAGACAGCTCAACCTCGTACATAAGCCACTTGAAAGAATGTTGATTAAAGTGCACACCTATTCTTGATGTCAGCTTCTCTGCGACCAAGCCTGGGGGTATCAACTGTGAGGGCTATAGCCTTGAATCTAGCTCTTTCAGCCCTCCTCACAAGCTGAGCAACTACTTTCCTGTCCTTGTACACCTGACATCGGAGGCAACAGAATTCTCACTCAGACAACACATGAATGAAAATGCCCACAACTTAATAAAAATAAGGAAGTAGTAAAGAAAACAAAGTTATAAATGTTTTTTTCAAACTCACGTAAAGCTGGAAAAAGCGGATTCCAGGTCCTATTGAAGCAACTTCTTCAACACTAGAAGTAGCCCATGAGGACAATGTCTGAAATAACCAAAGAATGATGCATAAGTGAAGTGAAGCATACATCCAATTTGTAAAACAAAAAATAAAGATCTCATGATTTCTTATTTTGAATAAAGATTGGCATTTATCTATTATGAGCCCAGGAAAAAGTTTTCTTGATGACAATTTTAGAAATAATTATAAATCCCCTGTACAACGTGTAGTCTAATTAACTAGCATTCAGAGCTTATCTACTACCTAGGTATACTGGAAAATAGATGGTAAATGGTAAACACCTGACTTTTTCCTGAATGGTCAGTGACACCCATTGAGATTTCTAAAACCTACAAACTTGCCTAGAGGTTGCACATCTCATGTATGACCCATGTCCCCTTAGAATTTGAAAACATGATTTAAAATATATTATCATCTAACACAGTGATAGAATTGCATCTTAAACTGCTGAAAAGGACCAAATTGATTAAAGAAGTTGTATGAAAACGGAAGAGAAAATTATATGTATAGTAATCTGTTTACCATGGTATGTGGTTTGATGGGAATTGGGGGCAGAGTACGAATAAGTGAATATATAGAGATCTTTAGGGCTTAATTATACAAGTGTTTAAGAATGAAAAATTTACCACATTTTGGATATTGCAATCCAAAATGCAGCTTACGAGGGTACTAGTGAATTCTAATGATATCTGCCTACATAGAATTGAAGTTTCTCCATCTTGGGTTCAGACTTATTGATTCCTTATATTAGATGATCAAAACAAATTTTTTGTTTCATTGTTTGTGAAGTGCATGATGTTTGATATATCCAGTGTTCAGGGGTGCTGCCTAATGATGCAAATTTAATTGGTATGTAAAAGGGTAAGAGTTAACCATAATTGTGCCAGCTGCTGAGGCGGCTCTAGCTGTTGCATGCTCTCCTGCAAGAGAATTAAGTCATGTCATCAGACTGGAAACCATGTCTGTCTAAATACCAATTGAAGTAAATTACTGTTGAAACTAATTATCAGCTCTGCTAGATCAAATTCAAGAAAAGCATACTGTTTATCAAGTTCCTAATTAGACCCTGCTGCCCCCTTTGTGAAAAGTGAAAACAAACTCACTCTTGTTCCTATCTAATATCTTCACAACAACCAAAAGGAGCAGCAGAAATTTAAATTAAAGGGTCAATTTAACTATAACATGGCATGTTTATGGACACCGCTACTGCTTGGAAGCAATTGATAGAAGCAAGACACATAATTGAATATTAACATCAACAAAAATAACAGGGCCAGTAATTGCATGGGATGTGCTTGAGTGTACATGGTTAAATGGGGGGTGTAAAGAATTGTTTTTCGGATATAAATAGAAGCACCTCACACATAATAAAAATAGAGAAGATAATAAAAACTCCAAAGAGATGAGAACAGTATAAAGGTTTATTTTGAACCAAAAGGGAAAATCCAATGAAATCATATTGTTGATTAAGAGTGGTATGAAATATTGCAGGCAAGGAAAACAAACAAATAAAAAATAAGTTGTTTTTCCTAATCAATAACAGTAAGTGATCAATGAAAGTATGTTATTATTGGTTTGGACATATTATCAAACACATGGTGAGCAAAAGATAAAATTGTAGCAAAACAACAAAACAAAGACAATACGTAGGGGCTGAGCCAAATATTAAATAGAATTGGGGCAATAACAAGTATCAATCTAATATAGAAGCATAGAAATCAAGTAATGACATCTCCATAGAAGACAAAGAAACAGCAAAGTGAAAGCAATAAAAGGAATGTGAATATGACTAAGAACCGATGTTAATTTTGAATGAGAACAAATATCAGATATTCATTCTTTACGATTACGGTTTTGAAATCAAAGCCCCAATGGCAAAACTATCTTGGGTGGCTATGGATATTAATTTTGACTGATAAAAAAAATTAATAACAGATATTCAATGGTTAGGGTTTTGAAATCAGAGCACCAATGGCACATTTAGATGAAGCTTAGATTAGCAACAAACCTGAACTATGGAAAAGAGTTCTCGGAAAAATTCGATTCGACTGGAAGGGAAGGGAAAAGACGATGACTAGGTCTTTGGTCACAAACCCATGGTGGAGACGTCCAGAGAGTGAGAGCTTGTGAAGAAGATGTCGACATGGCTGAAGCCTGGATCGCCGACGAGGCTGGTGGTCCTTGGAAGCTTCGGCTATGGCGGAAGAGAAGAGGGAAGAGAAGAGGGAGGAGAAGAGCCAACCACAAGAGGCCAAACACGACTGATTCAATTTTGTTTCCCCTTCTAACCGGCTATACCGGTTGCCTATTTGAGAGTTAAATTATTTAAGTAATTTAGTTATGACTTGGTTATGAGGTAGTATGGTATAAATAAATAACTGAATATAATTAAGTTATGAGTCAATATGATAGTGGTTATGACTAATATGGTATTGATTATGACATAAAATCATAAAAGTTCATAACTAAATGTATGGTACATCTAAATGTACCATAGCATCACCCTTATTTGAATAGTATTAAATAATATTTTTAAATACTCACATGGTTTAACTATATATATATAATTTATTGCATTACATACATACAAGTTCTTGTATTTTTCATTTGGCTTCAATAATTCATATTAATTTGTTCGCCTCAAAAATAATTAATTGATTTATTTTATTTTAAATTTACAGATAATCACTTCAAATGTTATACAAAATCAAACTAAAACCCCCCTATGTGATAATCTAACAACTAATCACTGACTTTCACAAAAAAAAAAAAAGAAAAAAAAAAAAAGAAGCAATTAGTCAAACTAACAATCAACTAACGGAAAGGGGGAATTTGCAAATCAAAAATAAACCTCAAGGGAGGTCAGTGTAATTTCTGGAAAAAATAGGAGAGGCCAATGTAATTGTCAGAAACCTCAAGGGAGGTCAATGTAATTTTTGGAAAAAATAGGAGAGGCCAATGTAATTGTCAGAAACCTCAAGAGAGGTGAGTGTAATTTACCCAGCTTATAATAGTTATTGTTTTCACTTATTTTTCAAATAAAATTTTTATTTATGAACAATTAATTGAAAATACAAAATTCATAAATTTTTAAGTAGATTACAAAATTACCATTTAGGTAAATTCTAAATACACGTAATTTTCTAATACTATGTTGAATGGTTCAACAACTCTAAGACCGGTCTAAGCGGTTCAATTCAAAGATATTAAGGTCAAATTAGAATTTTTATCTATTTTTATCCATGATACAAACATTGGCTAACAAAATGATTTATATCAACAACAAAAAAAATCTCTATACGTTTAGACAATATTTATAGATTTATATTTTTAATTATGTACAGATTGATTTCTCTCATGTATATAATTAATTATAGCTAGAATATTTAAATTAATTAATTTTCAAACTAAAAAGTAAAAAATGTTGGTTTGTAGTGCTGGATAGGACAAAGAAAAGGTATTAAATGGAATTGGGTTAAGATAAGTTGGTACAAATGTTGTAATATTCAGTTTGTGAATAACTAAACTTGCATCCAACCTTAGGTTTATATTTTAAGAGAATTGCGTATCAGTGAGGCAAATTAAAAAAATTTGCACTATATATTTGTATCGTTTGGATGAAAGTCTGACACATAAAAGACTTGCATCAAACACAAGAAATAACTTGCACCAAGCATAAGACATATTTGACCCCAATGAAAATGACATTATTTTTTAGCCATTTTCTAATTGATTTGATATTTTTCCTCATATTTTTAATAGTTGACCTAATTTTAACCTTGCACCACATGTCTAACCATTCCATGTTTTTATAATCACATGAAATATAATCCATTCGATGAGATTATTTACAAGGGGTTAGTTTAGTTAATGAGGATAAAGATCATAGAATATGATCGGTATAGATTCTAACAAAGTTCACATAGAGGTTGATTGTAGGATTGAAAATGAGCAATGGTAGAGGGCCACAATTTTTGTGGCTCAAATGGCTCAAAACTGCCAAAACGACGTCGTTTTGGCAATTTTGAGCCATTTGAGCCACAAAAATTGTGGCCCTCAAACATTTTTCGATTGAAAATTGTAAGGGTAATTGGGGGAAGAGGAATAGAAAAGTGTGTCTAGGAAGGAAACTAAAAACATGAGTTGAAAGTGGTTAACAAGAGGAGTGAAATGATTTAGAGGTGGAGTTTGATGCAGGTTAGAGATGGCTTCATTTTGGATGGCTTGGGAAAAGGGGTTAATGCTTACTCTTTCTATATAATAATAATAATAATAATAATAATAATTATTATTATTATTATTATTATTATTATTTCAGTCTCCAATTTATTTTCGATTTTAACAAATTTTAAATGAATTTTATTATGTAATTGTAAATTAAAAATTTTAGATGTTATGTCATTTGAGAAAATCAAATATAAAAGTATATATTATTTATCTTGTATGCTAAATGTAATTTTTATAATTCATTCAATGTTTTTACTTTAAAATGTTACTAATCCACGTAATGATATATATATATTAGTTAATACTTAAAATAAAATATTAATAACACCACAATTAAAACACGACTTTAGTGCAATTTAAATAAAAACAACTCATTCACATAATTTTTACTATTTTTTTCCTTTTAAATTTTAAAATTATTACTTTAATTTTTTAGATAAAATTTTAATTATTTGTTTAAGACCGTGCATAGAGTTTTAGGTTAGTTTATATATACACAAGCTAGATTACTTTTATTTTATGTAGGGTCGAATCCAAAATGAGAAAAGAAAAAATTAAACATAAATATAAAAAAGAACATACCTGTAGAAGTTGTATCATTACACTACTCAGGTCCACTGTTGTTCCCTAATCAGCACTTTCAACCAATTATTTCCAATGCTCTCTTGCTCTTCCTTAATTTTCCTGACAGATTCCTCAATAGAGAAATGACAACAGTTTACCTCAATCAACTGCAGAGTGAGTATATCCCCCAAACTAGATGGTATTTCCTTGAGATGTTGACACCATTCCAACGATAAGTGTTGAAGGCTTGGAAAGTGACCAGAGCAGGTGATCCATCGTTCAACATGGAGTTCCTTCAGTTTCAAGAATTTGAGTCGAGGAAACCCACCATCAGTTGTTGCCCATTGCTGTCCCCAGGCAGCATCATTTTCTAATTTAAGAAGCTCAAGGTTGGGTAACATCATCCCAAGGACTGATATCTCCTCCCACTCTATCCCTGTATATTTCAAGGTTAGCCTTTTAATATTTGCAGGAAACTTGACCTCTCTGAGAGTTGTTCGGTATCCCTGGAAAAAATTGCTGCATAGCTTCAAAGTCTCAAGGTGTCTTAAAAATTCTAGGCTAAGAAACATCCAATTCCCCGAATATGAAAACAGTCGTCCACAAATTCCCAGCTTTGTAAGAAAAGGAGTTCTTGCCAATAAATCCTGAATACATCCATAACAGTTTAAGTTAGCAATGGTTCGTAGGTTTTCTAATATAGAGGGATGGTAGTGATCTGTTACTGCTTCTTCAGAACATAAAGACGCATCATATTTTGTTCCTCCTTTAACATAAAGATGCCTCAATTTTGTAATATTCCAAACATTACATGGCAGAATAACCTCACTCCATTGTGTAGAAATAATAATAAGTGTTTCTAGGTTTGAGAGATTGGATATTGATGGCGGTAATTCACAGAAACCTTTCAAATTAATTGCCAAATACCTCAAATTAACAAGTTGTGTTAATTCTCCTGGAAAGAAGGCATTGTCACAGCATAGTTCAAACACTCTAAGAAATTTGAAGGTCCAACAAATAAACAAGCACATATCACCAAACGAGCACATATCACCAAACAGATTGACGTCGTAACTAATTTTTTTCCTCAAACTCATTTCTGAAGCACAATAATGATTGAACAACAGTTGGGGAGTAAGACTGTGAGAGAATATAATCAAATCTTGGTGCGAAGAAAGAAAGGATGCAGAGGCGGCGTGGGTTATGTGTTTCGTAATTACTTGAAGAAGAAGGAGAGGCCTCTTTATAATTGTGAATCCACTGTAGGAAATTAATTTCGCTGGCTTGCTTCAAGCATAAATCATGCAACAAATCATGCATACGACATGCTTTAATTCGACCATCAAACCTTTTTTGAGCAACAATTACCAAACTTCTCTGAATTAGATCCATTAAGTAATCCTCTGCTACTTCCTCCAAGCTTCTCTGCCCAATCTTTTGTATAAACCCCTCAGCCACCCACAAACAAATTAACTTCTGCACCGGGATTTCTTGGTCTTCTGGAAATGCTCCTAAATAGAGAAAGCATGGTTTCAAGTGGCGAGGCAAGTGATTGTAACTCAGTGCTAGTGTGTCCAAGTACTGGTTTGGATCACTAACAATGTATGAGCTTACACTTTGGGCAACTTGTATCCACGACTCTTGTGTCTTGATGTTCTTTGCAAGAAGTCCTGCTATTATAACAATTGCAAGTGGAAGCCCTTCACATTTTTTCATTATTTGCTTCCCAATTTTAATCAGTTCTGGAGGGCAACTTTCATTTTGAAATACCTTCTGTTGTAATAACTCCCAACTCTCTTCTTCAGTGAGAAAACGCAGACAATGAGGATGGCAATCAGGTGAGGCATGCATAGACAACTCTTTGAGCGGACTAGTGAACATAACTCTACTTCCGTTGTTGTCATTGGGGAAATACGTTTTAAGATCGACCCAGGCACCAATATCCCATAAATCATCAATGACAATGAGATATCTCTTGCCTTTTAATTGCTTGTACAACTTTTCACCTAGCTTCTCATTGGTCATGTTTTTAATTTCATCGGTAAAGACAACATTAACAGAACGTAAAATGTCCAACAACATATCTGTTTTTCTGGGTGATTGAGAAGCATAGGTCCATGCACGAATATGAAAGTAGTGTGTGATGTAAGGATCATTGTATAGTTTTCTGGCTAAAGTTGTCTTACCAATTCCAGGCATCCCAACAATTGATATCATTTGTAGCTGCTGCTTCCCTCCAGCAAGTAGCTCTTTTATAGTCAACGCCTCATCATCAAAGCCCACTGTAATTTCTTCATCTACCATGGTTCTGTTCTCCATTGACATTGACATTGACGAATGGACTCCATCATTGAAAGACTTATCATCTTGTAGGAGTTGGATCTGATTCATTTGTTCATAAAACTACAGCACTTTTGCCTCGATCGTCTTAATCTCTTCCATTATATTTGTGCCAATTAAAATATCAAAAAAACTGTCACCGTTGTTTTTGCTGTCCCTCTGCCTTGGAACATGAACATCAAAAAAACGGATGAGTTGTCTTGTCTTGCAGATCACATAATAAATTTGCATCGGCAGGTTTTTAGCTTCATGGTTCAGCTCATGCTGCTACTGCTTCTCGTCCATATCCTTGAGAATGAATGCTAGGAATCTTAGCCGACGGTAAAAAGAGTCGAGATGATCAATCTGATCTGCGGTCAAATTGCACGCCTTACTGATCATTAGATGATTCAGTTTCTCCAAGACACATTTTCACCCATCTCCCTCTCGAATCTCTCTCTCTGTTTCTCCAAGACAGAATAAATTTCAACCATCTCCCTCTCGAATCTCTCTCCCTGTTTCTCCAAGACAGAATAATTTTCACCCATCTCCCACTCGAATCTCTCTCTCCGTTTCTCCAAGACAAAATAACCCATCTCTCTCCTGTATCTCATTCTCAGTTTCAACATGACAGAACAATATTGGTACTTTGCTATCTCTCTCTCTGTCCATATCTCTATCTTTCTTTTTTCCTCTCTCTTTTCTCCTTTTCTTTTTCTTTCTCTTTTCATCTCTCTCAAGTTTTGTGTTCTGAAGATGGAGTTCAATCAGAAATGACCTTGTGGGTGTTTTGCAGGAAAAAACTGGTGATTGAGCAGAGAGTCTTGAAATGGGTTGGTGGTGGTGTCGATCCAAAAAAAACAGGAGTGTAAAGAAAGATCTCTTCAGAGTGAAGAAGCAGAAGGAGCAAGTTGTTGGAATATATCTCCAATAAGTGTGGGACTTAATTAATTTATTAAAAAAATTTTAATTTAATTTGATTTAGATATAATATATTTTAATATATTATAATTAATTTGTGGAGATCTAATTTAGTTTGATAACAACTAGATTTTTTGTTACAAAGCCTAAGATTTAATATATATGGTTTTGTTGTTTTTCCCAAGGTAATTTGGCTACTATAAAATTGATCCTTTTTTTTCGGTGACCTTTGTTCTTAGGATAGAAGCTTGCTGTGTGATTGGTTTTCTTGGGTGCCTACTTAAAGTGTGGCAGTGTATTGCTTGAGAAAACAAGCAAAGTATTCTCCGCTTCGTTTAGGTTCAGCCTTCGGTTTTGTTTTGGGTACATTATTTTGGGTCTTTTATAATTCTGTTTCGGAAGATTTTTGTTCATTTATTTGGTGAGGTCTTTCCTTTTGTTTATTTGTAATTATTTGGAATTCACCTAAGGATGGTTTTGTGACACCATTCGTGTCTCGTTTGTAATCGTTTGGAAACTTATTTGGTTGATAGTGGAATCGGATTTCGATCCCGTGGACGTACCTTACATTGAGGGAACCACGTAAAATTCTTGTGTTGCTTTTGATTTAATTTTTCCGCATTAGTTTTTATTCCTATTGATTGATTTACTTGTGAGAAATCATATATTTTTCCTAACAACTGGTATCAGAGCTTACGGTTTATTTGGATTTTTTATTTGTGTAAATCAATGGAGGAGAATGTGGGTCGTATGTCTAGCTTCAATGGAAGCAATTGGGTAATGTGGAAAACTAAAATGAAGGACCTATTATTTTGTAAAGATTTGTATGGGCCTATTGAGGGTGATAGTGGCAAACCCGAAGGTATAAAAGATGATGAATGGAAGAGGCTTAACCGAAAAGTCATTGGTGTTATCCGTTAATGGATTGATGACAGTGTGTTTCATCATGTTGCTACTGAAATTTCAGCACATGATTTATGGAAAAAATTAGAAGGCCTTTATGATAGGAAATCAGCCACAAATAAAGCTTTTCTGTTTCGTAAGTTGGTTAATTTAAAATATAAAGAGGGTAGCCCTATT
The DNA here is from genome assembly GCA_030407325.1 of Camellia japonica. Lineage (NCBI taxonomy): Eukaryota > Viridiplantae > Streptophyta > Magnoliopsida > Ericales > Theaceae > Camellia > Camellia japonica. Next base: position 114,431,768 of record JAPPVO010000007.1, read on the forward strand.
CCGGAACATCTGAATGAAATAAAGAGTATTGTTAACTAACTTGCTTCTATGAAAATTATTTTTGATGATGAGTTGCAGGCTTTGATGTTACTTAGTTCTTTGCCCGAAAGTTGGGAGACTTTGGTTGTGACAGTTAGTAATTCGGCACCCGATGGAGTTGTCACAATGGGCCAAGTCACTAGTAGCTTGTTGAATAAAGAAACTAGAAGAAAATCAGCCGTTTCCTCTCATTCGAAAGCATTTGTTGTGAGAGGTCGAAACAAAACAAGGGGGAGGAGTAAGACTCCTCATGGTCGTGATCAAAGCCATGACAAATCAAAAGATGGTTCTTTTTCAAAGAAAGACATTGAGTGCTATTATTGCCATGAGAAAGGGCACATGAAGCGGGAATACCGAAAGCTCAAGAATAAGGAGAAAAGGCGTGACAAAAGTGTGGATAAGAAGCAAGAAGACACAATGATAGTTACTACCGATGATCTCATGGTCATTTGTGAAGATGATTGTATCAATTTTGTAGGCCAAGAGAGCAATTGGGTGATTGATTCCGGTGCTTCTTTTCATGTGACTTCTTGAGTCAATTTCTTCACTACCTACACCAAAGGAGATTATGGTTCTGTTCGAATGGGTAATAAAGGTTTGTCCAAGATTATTGGCATGGGTGATGTTTGCTTGGAAACAAATTTGGGTTGCAAATTGTTGCTTAAAGATGCGAGGTATGTTCCCGACATTCGCCTCAATTTGATCTCTACTGGGAAGCTAGATGATGAAGGCTTCAACAACAAATTTGGTGATGGAATATGGAAGCTCACAAAGGGTTCTTTAGTGGTGGCTAAGTTCAAGAAGACTCATACACTTTATTCGATGCAAGGAAAAATTTGTAAAGGTGTTGTCAATGTACTTGAAAATGATACTTCTCCCGAATTGTGGCACAAGCGGCTTGGCCATATGAGTGAAAAGGGGCTACAAGTTTTGTTCAAGAAAGAACTTCTACCCGGTTTGAAAGGTACACACCTCAAAACTTGTGTTCATTGTTTGGCGGGTAAACAACATAGAGTTTCTTTTCGTAAAAATTTTGTTTCTAGAAAAGAAAATGTTTTGGAGTTGATTCATTCGGATGTTTGTGGTCCTTTAAAAGTTAGAACACATGGTGGTGCACTTTATTTTGTTACTTTCATTGATGATTATTCAAGGAAAGTTTGGGCTTTTCTACTAAAAACTAAAGATCAAGTTCTAGAAGTATTTAAGCATTTTCAGGTCATGGTTGAAAGAGAAACAGGACAGAAATTGAAGTGCATCCGATCAGACAACGGTGGTGAATACATTGGGCCATTTGATGAGTATTGTCGCAGCCAAGGTATTCGACATCAAAAGACAATTAAGAAGACTCCTCAACAAAATGGAGTTGCCGAGAGGATGAACTGCACCATTGTGGAAAGAACAAGGTGTTTGCTTTCACAAGCTAAATTGCCAAGATCCTTTTGGGATGAGGCAATAAAGACAACGGTTGACGTAATCAATTTGTCTCCTTCCTATCCTTTGAATGGTGATATTCTAGAAAGAGTTTGGACCGGTAAAGATGTATCTTATGAGCACTTGAGAGTGTTTGGTTGCCGAGCTTTTGTTCACATTCCAAAAGATGAGAGGTCCAAGCTTGATAGCAAGTCAAGACAATGTATTTTTCTTGGCTATGGGTGTGATGAATTCGGGTATAGATTGTGGGATCCGGTCGACAAGAAAATCATTCGAAGCCGTGATGTTGTGTTTCTTGAAGACCAAACAATTGAAGACTTTGGCAAAGGTGATCAACCGGAGCCAAAATCTAGTGATCTCATTGACATGGATCCATCTCCTTTATCTTCAGTTGATGATGAAAATGAGGGAGATGTGCAGCCACCCATTGAAAATGTAGAAGATGATGCTAATCCTAATGAAGTTGAGCTAGAAATTGAGGAAGAGCATCCAACTCAAGAACCGCCACCACAACTTGAGTTGAGGAAATCTACAAGGGACCGGCAACCTTCAAGAAAGTATCCTCCCAATGAATTTGTATTGATATCCGATCAAGGGGAGCCCGAGAGCTACCAAGAAGCAATTGAGCATGCAAAGAAAGGTGATTGGAAAAAGGCCATGGACGAAGAGATGAATTTCTTACTTGAAAATCACACCTATGATTTAGTGAAGTTGCCTAAGGGGAGGAAAATTTTGAAAAATAAGTGGATCTTCAAATTGAAGAATGATAGCAAGAATCTGAGATACAAAGCACGTCTTGTTGTGAAAGGCTTTGGGCAAAAGAAAGGCATTGACTTTGATGAGATTTTTTCGCCGGTTGTGAAGATGTCTTCTATTCGGGTTGTACTTGGCATGGCTGGAAGTATAACCTTGAAGTTGAACAACTTGATGTGAAGACCGCATTTCTTCACAGTGATCTTGAAGAAGAAATTTACATGGAGCAACCAGAAGGTTTTGTGGAGAAAGGGAAAGAGAAATTTGTTTGCAAATTGAAGAAAAGTTTGTATGGCCTCAAGCAAGCCCTGCGGCAATGGTACAAAAAATTTGACTCTTTCATGATAAATAATAGTTTTTCTAAAACCACTTCGGACCATTGTGTGTTTGTGAAAAATTTCCCAGATGGTAAATTTATTATTCTTTTGCTTTATGTTGATGACATGTTAATTGTGGGTCAAGATTCTACCATGATTAACAAGTTGAAGTTAGAGTTGAGTAAATCTTTTGCTATGAAAGATTTGGGACCGGCAAAGCAAATACTTGGTATGAAAATTGTTCGTGATCGCAAAGAGGGGCTGATTTGGTTGTCTCAAGAAAGCTACATTGAGAAAGTTCTTGAGAGGTTCAACATGGATAAAGCAAAGCCGATTGGTTGTCCACTTGCGGGTCACTTCAGGCTTAGTTCGAATCAATATCCTACAAGTGACAAAGACAAAGAAGAGATACTGAAAGTTTCTTATGCTTCAGCAGTTGGTTCTTTAATGTATACCATGGTTTGTACAAGGCCGGATATTGCTCACGCCGTTGGTGTGGTGAGTCGTTTTCTCTCTAATCCGGGTAAAGAACATTGGGCAGTAGTAAAATGGATTCTAAGATATCTTCGAGGGACTTCAAAGGTGTGTTTGTGTTTTGGGGATGGTAAGCCGATACTTGATGGGTTCACGGATTCTGACATGGCCGGTGATGTTGATTCTATAAAATCTACTTCGGGGTATTTGATGACTTTTGCAGGGGAAGCTGTGGCATGGCAATCTAAATTACAAAAATGTGTTGCTCTCTCAACTACCGAAGCTGAATTTATTGCCATTACAGAAGCTTGCAAAGAAGAGTTATGGTTGAAGAAATTTTTGCAAGAGTTGGGTTTAAAGCAAGAAAAGTATGTGCTTTATTGTGATAGTCAAAGTGCTATTCACTTGAGCAAAAATTCTACTTTTCATTCGAGATCGAAACACATTGATGTGAGATACCATTGGATTCGTTATGTGTTAGATTCGAAATTGTTACAACTCAAAAAGGTTCACACAGATGATAATATTTCGGATATGTTGACTAAGACTTTGTCGAGGGACAAACATTTAAAGTGTCGAACTTTGGCGAGTATGGTTGATGTCTCCACCTAAGTCGATAGGGGGAGAATTGTTGGGATATATCTCCTTATTGGAGTGTGGGACCCAATTGATTTATTAAAAGAATTCTAATTTGATTTGATTTAGGTATAATATATTTTAATATATTATATCTAATTTGTGGAGACCTAATTTAGTTTGGTAACAACTAGGGTTTTTTGTTACAAAGCCTAAGATTTAATATATATGGTTTTGTTGTTTTTCCCGAGGTAATTTGGCTGCTACAAAATTGATCCTTTTTTTTCGGTGACCTTTGTTCTTGGGATAGAAGCTTGCTGTGTGATTGGTTTTCTTGGGTGCCTACTCAAGGTGTGGCAGTGTATTGCTTGAGAAAACAAGCAAAGTGTTCTCTGCTTTGTTTAGGTTCAGCCTTCGGTTCTGTTTTGGGTGTATTATTTTGGGTCTTCTACAATTCTGTTTCGGAAGATTTTTGTTCATCTATTTGGTGAGGTCTTTTCTCTTATTTATTTGTAATTATTTGGAATTCACCTAAGGGTGGTTTTGTGAGACCATTCGTGTCTCGTTTGTAATCGTTTGGAAACTTATTTGGTTGATAGTGAAATCGGATTTCGATCCCGTGGACGTACCTTATATTGAGGGAACCACGTAAAATTCTTGTGTTGCTTTTGATTTAATTTTTTCGCATTAGTTTTTATTCCCATTGATTGATTTACTTGTGGGAAATCATATATTTTCCCTAACACAAGTGGCTTCTTGAGTTTGGATCCAAAAGGAAACATTGAAGCAGAATTGCAATGTCAAAAGTAAAGGCAAAGGCCAAAAGTAAAGGTAAAGATGAAACAAAGAGAAAATTCGGCTCTATTTGGTAGTGCTTTTGAAATTTAATTCTACTCCTTAATTTGAATGTGTTGTTTAGTTATAATTTTAGAAAATTAATTCTACACTCACTTTTTAAAATACTTACTTTTCAATATAATATGTTATATCACTCAATTTCAAAATTTATAATCAAAACTTAAATTATAATTTCAAAACTCACAAACTCAAAATACAACTCTATACTCAAATTATAATTTTAAAATTCTACCAAACGCAACCTTCATTTTCCCTCTTAAATTTTTACGAATTTTTTTTAATTTGACTCATTTCCATTAATATTAATTTTATATTTAATTTTTTAAAATTTTAGTCAATTTAACTTTTGCCATCGACGGAATATACTGACATGATACTAAAATTTATTTAGAATTTCATTTTATTCTTAAAATTATAACTTAAAAATCAATTTACCCCCCAAATATAAAAATAAATAAATTTAAATGTTTAATACATATTTTTTTTTTATCTCAATGATGAAAAAATTAAATTTTAAACAATATATACTTTGTAAAAAAATAATAAAAAAATATAAAAATCCTCATTTAGAATTATCTTAAGATTATGAAGTACGGATAATTCGACAAACATGTCGTGCCCATACCGGATACTTACCAATTTATGGTATTTTTGCATATGTAATGGGTACACAAAACACATACTCAAATTTTTTTCTTCTTATTTTTGGGTATCCAGACATATTTAGTATATATCCAATTCGTGTCGTACCTCAATAAAAATGATATTTTCTTCTACTACAAAGATAAAATTCCTTTTGCTAGATTTCTTTTTCATTTTTAGTTTTGTGTTTATGGTTTGTAAATATAATGAAATTTTGGTTTATTTTATACCTATACTTTTGGCAATAAATGTCAATGGTATGTTGGATTTAACAAATTAAATCATTTAATTAATTTTTGTGTTATTCCAAATTAAAAACAAATATATTTTTTTACAAACGTATTAAATCGTACCGTACCCTACTTTTTTTTGGATTTTACTTTGTCGACATACCCGTATCGTAATAATACCAATACTCATACCCATACCTGCACTTCATAGGTCTCAAATTATCTCGAGTCGATCCTGGAGAAACTTATTGAGCCAAAAATTTCTCGGCTACTCTATGTATGTGTGTGAACGCAATTGTAACTAGTTTATTACCCAAATTAATTTTAATAGAATTGATTGACTAATAGTAATTTCAAAATTGAGTGAGAAAAAAATTTCAAAATTCGGTCAGTACTCAGTACGGGTACGATATGTTTGTCGAACTACCTATGCTTCGTAGTCTCAAGATAATTCTAAATAAGAATTTTTATTATTTTTTATTTTTTTACTTTTTGCAAAGTATATATTTAAAATTTAATTTTTTTCATTATTGAGACAAAAAAATTATTTATTAAATATTTAAATTTAATATATTTATATTTGGGGGACAAATTGATTCTTAAGGTATAATTTAGGGGGTAAAATAAAATTTCAAATGAATTTTGATACCACGTTAGCACATTTTATCTGTGACACCCTAAATATTTAATTAATATCGCTTTCAATCACGATAATAATAATAAAAAAATAATAATAATAGTGGTGGTAGTAAAATAAAATAATTAATATTATGGCTATATGTGATAAAATGTAATTTAATTGGATTATTAAAATTTGGGACCAAATTAATACAATTATGGAACAATACTATTAGTTGGGCCAAATTAGAATTAACGGTTATATAAATGAATAAAAACAAATTTGATGTATAGATTCACTGAGGGCCAAGTTAAGCAAAATAAGTAACAATTAATTGGAAAAAATTTCAAATTACCTGGCCTTGCCGTCTAGCTGGTAGGTGTAACGCCCTCAAAATAAACCCACAATCAAACATTCAAGACATGCTTAGACATAAGAGAAGTAAGCATAATTACATTTCATCAGAGTATTCATCATAAAATGTATTACATGTTGACAACAAAAGTAAATGCCCTACAGGCTTACAACTTTCCAAGTCAACACTTGGTTACAAAGAGAGAGTACTAACTCTACACAAAATGAGCCATTGGCTTGATATACATGTAATACAAAAAGGAAATCACAAAAAGGATGCCCCAGTCACTAAGCCTCTCAAGCTTCGTCCTTGGAGGTGGCATGCTACCTGTACCTGAAAATGATGTCCCATATAGGGTGAGCCAATGCCCAGTAGAGATATGCTAAACATAACATGAGCAATAACTAAAACATTAGCATTTGATAAATGTTTAACTCACATAAATCAATTCATAACTCATTTTAATTACATGACACATCTGTCCATGTTTCCTTCCATTTTCCATTACTTATCAGTTCTCAATTTATGAATAAGGCTCAGAACCTGGCCAATAATTTAATGAGACTATAACTCATATCAACAATACTTCCATACTCACAACAGATATACATGTTTGCTATATCAATAACACGTAAGAACACTTCCATACTTCACAACAGATACACATATTTGCTGTATCAGTAATTCAATAGATACACATTTTGGTACTGTATCAATGGAGTTCATCCCCTATCTCCTCTCAAACAATATCCGGTTTAGAGGTCCATCCCTCATCTTCTCCTAAACCGTGGAGTACATCCCCTATCTCCTCCCACACAACACAATGTATATAAACACATATCATATACATAATCAAATCAATACATAAAATTCATGTATTATATCAACCGCCATATTCGATGGCATACTCAATTGATTAGTTTTAGTTTGCCTAATCATCATGCATTGTCTACAACAATCAAGACTATCCTCCACCGATAGCCCAAAGCAGTTATTTCTAAACAGATAATAAATGTCTCAACAGATATATATAATCTCAACATTTTCAAAAGGAGCGATTAATAAATCCAACTCCACCATTTTGTCTCATAATGAGCCAATTTCATTATTTCCAACTGAATTCCACATTCCCATAACAATTGTCATTAATTACACTAATGACCCATATATACCCAAACATGGCATTTTCCCCACTTTCTCAATATTGACCCAAAGGTCCCAAATATTATCAACAACATCAACAACCCTCTTTTTAGACTCAAAACACAAATGTTTGAATCAAAAGAATAAAACCCCTCTTTCCAAAATAACACATCTCAAACCCTAACTTCCCAAATTAAACCATTTCTACAAAAAGCTCAACATTTAGGTTAAAGCTCACAAAGATGAGTAGGAATCCCTACCTCAATAGATGAGACTCAATGGAGGTGATGAAGAAATTGAAAATGCTCCAAATCCCAAGATTTTTGGATCAAAATGTAGCCCTCAATGATCCCCACACTTTTTACAAAGGCCCAAGGGTATAAAATCACTCATACTAGATCAATCCTAAGAGAGAAGGGAGAAAGTAGTGAGAGAAGCTCTCAAAAATGGCTTTTCGGAAAAGTAAGAGAGAGAGTGTGTAGCACTTGTGCCTTTTAAAGCTTTTGGTAAATGTATTTGGACCCTTCATTCTATTTTGGAAACCTTTGGTGTGTTTTTTGGAAGTCCCACATCGGTTACAAGATACATTTTAAGGTGGACAAACTTCTATATAAGTGCAAGTATAGAGGGTTAGCTTATCAGCTTCTATGGTTCTTTCTTGGTTTAATGAGCCATTACGAGCCGAGCTCGAGTTATAAATTTTAGTTGTGCCGAGCTAAATTTTGGTCATAGTTCCATTGGGATTTTGGCCATAGTTCCTTCGCCAAAGTTGTGTGATTTCTCGAGGGCTTTGTGGTGTGTGGTGGAGATCGAGTTTCAACTCTTTTCATCTTCTCCATTTGAGCTTCGAATTTGAGGTAGGGATATCCTACTCCTCTTTATGAGCTTTGTCTTTAAATTTTAGCATTTTGATATGTTGGGGGTTGTTGGGTAATTTTGAGAAAGTTTAGGCCTTTGTGAAATTTTACAAAAGTTGGAGTTTTAAATATATAAAACCTATATGCATGTTTAGCATGAAGAAATGGAATTAATGTTGAAACATTGATGAAAATGGAACCTTAGGGTTATAATGTTAATTATGGAAAATGCCCTAATTACATTGGTTAATTAATTGGTATAATTAATTGTGAGAAATGATGAATTGAATTGGGAATGTTGAGATTGGGAATGTATGGAATTAAAGGGTGTAGTTGAATTATTTATCGCTCACCAAATTGAAATGTTGATATAATATCCATTTTGTGCATTTATTTTCTGTTTAGAGATAACTGTTTTGGACTATCGGTGGAGGATAGTCTTGATTGTTGTAGACAATGCATGATGATTAGGCAAACTAAAACTAATCACTGGAATGTGTCATTGAATATGACGATTGAAAGAATACATTAACTTTATGTATTGATTGATAATGTGTATAATAATTGTTTATATGCGTTGTGTTGTGTTGGAGGAGATAGGGGATGTACTCCACGGTTTAGGGGATGATAGGGGATGGACCTCTAAACCGGGTGTTGTGTGGGAGGAGATAGGGGATGGACTCCGTAGATACAGCTCATATGCTTGTCTATTGATGTGATGATACAGCTCATATGCTTATCTTTGGAAGTGTGATATAGTTCTTATACTTATCAGTGGAAGTGTTGATATAGCTCATATGCTTATCTGTTGATGTGTTGATATAGCTAGTATGCTTGTCTATTGTGAAATGGGAAAATGTTTAATATGAGTTACTGTCTCATATCGGTTATTTGGTCAGGTTCTGAACCATGGTTATGAATTGAAAATTGAAAAGGAATGGAAAATGAAATGGAATAAGGACTTGAATGTCATGAAACTGTAATGTGTTATGAAAGAATGTAAAAGTGTTGACCATCTATCAACTGTTAATCTTTTAGTCATTGTTCATAGCTGGTTTAGTGTATTTCTACTGGGCTGTTAGCTCACTCTATACGGGAATATCATTTTCAGGTGCAGGTGAGATGTTACCTCCAAGGCAATAGCATGGATGGACTCTCAGGAAGCCAGAGTTTCCTAATTATGCTTTATGCGTGCATGAGTGTTATTTGTAAAGCCAAGGGCTTAATGTGTAATGAGCGAGACTCTATTTGTGTAACCAAGCAATGTCTTGGAAAGATGTAAGCCTATATGGCATTTAATATTTTGCTAAACTGTGAACTCTGGTATATAAATTTATGTTGTTTCTTATATTTAGTCCGCATATGAGTTATCTTTATTGCAATATTTTGGGGCGTGACAACTTGGTTGATATAGCTCATATGCTTATCTGTTGATGTGTTGATATAGCTAGTATGCTTGTCTATTGTGAAATGGGAAAATGTTTAATATGAGTTACTGTCTCATATCGATTATTTGGTCAGGTTCTGAACCATGGTTATGAATTGAAAATTGAAAAGGAATGGAAAATGAAATGGAATAAGGACTTGAATGTCATGAAACTGTAATGTGTTATGAAAGAATGTAAAAGTGTTGACCATCTATCAACTGTTAATCTTTTAGTCATTGTTCATAGCTGGTTTAGTGTATTTCTACTGAGCTGTTAGCTCACCCTATACGGGAATATTATTTTCAGGTGCAGGTGAGATGTTACCTCCAAGGCAATAGCATGGATGGACTCTCAGGAAGCAAGAGTTTCCTAATTATGCTTTATGTGTGCATGAGTGTTATTTGTAAAGCCAAGGGCTTAATGTGTAATGAGCGAGACTCTATTTGTGTAACCAAGCAATGTCTTGGAAAGATGTAAGCCTATATGGCATTTAATATTTTGCTAAACTGTGAACTCTGGTATATAAATTTATGTTGTTTCTTATATTTAGTCCGCATATGAGTTATCTTTATTGCAATATTTTGGGGCGTGACAACTTGGTATCAGAGGGTAACGGGTTTGAATACTTTGGGTACGTGGGAAGTGATTAGTATCACAATGGGTTCGTCTCGTTTGATAGAGACTTAGCTATACTGTTATATGCTTACGTGATAACATGTTTATGTGACTATGTGGGTATGGGATTTAATTTCTAGGATGTTGATTGGATCCTTGGGTTTCTATGAGTCTTGTTAGAAAAGCACTTGATCAATGCTGTTTCTAATCGGAACTCTAGTAACGCCTCGGGACTATCATTATCCGGAAAGGAAATTCGTAAGTGCTTATGTGTTTATATGCTTACATGGAGTGAATTAAAGTTGTCTATGCATTAGGACATGAGTGTTTAGTTTCGACACATTTATGAATATGCTAATGTTCTTCGTTTCCTTTATTAGGATGTCAGGATGGGAAGAGGTGGTCGGCGTGGTAGGCCTGGGAGGCAGGAGGTGCCTATACCGGATGAGATTCCGGCAGTACAGGAGGGAGTTGGCCAGGCCAATGTGGCCGAGCCAGTGGGTCAGCAGGCTATGGGCGCTTTAGCCCGAGAGATAGCAGGGGCATTCAGGCAGTCAGTAGGCATTCTCAGAGCTGAGAATCAGGCCCAGGTTCATGTTGCAGATACATGTCCTTCTTTTCTGAAGAGGGAGTTCTTCCGGTCTAACCCGGACGAATTTTTGGGTGATCCTAAAGAGCCACTTAAGGCAGATGAATGGCTCGAACAGACAACAAAGACGTTTGAGATGCTAGGCATCGAAGACGAGGCACTGAAGGTGACCTTAGCATCTTTCCAGCTGAAGGGGGATGCAGGTCAGTGGTGGAAGTTCATGAAGAGCCGTATAGGAGGGACTTGGGAGGCTTTTGTTAACGCTTTCCAGGAGAAGTTCCTGTCTCCAGCTGTTAAGGAGAGGTTGAGAGATCAGTTCTGTCAGCTTAAGTAGAACAGTTCTTCAGTGGCCGAGTTTGAGGCCGCATTTACTAGCTTGTCCAGGTTTGCACCTGAGTTGGTGGCGTCTGAGGAACGCCGTTGTATAGAGTTCGAGAAGAAGTTGAGGCGCGGCTTCAAGTTGAGAGTTGTAGGGACTATGATTCGAGATTATGGGCGTTTGGTTGATGCTGCAGCCCATACTGAGATCATGATGCAGGAGGAGAAGGAAGGGCAGAAAGGCTCCAAGAGGAGTCAAGATGGCCAGAGTGATGGCAGGAGACAGAGGGGTTATAACCCTCAACAGTCTCAGGGCGGAGTTGTTAGATCGACCTTTCCAGTGCCGAGTACAGGCTCGGGGAGAGGCAATCAGGGAGAGTTCACCTGTTACAAATGTAGTCAGCAGGGCCACAAGGCTTCGGTTTGCCCACAGAAGGGCGGAGGTCAGAGAGCTGCTTCTTCTTCAGCTAGACCGCAGAGTCAGAGTTTAGGCAGGGGTCAGCCTTTGTCTTGCTATCAGTGTGGACAGCCTGGGCACCTGAAGAGGTTTTGCCCGCAGTTGAGTGGCACATCTAGTGCATCTAGTTTAAGACAGACTCAGAGTTATCAGCCAGCTCAGTCTGTTCAGGCCTCGAGGGCCAATCTGGGGGCTTCGTCGTCCCAGTCAGTGCAACAGTCGTATGCTCCTAGAGGTGAGCAGGTGGATCAGGGGACTGCAGGGCGCGTGTATGCTGTTACCGCGCAGGATCTAGTACCGGCTCCGTCAGTTGTGAGAGGTACCTTTTTGTTTTGCAATTCGGTTGCTAGTGTGTTGATTGATACGGGTGCATCTCATTCTTTTGTATCTGCTGCATTTGCATCTGTGTTGGAGTTGGAGTTAGCACTATTGGCATCTCCTATTTGTGTTGTGTCACCTATCGGGGGTGAGTTATTTTAAACACGGATGTAGAGGTTGTGATATAGAGGTCGCCGATCATAGGCTTCCGTTTCCTTTTGTAGTTATGCCCATGAAGGGCTTTGATGTTATTTTGGGTATGGACTGGTTATCGTCATACCAGGCTGTTATTGATTGCTACCGCCAGAGGGTCACTTGTTGTACCGTGAGCGGGGAGTGTTTCCATTTCTTGGGGGACCGGGTTGGTAGTGTTTTGCCACCGGGGTATGATCCGCGAGGGCGGAGTGAGCTTAGTGGTCTACTTGCTAGCTTTGAGAGTGGCGAGTGTGATGAGACCCAGATTGTATTGCCGAGGGTAGTTTGTGAGTATTCGGATGTCTTTCCCGAGGACCTCGTTGATTTGCCACCTCATCGAGAGATTGAGTTCTCTATTGATTTGGTGCCTGGTACGGCGCCGATTTCTATGGCACCTTACCGTTTTGCTCCAGCAGAGTTGGTTGAGTTGAAAGTTCAGCTCCAGGAATTGCTAGATAAGGGCTTCATTCGCCCTAGTGTTTCGCCGTGGGGAGCACCGGCCCTCTTTGCTAAAAAGAAAGATGGTGCCTTGAGATTGTGTATCGACTACCGGAAGTTGAATTGGGCTACGGTTAAGAATAAGTATCCTATGCCCCGTATAGATGATTTGTTTGATCAGTTGAAGGGTTCCCGTTGTTTCTCTAAGATAGACTTGAGATCGGGTTACCACCAGTTGAGGGTCAGGGAGGAGGATATTCCGAAGATGGCATTCCGTACGCGGTATGGCCATTATGAGTTTCTGGTGATGCCATTTGGACTTACCAATGCACCGGCAGTCTTTATGGACTTGATGAACCGGATCTTTCGAGAATTCTTAGACCGTTTTGTGGTCGTTTTCGTGGACGACATTCTGATCTATTCATCTTCAGAGGAGGAGCACGAGGAACACTTGAGAGTGGTGCTTAAGTTACTTAGAGCCCATAGGCTGTATGTCAAGTTTGGGAAGTGTGAGTTCTGGCTTAGGGAAGTCAAGTTCTTAGGCCATGTGGTATCCGGGAAAGGGGTGTCTGTTGATACATCCAAGACTGAGGTAGTGCAGGATTGGGCACAGCCTAAGAGTGTGTTTGAGATTCGCAGTTTTCTGGGATTAGTTGGGTATTACCGCCGGTTTGTGAAGGATTTCTCCAGATTAGCTTCACTGTTGACTAGACTGACTCGGAAGGGAGTCCAATTTGTATGGAGTGAGACTTGTGAAAAGTCGTTCCAAGAGTTGAAGGTTAGATTGACCACCGCTCCGGTTTTGATTATTTCGGAGAGAGGGTTGCGTTATGCGGTTTATTGTGATGCCTTACGAGAGGGTTTGGGTTGTGTGTTGATGCAGGAAGGGAAAGTGGTAGCTTATGGCTCACGTCAGTTGAAAATACACGAGAAGAATTACCCTACACATGACCTAGAGTTAGCAGCTGTGATCTTTGCCTTGAAAATCTGGAGGCACTACCTTTATGGTGAGATTTGAGGTGTTCTTGGATCATAAGAGTCTGAAATATCTGTTTACACAGAAAGACTTGAACTTGAGGCAGAGGAGGTGGATGGAGTTTATTGAGGACTACGAATTCGAGTTACATTATCATCCGGGAAAGGCCAATGTTGTGGCCGATGCCTTTAGCAGAAAATCCATTAGTGATGTAGCTTGTGTAGCCATCCGGGAGTGGGAGATGTTGGGGGCACTTGGCGAGTTTGATTTGCATCTGGGCGAATCTGTTGAGGCTACGACCTTGTTTTCTGTTGTTGCGCAGCCTACACTTGTGACTCGAGTGTTAGAAGCACAGAGAGGTGACCTTGAGGTAGAATCCCTCCGAGAGAAGATCTCCAGTGGGAAAGTTGAGAAGGGTTTGACGGTGTATCCCGACCTGAGTGTGAGATACCGAGACCGTTTGTTTGTGCCGGAGTCTTGCCGAGAGGAGGTACTCCGAGAGTTTCACCATTCGCGCCTTGCAGTGCATCCGGGAGGCACTAAGATGTATCAGGATTTGGGTCGCCAGTTTTGGTGGCGGGGTATGAAGAGAGATGTGGCAGCTTTCGTGTCCAAGTGCCTTACTTGTCAGCAAGTGAAGGCCGAGCATCAGAGGCCAGCAGGTTTGTTACAACCCTTGCCTATTGCCGAGTGGAAGTGGGAGCATGTCACTATGGACTTCGTTGTAGGTCTTCCGAGGACTCAGCAGGGTAGTGATGCTATTTGGGTGGTTGTAGACCGGTTGACTAAGTCGGCGCACTTCATTCCTATGCGCGTGAGAGATTCGGTAGATCATCTTGCCGACTTGTACATTCGGGACATAGTGAGGTTGCACGGGGTCCCAGTAACGATCGTCTCAGATAGAGATCCTCGTTTTACTGCTAGGTTGTGGCAGAGTTTGCAGAATGCCTTAGGCACTAAGTTGACCTTTAGCACGGCTTATCATCCTCAGACTGATGGGCAGTCCGAGCGTACTATTCAAATCCTTGAGGACATGCTTCGGAGTTGTATTCTTGACTTTAATGGGTCGTGGGAGAGGCACTTGCCTTTGGTGGAGTTTGCCTACAACAACAGTTTCCAGTCTAGTATCGGTATGGCACCGTTTGAGGCCTTGTATGGCCGACCGTGTAGGTCTCCAGTTTGTTGGGCTGAGGTGGGTGATGCACCTTTGTTGGGTCCAGAGTTGGTGAGGGAAACAACGGAGAAGATTGAGCTTATCCGTAGGAGGCTTGTTACAGCCCAGAGTCGTCAAAAGTCATATGCTGACCGTAGGAGAAGACCTTTGGTGTTTGAGATGGGTAATCATGTCTTTCTAAAGATATCACCTAGGCGGGGATTGATGAGGTTTGGGAAGAGTGGGAAGTTGTCCCCTCGATTTATTAGCCCTTTTGAGATCCTTGAGAGGATTGGTGAGGTTGCCTATCGTTTGGCTTTGCCGCCGCAGTTGTCCGGAGTTCATGACGTGTTTCATGTGAGTATGCTTCGGAAGTATGAGCCGGATCCATCACATGTATTGGATTGGACCGACTTAGAGGTTGATGAGGATGCCTCGTATGAGGAGAGACCGGTACGGGTC
The DNA here is from genome assembly GCA_030407325.1 of Camellia japonica. Taxonomy (NCBI): domain Eukaryota; kingdom Viridiplantae; phylum Streptophyta; class Magnoliopsida; order Ericales; family Theaceae; genus Camellia; species Camellia japonica. The sequence goes on from JAPPVO010000007.1 coordinate 114,447,010, forward strand.
TTGGATAGGCGGGATCAAGTCCTGCGTGGCAAGACCATTCCCTTGGTAAAGGTTTTGTGGAAACATCACGGAGTGGAGGAAGCCACTTGGGAACGTGAGTTGGAGGTCCGAGAGAAATATCCGGACCTATTTGTAGATGTTTAAGCATGTATTGTATGTTTTGCTATATTATTGGACCTTAAGAGTATTGAATGTATCTTAGGTTGTAAAATGTTTTGGTTTAATGGAAGTATTTTAAAACTTGTCTCAAAATGGAAGTTTAATGTAACATTGTATATGTTGGCTATATTGTAGAACTGGAAATATATCATGAAGTTGGAATATGATATAAATTGTGAACCATGTATGTTGGAAATGGTTGAAATGGAAAGGGAATGCATGTTAAAATGTAATTGTTATAAAGTGCCTCATGACAAGAGATGGAATGACCGGTAATGGGTCGAGTTATTAAATGTTGAAATTTAACATTGTTTAAAAACGGAGAAAAACTTGTTTTTCAAAAACTTGTACTCAATTTCGGGGACGAAATTTCCTAAGGTGGAGAGGTTGTAGCACTTGTGCCTTTTAAAGCTTTTGGTAAATGTATTTGGACCCTTCATTCTATTTTGGGAACCTTTGGTGTGTTTGTTGGAAGTCCCACATCGGTTACAAGATACATTTTAAGGTGGACAAACTTCTATATAAGTGCAAGTACAGAGGGTTAGCTTATCAGCTTCTATGGTTCTTTCTTGGTTTAATGAGCCATTACGAGCCGAGCTCGAGTTATAAATTTTAGTTGTGCCGAGCTGGATTTTGGTCATAGTTCCATTGGGATTTTGGCCATAGTTCCTTCGCCAAAGTTGTGTGATTTCTCGAGGGCTTTGTGGTGTGTGGTGGAGATCGAGTTTCAACTCTTTTCATCTTTTCCATTTGAGCTCCGAATTTGAGGTAGGGATATCCTACTCCTCTTTATGAGCTTTGTCTTTAAATTTTAGCATTTTGATATGTTGGGGGTTGTTGGGTAATTTTGAGAAAGTTTAGGCCTTTGTGAAATTTTACAAAAGTTGGAGTTTTAAATATATAAAACCTATATGCATGTTTAGCATGAAGAAATGGAATTAATGTTGAAACATTGATGAAAATGGAACCTTAGGGTTATAATGTTAATTATGGAAAATGCCCTAATTACATTGATTAATTAATTGGTATAATTAATTGTGAGAAATGAGGAATTGAATTGGGAATGTTGAGATTGGGAATGTATGGAATTAAAGGGTGTAGTTGAATTATTTATCGCTCACCAAATTGAAATGTTGATATAATATCCATTTTGTGCATTTATTTTCTGTTTAGAGATAACTGTTTTGGACTATCGGTGGAGGATAGTCTTGATTGTTGTAGACAATGCATGATGATTAGGCAAACTAAAACTAATCACTGGAATGTGTCATTGAGTATGACGATTGAAAGAATACATTAACTTTATGTATTGATTGATAATGTGTATAATAATTGTTTATATGCGTTGTGTTGTGTTGGAGGAGATAGGGGATGTACTCCACGGTTTAGGGGATGATAGGGGATGGACCTCTAAACCGGGTGTTGTGTGGGAGGAGATAGGGGATGGACTCCGTAGATACAGCTCATATGCTTGTCTATTGATGTGATGATACAGCTCATATGCTTATCTTTGGAAGTGTGATATAGTTCTTATACTTATCAGTGGAAGTGTTGATATAGCTCATATGCTTATCTGTTGATGTGTTGATATAGCTAGTATGCTTGTCTATTGTGAAATGGGGAAATGTTTAATATGAGTTACTGTCTCATATCGGTTATTTGGTCAGGTTCTGAACCATGGGTATGAATTGAAAATTGAAAAGGAATGGAAAATGAAATGGAATAAGGACTTGAATGTCATGAAACTGTAATGTGTTATGAAAGAATGTAAAAGTGTTGACCATCTATCAACTGTTAATCTTTTAGTCATTGTTCATAGCTGGTTTAGTGTATTTCTACTGGGCTGTTAGCTCACCCTATACGGGAATATCATTTTCAGGTGCAGGTGAGATGTTACCTCCAAGGCAATAGCATGGATGGACTCTCAGGAAGCAAGAGTTTCCTAATTATGCTTTATGCGTGCATGAGTGTTATTTGTAAAGCCAAGGGCTTAATGTGTAATGAGCGAGACTCTATTTGTGTAACCAAGCAATGTCTTGAAAAGATGTAAGCTTATATGACATTTAATATTTTGCTAAACTGTGAACTCTGGTATATAAATTTATGTTGTTTCTTATATTTAGTCCGCATATGAGTTATCTTTATTGCAATATTTTGGGGCGTGACAGAGTGGAAATTGAAAAGTGGTTTAAAATCACACAGCTGATATCTGATATACGTATGACCCGCTCGAGCGGAGAATAGGACGCTTGAGTGTCAAGCCCAAAAATTGGACCCGCTCGAGCGCAAGGATACCCGCTTGAGCGCCAAGACACAACTGCAAAACACACCCGCTCGAGCGCAAAGGAAAAGCCGCTCGAGCGTAGATTTCCCCCCTCCAGTACTTTTACAGACAATGAACTACGCGCTCGAGCGCCAAGATACCCGCTCGAGCGCGACCCGCTCGAGCGTAAGAAGATCCGCTCGAGCGTGAAAAACACACCTGCAGAAGTTTTGCAGATGCACGAAATGTTGAGAGTGCGTAAACTCCGCTCGAGCGCAAGAAGACCCGCTCGAGTGGACAACCAAAAAAATCAAACTCCGCTCGAGCGCAAATGGACCTGCTCGAGCGTACCACCAAACATCTGGGTAACAAAGAATGGGACTAAAGCTCAACCAACCTGTTCGAAACACGCCCAATACATCCTAAAACTCAAACATATGGAATTAAAGGATAACAACAAGATATACAACCACCAACTCCACGGAACCTAGGTCCGGAATACAACAATCACAGGAAGAGAAACCAGGATCGCTATAGTAGGGGTGAGTCATCAAGTAGGATTCATCATGACAAGGTGAGTCATCACTAAGGGCTTGTGTATATATAAGGGGGGAGGGTAGTGAGCATATGTAAGGAAATGAAGGAAAAGAAAAAAGGGAGAAAAAGAGAGAGGACTAAGAGAACAGTCTTGAGAAGTTGGCAAAAAATAGGAAAAAATAATAATGATTAATATTAAAGTGAGTTATATTATATCTTGAGTCACCATAATATATTTTACGTATATTTTGAGTTACCATAATTTATTTTACGCAACTTGTGTTTTATAAGTTATATTAATATTTCAATTACGTTAATTATTTTCTGAACTCTATTTATTTAAAATGAAACCTATAGATATGTTTGTTTATATTTTAGAAAATATTTGATGGTGATTTTATAAACAATTATGTTTTATAAATACCACCACGAGAGTCCCATGCCTTGGGGAACTTAAATAACCATTGGTCTCTGTTTGGTCACTTTGTGGCTCTCTGTTTGTCATAGATCCATTGACTTCTATTCTGACTATCACTCATGTGACCTCTATTCTGTTCTGTACCATGATTATGGTTATTTATTTGCATTTTGTATTTCAGTTCCTGTCACTTAAATAATTTGTTTGTTCAAATTAAGTTATGTAAATGTTTTAACTTAACTTAACTAACTATCTATGGTTATTTTGTGTCCCCTATACTTTTGGCATAATATTTCTCACTCTGCTGTATGCTTATAGCTGTTACCCTTTCAGGTGATGAAATGTAAGGAAGACTCGTAACCTCGTGTACTGGAACCCGTACAAGAATTTAATGCTGATCTGTTATTTTGTTTTTCTTTTCTTTTCTTCCTTTTATTTGTTTTTACTGATGGCCAGTCACTGCATAATAAAATAATAAAAGCCCTATAAATGTATTTTCTTTTATCGAAATAGTAAAATGAAGTTAATTTTTTGTTTCATTATTTTCCTTCCACCATTCTACCTCCACCTGCGCCATTTAATTTGTTAAGATTAGAGTTAATTAGTAAGTTGCGGTTCCAGTCCTAAGCCCTTGGAGTTGGGTCGTGACACCATCCAATTGTAGACGGAATGTAACAGTAGGGGCTAAATTGATCAAAATTTTGAAAGTTTGAGTGTAAAATTAATATTAATAAAAATCTAAGGATCAAATTAAAAAACGTGTGAAAATTTGTGGGGCAAAATGATATTTCCTCTAAAACAAAAGCAAAGAGCTTTACTTGTATAAAAGTGAATCACCACCTTCTAGTCTTTGTGCTTTAAATAAATAAAGGAAAATGATATAGAGACATATTAGTTACTTATTTTTTAAACTTAATAATGTGTAAGTGATATGATTAATTGATGATTAGAGAATATATAAAAGTGAGTGTTACTTTTAATATTTTAATTGATTATCACATTACTAAATTTAAAAATTAAGTCTAATTTTTTATTTTGAATAACAATACTCATAAATAAATGTAATTATAAAGATCAATAATGTAATCTAATTTAAGTTCTCAATTCACTGACTATTTATTGGGTGTCAGTATAAATTTTTGGAATATTTACTAATAAATCCTATCTCACAAACTGTTATACCAATCAATCCCATTTTTATTCTTTTGTTTCGTTAAGTCCTGCTGGTGGGGAGATTTGTTCCTTTGTGGTTATATTTTCCATGTTTGGTTTGACTGTGTGGACGATTGTGCCCTTTGTTTGAGTGGGACGTGTTTTGCAGGACCACTTCCGTATTTGGAAACGTTGCAAATTTGGTTGTGTGTAATGTAGGAATGGGGTGCTGTGTGATGTGGTTTGGGTGGTTGTGTGTGTGGAAATACTTAGTGAAATAAGTTATGTGAATGGACCAATGAAGGTTGGGACCACAGAAAGTGGTAAACAATGTTTTGGTGTGGGGTTGGGTATGTGGGTGTTTGGGCTTTTTTTTTTTTTTTGTACTGACGTTGCATGGGTGTGGGTATGTAGATGTGAACTCGGGTTTTATTCAAAAGGCATTGTCCACTAGGCTATGTGCCATGTGGCAACCAACAAACACACAAGTGTAGTACAAAACCCCTTAGTGTGCTTTACCCTTGTGGGACACCCCAATTATGTGTCACGTGACACACATACAATACCTCCCTCTCAGATTCACAAGCGAGTGCCACACGCGCCTAAACCTAATCCCCTCATATACAGTTGTACCGCATATATTAATGTATCAACTGAGGGCATTCACGTCCTTCAAAAAACTGCAGGACTAAACGGATCATTAGGGGAAAAAAAAAAAATGGGACCAATTGGATCATGAGATCAATATATGGGATTTATTGGTAAATCTCCATAAATTTTTATTATTTTCATAAATTTTTAAACTATATCATGTAGAGAAAGAGAATTAGGAAATTACAAATATATATATATACTTATTTTTGTTAAGTAAAATAGTTGAAAAAAATATATTTTACAAATTAAATTCAATGTAAGTGTATAGAAAATATCTAAAATACATATTTTTATTAAGTTTAATGATTAAAATATATATTCTGATAGTTTTACTGTGGTGTAGATTAAAAACAAATAAAAATTAAAAAGAACTTAAAATTTATTTTGTTATAAAGTTCAAACATTAATTTATTTATTTTTTTAATTTTCCTAAAAAAGAATTAAAATTTTTTTTTAGATGGGCAAAAGAGAATTTAAACTATTCCTATAAATTTGTTTAAGGCACCAACCTGAATTTTTTTTATTTGATATAATTTTTTTTGTAGGCACCAACCTGTATCATTCGCCTAACTTTTTTTGTTGCAATTCACTGGGAGTGTTCATATCTAATTTCACATATATTTTCTAAATTTCTTTTCAAACCTTTCAACCTAAAACACAGCGTTAGTATTAAAAAAAATAGAGAATTTAAACCAAAAATGTTATGAATCATAAAAATTATTTTAAATTTTACTTTGAAAGTGTGTGGTATAAATTTAAAGTTAATGGGATGTAAGTCATCATCATAAGAAATGTAAATTGTTGATTCCTTTTTTCTAAAAATAATTTTCTTAAGTATTTTTTTCTAAATTTCAAACATTATTGAAATTAAAATATAAACGTGGCCATGACGCTACCTATGGAGTATTATTGTTTTTGGTATGACTTATCAGTTGTTTTTTTTTTATATACTTATTATGAAAAGGCGTACAAAAAAATTGAGAAACGATGTGATTCAAATAAACTAATAAGACAATAAGCAGCTCATTTATTAAGCAATATCTCAACTTTTTCTTTTTTGAATTTTCACTTCTGATTCACATATACTAGCAATAAACCCGTGCTATGCACAAAGTGAAATTTTTGCATTTTTTTTAATATAAAATATTATAAAATAAAAATAATTCATCGTATTTATTTGAATGCCATAAAAAAGTTTCTATTAAAACAAAATAGTTTAATAATTTTAAACTAACTAATAAAATTTAATTGTTTAAAGAATGTAAAATTTTGTTCAGGATCTCTATTGATTAGATGAATTGTAACATTAACTAACTTTTAATATCTCTAACAAAAAATAGTTTAAAAGTGTTGTAGTGATCTATTGCATGAAATAATAAATTGAGCGATAAGATGGTATGACAAAAAAAAATGTTTTTGTGTATCAGTTAGGGTTTTGTGTAGAGAGAGAATAGATTGGGGAAAAAAGAAAACGAAGAAAAAAAATTTTAATCTCTCCTTTTGAATTTTTATAAGAGATAATAGGTTTAGGCAAATTAAGAAAGTTTCTTTTACTTTCCTTTTGAAAAGCATAAATCATAGGATATTATTAATTTTTATAATTATTTATTTAATGTGTTAACCAATAATATTTTTTAATTTTTTTTAATTCAAAAATTCACAAATTTAAGTGGAAATATAGACTTCTCATGAAAAGTCCTTTTTGCTTTATATATAGTATAGATTTGTTTGGTTTTAAATTTTCAAAAACAATTTTTTTAGTTTTCAATTTATATTTTTTATTTTTAATCAAAATTTTTGATATTTTAATTAATTATTTTTATTTTTAGAGTAATTTAATCTAAATATACTTAAAAAATTAAAATATTTGTGAAGAAATACTTAAAAACTCAATAACCACAAAAAAAAAAAAAAATGAAAATATACTAAATTTTAAGTGCAAAAGTTCTTCAACCCATTTACATCTTTCTAGGCTCACTTCATGTCTATCTTGATAATTCAAATCATTATCACATAAGAGTCATTGAAAAAATTATTCATGCAAAAAATCAAATTGATTGGATATTAATATCTATACATTTTGATTAAAAACAATGAAAAAAATAAACGATTTCTTTTTAAAATCATATTTGCTATCTATCTTTTGACATGATTTTTGGATCCTATCATATGAATACCGATGTCTAATTGACTTAATTTTTTAAGTAGATATTCTATTCAATGGACCCTCCCTAGCTACCACTCACCACCACTAGCTCCAGCCAACAGTGGCGGAACCAAAAAATTAAATTAGAGGGGGCACATACTAATTACAATATCAAAAATTTTTACAAAAATATTTGACGCAAGTTTTTACGATTGATTTTGAGAAATATCAAAAAAAAATGTTATTTATAACTAGTGTTTCATGGACAATATAAAAAAATATAGATATAAGTCTTACAATAAATTATAGGGTAAATTACAAATACACCCTGAGGTTTGATTAAAATACGAATTGCCCCCTGTGATTTTGAAAATTACATTCCACCCCCTGAGCTTTCTAATTTCATAAGAAATTGCTCATTTTATTAATGAATCATCAAGTCAATTAATAGTTTTTAATGGCATTAGAAATATGTTTCAATTAATAATTTAGGTAATTTTATTATTGTATAGAAGAACAATTATGAATTTCATTTTTTTAGTTAATTCAGTTAAATAAAAAATACTAACAAAGAGGTATTTGTAATTTTTCAAACCACATGGGACAATTTGTAATTTACCCTAAATTATATAATGATATTTTATTTTTTTATACAAAATTTGATTAAAAATTCAATATAATGGTAATACCACGTCATCATTAGTATGTGATATCACCAATTAATAGCAAATAAACACATAGAGAGTGAACTTCAGATGTCAAATGTAACTAACAATCTAATAAATTTCATATTTTTATAGTGAGATTACTTATACTTACATGTCAATAATAATGATATTACCGTTACATTCAAAATTTTTCATAAAATTTTCATTAATAATATGGTTTTATAATAATCTCTTTATTTTCAATAAAAAAAACCATTATTATTCTCATAATTTTTAAAATGTCATTGACATTTCACTCTAATAATATTTTTGCAATTTTTTTATTTAAAATACTTTCCTTATATTTGTAAAAAAAAAAAAATCCTAAAGTCCAGGGGGGCACGTGACTCCCCTAGTCTCCAAGTCCCTCTGCCTCTGCCTCTGCCAGCCACCTATGTTCGCCTCTCCCAGTTTCTCATCACCTCCGGCAGCCCATCTCCCACCTCTTTGCCACTTCTTAACCCCTTTCAATGACTTTTATGTCCTCCTGTCACTCATGTCAACCCTTTTACAGAGAGAGACATCGATCATAGTCTTTGCATGCCAATCACTCTTTTCCAACTCCATAGTCCTCTCCTACTGATGCAAATTGAATTTAAAAACCATATAATTTATTTGTATTATTTTACTTTTGATTAGGATTATTATTTAGAAAAAAAATGGGTAGAATATTTTTTATTTATTTATTAGTTGGGTGGATTATTAACTTTGGGTTGAAAGATTCCTTTCGGTTCAATTTCTTCAAAATTTTACAATAAGGTTGCTTTTTATACGTGTTTTATGTTTGTATGTCACTCAAATGCTGTATTAATTTGCATAATTTTGTTGACATTTGGGTTTCTTTTTTTCCACCTTTGTTCTGTTATTGCCGTTTGGTTTTATGTTTATGGATCTTGTGATGCCAGAGAAATTCTATATATCAAGAGCATAGAAGTATGAATTTCACGGCCTTTCGAGTCGGTGAAGGAGGCCACTGAAATTCTCAACTCTCCTCTCTCTCTCTCTCAATGTGGCTTTTTAATGGTTTAGGTGATTGAAGTATGAATTTCATATTCATTTTCACTTGTAAATTTGATTATCTTTTTTAATTTATGCGAGGGTTTAAGCTACATTTGTATCCAAGCACCTTTTTTTTTTTTTTTTTTCTCCTGATTTTTAGCTCCACAAAAAAATTCTATTTTGTTTTAGTTTTTTCTAACATCTTTTACATTTGTTTTAGTTAATTCTCAAGTACATTGTTAAAGAAAGTGTGATTTTTTACCAATTTGGTTTTTTCTTTTTTCAATTTTTTGGAGAAAACTTTGATTTTCTCTATGAAGAGCTGAAATTTCTCTGTGAAATTTCTTTGAATTTCTTTTCACAAAATTTCTCTGTACCGAAATTTCTCTGTGAAAATGTTGAGGGACCCCAATTACTATGAAAATGTTTCATATTTTTTATCTTATAAAATTTTAATATCAGAGATTTTAAACTAAAGCCTCATTTGGCATGTTCCTGTTTTAGCCTAAAAGCTAAAAAGTTGCTAAAAAAATCAAAAAGTCTATAATCTATACCAAAAAGTCAAAGATTTCTTTTTCTCTTTACTTTTTGCACATCTTTTCATAAAAAATTAAAAATTCATTCTAAACATACTAATTTTTTTTACCTCATATTTTTGATAAAAAGTAAAAAACTTACTAAAATAGCATGTTACCAAACAAGGCATTAATTTCGTATTTATTTAGTTTTTCTGTTTTGTTTATTTTCTAATTTTACAAGAATAGAATTGTTTGCTTTATAATATTTATTTTTATTTCTTAATATTTTATTTTCTTTTTAGTGGTAGTTGATTTAGGAATTATTTTTTTTATTATAAATAAGGTTATAAGCGAATTAACTTTTGATATGTTACATACACATTCTTGAATAGAATTCTATTTTTGTTCCTATATTTCTGGTAACTTCGGATTCAACAGATTGTAAAAGAGTTATAGTTTTTTTTGCTGCGCGATATGCTGTAGAGGTGTTCATGGGTTGGTTTGGTTTGACACTAAATTTGGAATCAACCCAAATATGATCAATTCTAATTTTTTGGACCCAGAATCGAACCAATTATGCATTAGAACCAACCCAACCTGTAACGCCCTCAAAATAATATATAAACCCAACACCCAACCGTTCCATATATATGATAGATAAATCACATTTCCATACATACATCGGAGTTAATATTATAAAAGAGTATTTCATATAAGTTACAAATGTTTACAAAAATGATAGAATGCCCTGCGAGCTTACATCTTTCCAATTTGTTACTTGGTTACCCAAAGGAAGAGTTCTAACTCTTTTACAAGTAAAGCCCTCGGCTTGCATTTACATGTACTCAACAAAACAAATAACAAAGCAGAGTCTTCAACTCCTAAGACCTCCCAAGCAAAGATCTTGAACTTGGCACGTCTCCTGTACCTGAAAATGATGTCCCAAGTAGGGTGAGCCAAAGCCCAGTAGAGATATACTAAACCCAATATGAGAAACAACTAAAACATTATCATTCGACAAATGATTAATACGTGTAGACCAACTCACACCCTTCTCATAGCCCAGCAACATTTACATCCATATTTCAATCCACTTCCCTTATTTATCCAATTCAATTCCTAAATATGGTTCATTATCTAACCAAACAATTTAAATGAGACTGCAACTCGATTTATTAACACTTCTGTTATCCACAGTTCAAAATGAGACTACAACTCATGTAATTAATACTTCAATTGTCAACTTTATTCATGCACTTCAATTTATAAGGTTTTGGGACTTTCACCCCGGACACTCCGGCCAACTTAATTATCTATGGAGTCCATCCCCTATCTCCTCCCAAACAATGGAGTACATCCCCTATCTCCTCCCAAACAAAGATACATATACAATGTAATAAAGTATATAATCACACGTATGGAGTACATCCCCTATCTCCTCCCAAACAAAGATACATATACAATGTAATAAAGTATATAATCACACGTATGGAGTACATCCCCTATCTCCTCCCAAACAAAGGTACATATACAATGTATTAAAGCACATAATCATATACGGAGTGCATCCTCTATCTCCTCCTAAACAAGATACATATACAATGTATGAAAGTCTTTATCTTATACCATGATCAATTAAGGCACATATTCAATGTGTTCTTCCCATTATCATATTCAATGACATATTTCAATTGACTAGTTTCAATTTACCTAATCATCATGCGGTTCTACAACAATCAAGACTATCTTCCACCAATAGCCCAAAGCAGTTATTTCTAGACAGATAAATGAATTTACCAAATAGATAAATTATCACATTTTCCATAGGTGGGTGATTTATCAAACCGACCACACCAACTAGTCCCAATACCATCCAATTTCATGATGTTCAAATCAATTTCATATTTCTCACAATTACCCAATTAATTATACGAATTAAATTAGGGCATTTCCCCATTTTTTTTTCAAACATTGATCCTAAGACCAAAATCTCATCTATCAAACCCACAAACCTCATTTTCAAGACCTCTTATACATATGGAGCTTAAAAATACAAAACCCCTCTCTTATATGCCACAAACCTCAAACCCTAATTTCCCAAATCACCAAATCTCAACCTTTATACTAAATGACTAATATTTATGTTAAAACTCATAAGAAGGAGTAGATCATCCCTACTTCGAAGTTAAGATCCCAAAGGAGAAGATGAAGAAACTCGAAAGTGCTCCAAAGTACAACTTTTTCGGATCAAAGTGTAGCTCGCACCAAGCTCTACCTTTCTTACAAAGAGATTATGGTAGACACACCCAAGAACCAAGGGTATTTGTAGAGAGAAGGTGTATGTAGAGAGAGAGAGAGAGTCGGATCTAGGGTTTGGAAGTGAAAAGAGATTAAAAAGTAAAGAAGAAACACGCTGCTGCAACTGATATACTCGAGACTCGCTCGAGTGAAGGAGTGGTCACTCGAGCGACTAGACACAGACAAACCTCGCTCGAGCGCACAAAGCCTTGCTCGAACGAACAACACAAAGCTTCAGGTCTGCAACTCAGAAGCACGCTCGAGTGCAGGAGTCCTCGTTCGAGTGAAGAAACTCAAAACATAGTCCTCGCTCGCTCGAGCGAAGGAAAGCTCGCTCGAGCCAAGAAACGCAACCTTCAGGTCCAAAAGAGAAGGAGATGCACGCTTGAGCGAAGGACCTCTCGCTCGAGCGAGGAGACACACCAGGCTGAGATTGCTCGAGCGAAGAAAAGCTCGCTCGAGCCAAAGCTGCTTCTGAAAAGAAAACCTGAAGACCCACAATACTCGCTCGAGCGAAGAAAGAAAAACATAAGGCTCGCTCGAGCGACAAAGTCCTTGCTCGAGCGAAGAGACCAAAAACTGGACAGCAACCATTTGTTCCAACACCCAACCAACCTGTTTCGAACCTGCCCAACACACTCCAAGACTCAAATACAAAGAATTAAAGGATGGAAACCAAAATAAGACAACAACATACATCCACAGAACCGAGTCCGGAATACAGTAAACAATAGAGGAAAAACCGGGATCGCTATAACCAACCCAATGTAGCTCGGATTGGTTCGGGTTGGAATCATATTTTAAAAATAAGCAAATCAATCAATGATAAATAATTAAGGGTAAATTACACTTACCCCTGAGGTTTGGTTTAATACATATCACCCCTTACGTTTGAGAAATTACACTAAACCCCTATCATTGTAATTATTTAGACGGAATAAAGACATTGAACTCATGCACTCTCTATTTTCTTGCTTTGCTTTACTTCCTCTGTTTTTTTTTTTTTTTTTCCTTTCCTTTGCTGCTACTTTTTTTTTCAATGTAATATCCTCTATTTTTCTACCAGGAGTTGTTGCCTTTTATACAAGTAGTGGGGATTTGTGAAATGAGACTATTAACCACAAGGGTGGGAATGTAATTTCCATAACGTCAAGGGGTGAGATGTAATCAGACTAAACCTCAAGGGGTGTTAGTGTAATTTACCCAATAATTAAAATAAAAAAAATTTTAACATTCAAACATAACACAAACAAAGAACAAAATATTCTTTAGTACAAATCAATACAAATTAAATCCAACTCAAGCTTAAATATAATCAATAAATTAAACTCATTAATGTAGCCAACATAAATTAAATCAACTGCAAAATTTGACTCAAGATTCTAATAATTTCTTCATTTACCTAATAATTCTTATATATGAAAAATTATTAAGTTTATTCAATTCCATTGTAATAGAGCAATAAATTGAAAATATATCAACATAAATAAAATTTAAATATATACATATAAATAGGTTTGATTCTCGAGTTGATTCAATTTAGGTAAGACCAAAATCAAGAACCAATCCAATTCTATCATTTGATTATTTAAAAACCTAAAACCAAACTAATACACTAGAAAACCAAATCAAACCAACTTAAAAAGGTCAATTCAGTTCGAATCTTCAGTTCACTGGCTAATTTTCTGTTGGAAAATTCGTAAAGGCAATGGTGAATTGAAATAGACTCCATTTGAATGAAAGGGTGCAATCTTTCATGGTGTCTCTTTGTTTTAAAGGAAGAGTCAACCCTCCATTTGAATGAAAGGGTGCAACCTTTTCATGGTATCTCTTTATTTTAAAGGAATGGTCATGTCCTTTCTTCATGCATTTTCTATTCAAACTGAATAAGTGCCAACAAAACCTATTTAAAGACAGGCCCCATTCCAATTTTATTAATTCCCAATTCCTCAAATTCAAGCATTCTTTTTTATATTCTTCATATTAGTTCATAGAGATTTCAGGGAGTTGCAGAACAAAGGTTTTATTTGCCTGGCAGATTATTTGTAGTGCTGCTATAATCTGCGTTTTCTGATCATTGTATCCTGGGAGATAGACGCCGATAACCCGTAAGCAACTGTGCGGCGGCGAATCTGTCTTAAGGATAGAGTGTCACACACTCGACTTGATCAAAAGTTTCTATTCTAACTTTTCGGTATAAGAATATTACTGTAAGTATTTTATTTTTGTTATTTCAGTTTCATTTCTCTACACAGAATATTGTTCTAACAATCTTAAAACAGATTCGAATTATTCTGTTTATACAGAATTTTCCGTTTATTTCCTTTTCTCCGTTCTTTAAAGGATTTATTTTCGGTGTGGGTTTTTTCAAAATTCAAATTCTAATTTTTTCGAAAATAAATTTCTGGGTTTGTTCAATAATTAAAATTCTGATTTTCAGTTTTCTAAATTATTGACATTGGATTTCGTTTTACAGAATTTATATTCTACAAAGTAATATTCTGGTTGGAAAATACAAATAGCAGTAATATATTGTTTATTTTCTTTGACAAATAGTAGTAATATACTATTTACCATTAATTTTTTCAAAATATTAATTTGTGATCATAATTGTTAATTTGTTTAAGTAAAAGTTATTTTGAAATTAATTTGAAATAAAAGTTACAATTTTGTTTCTTTTATTTTTGACAGAATTAAATTCTGTGTTTTATGGTTTAATTTACTGTGTAGTATAAAAAATCTAATTATAATTTTGTTTTATAATTTAGAATTCATGGCTACTAAAATTGCTCAGACCTCTAATTCGACCGGTGTTGCGACTGCCCCTATCTCTCCTACTATTGTGATAATCCCGGTAAATCATGGGAAAAAGTCAGAAAAGTTCCTCATAACTGACTTTAAAAGATGGCAGCAGAAAATGTTGTTCTATCTTACTACATTAAATCTGGTGTGTTTCCTTCGTGAGGATGCTTCTGTGCTAAAAGAGGATGAAACTGACCGACGAGTGCTTGTTGTGGTCGATGCTTAGAAACATGCTGATTTCCTTTGCCAAAACTATATCTTTAATGGGCTTGATAAGACACTGTACAACGTGCATAGCCCATCAAAACGACAAAGGAATTATGGGATTTGTTGGAGAAAAAGTACAAAACAGAAGATATTGGCTCGAAGAAATTCGTGGTGGGCAAAATTCTGGACTTTATGATGGTTGATTCAAAGACTGTGATCAGCGAAGTTCAAAATCTCCAACTCATTCTACATGACATTCATGCAGAAGGCATGTCTCTTAGTGAATCCTTCCAAGTTGCTGCCTTAATTGAAAAATTACCACAAGGTTGGAAGGAATTCAAAGACTACCCCAAACACAAGCGCAAAGAAATGACTTTGGAGGAATTGATTGTGCGTTTGAGGATTGAGGAGGACAATCGCATTTCTGAGAAGCGAACTGGTAAGCATCCTATGGAGTCCAAGGCAAATGTGGTGGAACATGCACTAAAATCAAAGAAACGGAAATTTTTCAGAGAAAGTTCATTATAAGGCTCTAAGGGAGAGGACACAAAAAAATTCAAGTTTAATGGCAAATGCTACATTTGTGACAAAGAAGGACATCGGGCCAAAGATTGTCGTAGCAAACGCAAAGGTAAAGGAAAGTCAAGTAAGAAACCTGCTCAAGCCAATTTCACTGAAGTGGACAAAATCTCCAATGGTGTTGATGATATAAACCTTTCAGTCGTTGTCTCTGAAGTCAACCTTGTCGGAAATCTCAAATAAGGGTGGGTGGACACTGAAGTCACTCGTCACATTTGTGCCGACAAAATGATGTTATCCTCCTATTTAGTGGTGAACAATGGAGAATAACTATTCATGGGCAACTCCTTGACTTCTAAAGTCGAAGGACAAGGAAAGGTAATTTTGAAGATGACATCTGGAAATGAACTCACCCTCAACAATATGCTGCATATACCGAACATTCGCAAGAATCTTGATTCCAGATCTCTGTTGAGCAAAAATGAGTTTAGGCTAGTTTTTGAAAGTGACAAATTTATACTTACCAAAAACAGGATGTATGTAGGAAAATGTTACATGACTGATGGCCTTTTCAAAATGAATGTAATGACAATTGTTACTCCTATGGTTAATAAAAATACATCTTCTTTTTACTTGCTTGAGTCTTCTAATTTATGGCATGTTAGATTAGGACATATTAATTATGGATTTTTGCGTAAATTAATTAATATGGAATGTTTGTCTAAATTTGAAATTGATCCAAATCATAAATGTGAAATTTGTGTTGAGGCAAAATTAACCAAAACTCATTTTCATTTGAAAGAAGTACAAAACCACTTGAATTAATTCATAGTGACATTTATAATTTTAAATCAATTCAAATTAGAGGTGGGAAAAAATATTTTATTACTTTCATAGATGATTGTACTAGATATAGTTATGTTTATTTAATTCGAACCAAGAATGAAACTTTAGAAACTTTCATTCAATATTAGAATGAAGTTGAAAATCCACTTGGCAAGAAAATTAAAATTCTAAGAAGTGATAAAAGTGGTAAATATAAATCACCTTTTGGTAAATTTTGTAAAGAACACGGAATAATTCATCAAACCACCACTCCTTACTCACTTCGGCAAAATGGAATTGTTGAAAGGAAAAATAGGACTTTAAAAGAAATGATGAATGTCATGTTAATAAGCTCTGGATTACTTCAGAACTTGTGGAAGGAAACAATACTTTCTGCTAATTATATTTTTAATAAAATACTCAGAAAGAAAGTGAATCAAACACCTTATGAAATGTGGCATGGGAGAGTACCATTCTACAAATACTTGAAAGTGTGGGGGTGTTTGGCTAAAATGGCTATCCCTAGTCCTAAAAAGACTAAAATAGGTCCTAAAACTGTTGATTGCATATTCATTGGTTATGCTAAGAATAGTAGTGCATATCAGTTTTTGATTTATAAGTCAGGACATTCAGAAATGCATGTAAATACTATTATTGAATCTAGGAATACATCGTTCTTTGAACATGTGTTTTCTAATAAAACTGGACCAGAGACTAGTATTAACAAAAGATCTTATGATACTATTACTAGTCATAATCAAGAACAAGAGCAAGAGTTAGATCAAAATGAGGAAGAGGAACGTAGGCATAACAAACGTGCAAAATCTTTTGGTCCAGATTTTCTAACTTTTTTGTTAGAAAATGAGCATTTAACTTTTAAATAAGCTATGTCCAGTCCTGAGGCTCTTCTATGGAAAGAGGCTGTAAATAGCGAAGTTGAATCCATCTTGCAAAATCACACATAGAAATTGGTGGATTAGCCACCAGGTTGTAAACCTCTTGGGTACAAGTGGATTTTCAAGAGGAAAATGAAAGCGGATGGATCAATTGACAAATACGAGGCTAAACTTGTGGTCAAAGGATATAGACAAAAAGAAGGTCTTAATTACTTTGACATATACTCACAGTTACTATAATAACGTACATTTGAATGCTAATTGCCATTGTATATTTGTACAATCTAGAAATTCATCAAATGGATGTGAAAACAGTTTTCTTAAATAGTGAGTTAAATAAAGAAATTTACATGGAACAACTAGAAGGATTTTCTGTTCTAAGGAAAGAAAAGAAAGTGTGTAAATTGATTAAATCATTATATGGTTAAAAATAAGCGCCAAAACAAATAGAATAAGAATTTTGACAAGGCAATGATGTCAAATCGATCAAAATTAATGAATGTGACAAATGTGTTTATATTAAAAATACAAACAAAGGATATGTTATAGTATGTCTTTATGTGGATGATATGCTCATCATAGGTAGTAATAATGACATGATTAAAACTACTAAGAAAATATTAAATAAACATTTTGACATAAAGGACATGGGAATTGTTGATGTAATTCTTGGTATGAAAATTACCAAAACATCAGAAAGATATGCTTTGTCACAATCACATTACATTGAGAAAATACTTGACAAATTTAGTAAAGATGATGATCATGTTGCTAGAACACTCATGGACGTTAATTTGTTTCTTTCTAAGAATGTACATGAAAGTATTTCTCAATTAGAGTATGCCTAGATTATTGGAAGCTTAATGTACTTGATGAACTACACTCACCCAGATATAGCTTATGCAGTAGGTAAATTAAGTAGATATACGAGTAATCCAGAAGTAGAACACTGGAAGGCTATTATTAGGATTCTAAGATACCTCAGATTTACTCGTAACATTGGGTTGTACTATACGAGATATCCAGCGGTACTTGAAGAATACTGTGATGCAAATTGGATATTGGATACTAGAGACTCTAAATCCACCAGTGGGTATGTCTTGACTCTTGGTGGTGCAGTTGTATCTTGGAAATCTTCACAACAGACTTGCATTGCTAGGTCTACTATGGAATCAGAGTTCATAGCTTTAGATAAAGCTAAAGAAGAAGCAGAATGGCTTCGGCATTTCCTTGAAGATATTCCAATATGGCCAAAACTAGTGCCTGCTATATGCATATATTGTGATAGTCAATCACTAATTGGTAGAGCACAGAATCATATATATAACGGCAAGTCACGACACTTTCGTTGTCGACATAACACCGTAAGACAACTACTCTCTAATGGAATTATTTCCATTGAATATGTGAAGTCTAAAGACAACATAGCAGATCCACTAACCAAAGGGTTAGTAAGAGAGTTAGTTGAGAATTCATAAAGGGGAATAGGACTTAAGCCTATAAAATAAGAGTTACCGCAATGGCAACCTAACCTAGTTGACTAGAGATCCCAAGATCTAGGTTCAAAGGGATAACCAAGTTGTGTGTGACTCATAAGGATCATTGGGGAGTAAACTCCTACCCATTTCTATGATGAAATAGTGATGTTTGCAGCATTTTAGGTTAAATAATACTTTTAATGATTCTTATATCTAGGAATACCTAGTAGAGTATGGCAAGATACTCTTCATAAGAATTACCTATATGAGTGTGAACTGGGTTAGTTTTATGAGATTTGTGAAGGGCTACAATTCTTTAGAGCACTCATGAAAAACCATGTTATTTAGGGCCAAAATGAACACAATAGTGAGAACCAAACTGTGTCTGGAAATATACTGTGTGAGTTATATTGTCTTAGTTTACACAAATGGTTGAATAGTTCAAGACATTATGTTCACTGATTAGCTAGTAAATCTGATAGTGTTTCACAAGGGAATGTTCAAAGCCAAAAGCTACCTATCATTTGCAGAATATCTCTGATTTCTATACTCTCTATAAAAACATCATGTTGTTGTATTTCTCGTTTCGTCAATTTCAATCATGTGGGTATTGTTGGAAAATTTGTAAAGGTAGTGAGAAATTGAAATGGACTCCATTTGAATGAAGGGGTACAACCTTTCACGGTGTCTTTATGTTTTACAGAAAGTGTCGACCCTCCATTTGAATGAAAGGTTTCGTGGTGTCTCTTTATTTTAAATGAAGGGTCATGTCCCTTCTTCATGCCTTTTTTATTCAAACTGAATAGGTGCCAACAAAGCCTATTTAAAGGTAGCCCCCATTCCAATTTTATTAATTCCAAATTCCTCAAATTCAAGCATTCTTTTTATATTCTTCATATTAGTTCATAAAGATTTCAGGGAGTTGCAGAACATAAGTTTGATTCGCCTGGCAGATTATTTGTAATGCTGCTATAATTTGCGTTTTCTGATCATTGTATCTTGGGAGATAGACGCCGATAACCTGTAAGCACCTATGCGGCGGCAAATCTGTCTTAAGGACAGAGTGTCATACACTCGACTTGATCAAAAGTTTCTGTTCTAACTTTTCGGTACAAGAATATTACTGTAAGTATTTTATTTTTGTTATTTCAGTTTCATTTCTCTACATGGAAGATTGTTCCAACATTCATCGCAACCAAGAAGAAGAAGGCTAGAAGTTTCAAGAATGGCAGGTTTGGCCTGTGATTAGGTAAGCGACCCACCAAGTGCTAGCCATAAGCCAAACATAATCGCAGAAACAAGAACACCAAAGAAAGAGCTGCACATTGAGAATTGAGATGTAATACCCAGATCAAGGAATGCATATAGAATAAATAGTAGTATTCCAACGATATTTTTGGGGTTTCTAGAGCGAGAAAAAGAAGTTGAGAGACAACAATTTCTTTTTAAGGAAAATGAAAAATAGTTATATTAAAATAAAATAAATAACATACAGATTAAAATAAAAACAACAAGATCTTAAAAGATCAAACAAACAATCAAATAATCAAACAACAAACTACAAAAAAAACAAAAACAAAATTGTAAAAGAGTCAGTTACGATCTAGGAAAATCATTGATTTTCTCATAGATGTGATTTGGAAAGTTAGATTTGTATCAACCCAAGTAAGATCTGCATCAACACTCGTTATCGTCGTCGACTTCGTTCTCATCGCCGTTGTCCAACTCTACCACCGTCGTTGCCGTACTTTAGACACTGCCAAAAGGAATTAAAGAGAAAGAACACCCATAATAGTATATGAGAAGGCTTGAGAGAAGAGAGAACTTGTCACGACCCAAACCTGCTCCTATAGGTTTGGCATCGTAATCGGCCAGTAATCTTGGGATTACCAAAGGCCTCTGAACAAATTAAACAAATACGGGGGCTAATGGAAGCAAACACAACATATAACGTCCATAGAGCTGCGTAGACATACATGGGACAAAAAGTTTAGAACTTTGTATACATATAAGTGACGTCATATTTACATTAGTTTTACGTCACCAAAACCCACATAAACAGAACTTACAAAACTTATTCATACAAAACATAAGAAATACAAAAATCTCAAAAACTTTTTTACATCTCAAAAAAAACCTCATCGGGAGGCACAGTGGCTGGCAGAATGACAGAGCTCCAGGCAATCAACTCTGAGCCTGGTCACGCGCCTAGTCACCTACATACATAAATAATACGGTGAGTTAGAGCCCAGTAAATAGCAACAGAGTAAAGTGTTACGAATGATGTCCATAACAGATTTAGAAATCAGAGTTCATATCAGAAACAGGTTCAGATCCATATACTTCTACAAAATTTGTAAACAGTTATATGTGGTACGTCCATTAGCTAACAGATTAGATTGGTCATAAGACCCACAAGCATGGTCGGTACTGATGACCATAAAGGTCAATATCTTTGTGCACAAATAGCCATGGTATTGTTACCCCCAGGCAAGGGCCATGTGAACCTAGGCCACGGTATTGTTACCCCGTGCGAGGGCCACATGAACATAAGCCACGATATTGTTATCCCCAGGCAAGGGCCACATGAACTAAGGATGCTATAAATACATTTCAGAAAAATGGACATTCATTCATGATTCATAAAATAGCATTTCATAAAATAGATCATATCTTATCATTCTGAAAATACTTATAATCAACATATCTTTACAAAGTTGTTACTCATAGATGACTCCAATAGCAGAATAGGTAAAGCAGACGGATCAGATAGTCTACGACGCGTGACTTACACAAACACATAACGGATACACATTGAAACACACATTCGAAAATCACTTAACTTGTTTCTTTTTTATCTTGGTGTGTTCCTAATCCTTGTCATCATTATTATGTCTTAATTCAGGCTTCGGAATGCCTAGGATGCAATGAGGATGTAATGACTCGGATTCTAATTCGTATTGGATTGGTGTAAATTGGTACTCGTCACCTTAAAACTTGTATGGTTATCAAACTCTTGACATTGATGGGTTGGTAAGTGAACTCTAAATATTATAATTGAGGATCCTTGGGAGATGTTTGGAACCTTGATTGAAGCCTTAACAAGGTATTTAGGCAAGATTAGATCAAAAGTTCCAAATTTGAGTTTTTGTTTTTGACCAACCTTCAGTCTTTAGACCTTTCTCCTTTCATACTTTGAATTTGAATGTGAGGCTAGAACCACTAGAAATCTTGTTTCTGGGGCTTCAATTTGGACACAAGAATGACCTAAAACAGAATTCGAACAAGGGAGTTATACCTATTTGAATTCTTAGTGCCTCTGCTGGTTTTCTTAAGGGTCGACACCCAAGTTCCAAGGGTCGACCCTTCCTTTGCTGTTTTGTCCTGGGTCACATTCTGAAATAAGGGGTCGACACCTGAGTTCCAAGGGTCAACCCTTGGCTACAGTAAACATTAATCTTCCAACTTTTCTTCTTAAGGGTCGACACCTCAACCCTAAGGGTCGACCCTTGCATGTTATTTCCAAAATTCTTGGGTCTGAATGGGCCCTACTTTTGGGGGTTTTGGACTTATTCTTTACAATGACCTTAGGGCTACTTTTCTATTACTATAAATAGACCCAACACTCTTCTCTCTCATGATTTCCTCCTCCTCTTTCCTTTCAAACCGTGAGCCTCTCTCCTCTCTCTCTACAAACCCAACTTTTTCCCACTTAGATCGCTAGATCTACTCATATAGAAGCATCTTCTCGCCTAGGTCCCATGGGAAAGGTTGTAGAGCGCGTCAAGGGCTTTCTTTTGATCCAAGGACTTCACGATTTCATCAACTTTGGGTTTCTCCAAGTTTTCTTTTCATTTCTTTGAGGTAGGGGTACTTTTATCCTAGTATTTCATTATTTTGAAGAGATTTTATGGTGTTGTTGTGACTTATAAGCTAATTTGAGGATCTTGTTAGATTAAACCCATGTTTTACATAAATAAATCATTTTGCTTGACTTTTGCTTGAAACTTCTTAACTCTTTTACTAAAAACATATATCTAAATGTTGTTAAAACCTATATCTATGATGAAGGAGAAAAAAAAACCCCCAAATTTGGTAAAACCCTAACTTTTCAGTTTGAATAGAAAACACTAAATTAAGTGGAATTTCCTTTGATTCATGGAATATTATGAACAATCAAGAGATGAAAGATGTGGATGTTGATATGGTAAAGGAATTGTGACTTGAAAGTTATTATGCTTTGAATATTATGTGGTGTTTCATCTATTGTGATGATGGATGTTTGTTGATGGAATTAAAATGTGATGGAATTGTTAATTGTGCATGAGTCCGGGTAAGAGTCGATTTTGGAAAATGTGGTGTTGTGTTGGTACCCGCACAGGGAGTTGAAAAGGTGTGCAAATACCCTGTTTAGGCTTATCGCTGGACGAATGTGGGAAAAATGTTTTTAGGTGTCCACACAGTCCTGCTGTATAATAGCCGGCGAAAGTGGAAAAACAGATGGTTTTCTTGGGTGCCCACTTCCTGCCGTATAATAGCCGGCAAATGTAGGGATGATTTTTGAAACTAAAAGCAACTTGTGTTGGACTTTTACATGGGACTCATGGTTTGTTTTCCATTGATGCGATTGTTTAACTGTTGTGTTGTAAAGGTGTGAAATGTAATGGTCCATGCTTAATCATTATGTATTTACATAATTAATGAAGATTACATGTGTTCATAACTCCTTATTATGTTTTGTCTCAAGGATGCCATAAATTTATTCAAATGATTAAATACTTGGTTAATTGTATTCCTACTGGGCATATAGCTCACCCATATTCTGTTTTTCAAGAAATGATGTTGTACAACTATAGTGGTGACTTGAAGTAAGCGGTATTGGGATTGACAGGTGAGAATATTTTGTTGTAAAGACTTAGAGTTTTGTAATAGGGCTGCTAGACTTATTTTGTTGTTGTCTCATACACCCATGGGGTTCTTCTATTGTAATTGTCATCTTGTTTGTAGAACTTGGAGTTCGGTACAAGGTTTTAGGGACATGTAAATAGAGAAGTTGTAAATTTTAATTCTTAGTTTAGTGAAAAGGATGGCTTTGGGGTGTGTTGTTTTATTGGTTGCGATGGATTCATGTATGAAATAGCAGGGCGTTACAGAGGATGCCAAAATGTAACTTGAATCACTTAGTCAAATTTTCAAAAGCACGACAATCCGCTCAAGCGCAACTTCGGTCGCTCAAGTGGTCTATAAAGTCTGCAAAAGTACTAGTTACATGATTTTTACGCTCGACGATCGCTCGACAGTCGTTCGAGCCAAGGACTGAGTAAACAGGGTCTCCGCTCGAGTGCAATTTCGGTCGCTCGAGCGGTCTACAAAACTTTGCAAAACTTCTAGGAGCTCTCATTTTACGCTTGAGCTCAACTTCCTATGCTCGAACAAAGGCCCAAAAGTAAGGGTGGTCGCTCGAGTGCAGGTTCTGCTGCTCGAGCCAACCCCCAAACTCTACAAAAGTACAAGGAGCTCGAATTCTTTGCTTAAGCACAAACTCCATCGCTCGAGCGAAGAGTGCAAATTCTGGAATTTTCAAATTTGCTTCCCAAGTTTAAAACTCAATTTCAAAGCAACAAAACACATCATTTTGGGCCAAAACTTGAGAAAACACTTGTAAACTCATAAAACTTCATGAATTGAAAGTCATTTGGCAAATCAAGCCCAAAAGCAAGTGAATTCTTCCAAAGTAAAACTTGAAATTTTGAAAACATAACGTGTATGTAATGATATGAGCTTCAACCTTCAAAAACATGATCAATTGAGATGTTTGGTACAAAAACATGTTGAATTCTTAAAACATAGCCAAGGTAAGGTCATGCATGTGAGAATTCTTAGGTAAACAACTTCAAAATACCATGATATGTACATGCATGCATGCTTTGATCCCAATTCTACTTCTTTAACTTAATTCTTGCATCTCTTAGCTCAATTCTCTTAAATTCATGCATTAACCAACTTAAGTACAAAACTAAATGTTTGGATTCTTACCTAAGGTTTTGAACTTGCAAGACTAGGAGCTTAATTTTCTCAAAGTTGAACAATTCCTTAACTATCCTCTTAAGTTCTCTCAATTCTCTAGCAATTTTCCTTAGTTGAGCTTAATTCTTCTCTTCTCCCTCTTTCTCACGTTTTTTTATGTCAAGAAAATGAGAATAATGAGTCTAGAAGGCATGTATAAGCCTTATACAGGCTTGATTAGGGGGGTTTAATTAAGCTTTGCTTAAATTAATCAATTAACACTATTTTATTCTAATTATTTTGTTCCAAATCAAATTCTAATTAAACTTACCATAAAATTCTAAAAATTCTAAATAACACATATACCGAGTCAATTTTGTGATCGGATGCCGATCGGGTCTTCAATTCGCATAATGAAACAAAAATACAGAAAGATATTTCTACGACAAACATATATAAGCACATATAACACCATACGCATGCAATTAATGTAGAATTCTCTCTTAATTACTTGTTAGGCATTCTTAATCATGGTTTAACAGTTAATCACATGTCGGGTTATTATAGAACTATTGTGGGTATTAAAAATAAAATAAAAAAATCTATACCGAAATCGGGGTAGAAATACTTAAAACCCCTATTCCAGAAAAAATCTATACTCTAGGGGTGTGTTTGATTAGGGGATAGGGGGGGGGAGGGCTATTCACTATTCGGATTGCTTATCCGAAGAAGTGAGTAGTCCATCGTTTTTTTTTTAATCCGCTGGACATGGAGTCCGGCCAGACTACTTATCCCCCATATAGGGGAATATACTAACCCAGAGGGGGGGGGGGGGTGGGACAGTTTTGGAGGAATTATTTACTGTTGGGATTAGGTGGTAAAATGACAATTTTGACCCTCTACTATTTAATTATGTATTATATTTAGTAAAATTCAATAAAATTTAAATATCTCAATTTAAAAATAAAATAATTTTATTTAACTTTTTATTGATGTTTTATTTATTTAATTTTTTAAATTAATTTTTTATAGATATTTTATTTTAAAATTTTGTTTATATTTTATTTAATTTCATTACTTAAATGTTAATAGATGTTTTATTTAATTTCATTGTTTAATTAAGATCATTTTAAAAACAAATTTATTTAAAATTTTAATTAAAAAAATAACATATATTTTTATTGATATTTTATTTACTTTATTTAAAAAAATAAATTTATTTAATTGTGTAAAAAATAAAATAAAATAATTTTTTATTTAATCTAGCTAAAAATAATTAAAATATTAAAGATATGTTTAATATTGCTATTACTTAGTAAATAATTAAAAAAGGGTAAAATAGTCTTTTGTTCATTTATCATATCCAGTCCGTCCAACCAAACGTTGGATTCACTAAAAATAGTCCTTTCTAGACATCTAATTCCATGAAAAAACAAACACAGGATACATATCCAATCCAACTAAATAGTCCGGGGGATCCACAGTCCCAGGACTCAAGTCCAATGGATTCTAATCCCTCTTTATCCAGTCCGTCCAATCAAACATACCCCTAGGAGTGTAAATCTACATTTTAGAAATAAGGGGGCCGAAGTGTCACCGGAGCTTCACCGGAAATCTCTAGAGCGAGGCTCTCATTGCACTCTCTTTCTCTACAAGCTTTTAAGAGAGAACAATTTCTAGTTATAGGATTGGTTCAAAATAATTGAAAGGGGCTAGAGAAGAGAGAGGGGAGAGGGGCAAGAGGGGGTAAGGAGAGGCAGGGGATGGGCTACTAAACGTGGTCGTGGCGGCAGCTAGAGGTGGAGATGAGAGCTAAAGTTAAGCTTCAAATGTTAGAGAGAGTAAATCAGGACTTATATATCTACATATAATTTTATTATTTTTTTAATTTTGAAAACTTTATTTATTTATTTATTTTTGGGCCAAAATTTTGAAAACTTATGACAAGGTGTTTGATATACTTTTTATTTACAATTTGTGAGACAAAAATGACTTAAATAATAAGAAAAGACAAACTATAGTATTGACATATTACAGTAGAAATGCTTTTAACTTTTATTGTTTGATTGTCAACTTTTAATCTGCAAGAACGCATATTAAACAGGCCCATAATTTCAGCAAACTCAAATTTTTTTTAAGTAAACTCTCAAATTTGTTATGCATAAATTTGTGAGTAATTTTGAAATAATTCTAAATTATTAGGAAGTTGATCTAGTGCTCCTAAAGAGGGGAAGTTATTGGGTACTTTTAAAGTACGGCCACATGGTGTCTCAGTGTATTATGATTAGTGGAGACGGTGGGGTTTATGATTTTGTATTAGGTGATTGCAGAACATGATAGGACATAGTGAATAATGATTAGTGAAAGAGTATAGACATGTGCTGCTCTAGAAATACCCAGTAATTTTCCCCTAAATAGAGAAGAACACAAGTAATGAGATAAGTGGAGTTAGCTTGACCCACTGTGATTACTTAGAAGTGAGACAAGGTCACTACAACCATCGTTGTTTGTGCATTCTCCATGGTATGAATATCGTATGTCGTTTCTAATAGGGTCTGTATAGCATATCTAAGGAATTATAAATACCTGCAATGGGTCATTATTGCTTTGAGAAAATTAGAGAAATTATTTGGTGATCTTAAAGTATTACTACATATCATTTATTGTCAAACACTTGTCATATTGATTCTTAAAAAGCAACATATATATGATAAGACCCACGTTAAACCAATAACAATCAAGTTGGTACACTATATCAAGAGCATAATTTTCTAGATTAGAGGACTCTATAATGATTTTTCTTTTCTTGTGTTCATTTATTTATTTGCCAGTACATTTAAGGTATAATACCCATCTTTTAAATGAAAATGGCAAAGGGCTTCGATCTTAAAGTATTACTACATATCATTTATTGTCGAACACTTGTCATGTTGATTCTTAGAAAGCAACACATATATGATAAGACCCACATTAAACCAATAACAATCCACTTGGTACACTATATCAAGAGCACAATATAAATTTTCTAAATTAGAGGACTCTATAATGATTTTTCTTTTTTGTGTTCATTTATTTATTTGCTAGTACATTTAAGGTATGATAGCCATTTTTAAATGAAAATAGCAAAGGGCTTTGATCCTCACAATGAAACTAAGACCATCTTTCCAAAGTAAGGAAGACTAATTATTAAGATGCTCCGCTAGAAACCTAAACAGAAGGATCGGAGAAAATAAAAAAGACAGATTTTGTAATATATAACCACACAAGCCCATTTTATCTCCACAATTTTTTTTTCCAGTTGAATTCATGTTCATAAGGATTTAATTGGGACTTTTACATATTAACTGTCAAACTAGCTAACACAATTCTCCTTATTTGGACTTGAAACCAATAGTATAACAGATGAAATACTAAACACAATATGGACTGAGTTATTTTCAATTAGCTAAGCATGTAGCCATTAACAAAGAACAAAAATTATTATTATAGTTTATCTACTTAATTAGGAAACAAGAGTTCATTTAATTTGACTTGATTTGGTATAGTTATTATTAGTCGAAGCAATTCTCTTTTTGCATCCCCACCAAACTTGATTATACAAGAAGATATCTCAACCGTCTCAAAATTCCATGACCCTCTTATTTGTTGGGACAATTCGTCTTGAATTCTTCAATTGGTGATCTTCGGATTTTCAAAACTTGGTGATAATCTTGTCTTTGTAGAACAGAAAATTGATGCTTCAAGTTGTGTTACTTAGTCACTTTCCTAAAGACAAAATTTGCACCCACCAAAAGGTGTGTAGGGGGTTATAGCAAATTCGCTTGTAGGATACAATGAAGCGTGATCTAAAGATCAAGTCTACTGATGTCTGCACTAACGACAGTAGATCAAAATACTCTTGATATAATCAAGAAAACCAAAATACAGATAATTAAGTCTACAGAATTTGATTACCAGTAAGAAAAGTAAAAACTTGCTTAAGAAACTGTTGATCTAAAACTCTAAATCAAGAGAGATAGAGAATTGCATAAATGCTCTAAGGATTGTTTTTTTGGAATCATTGGCATGGCTGATTTTGCAACCTATTTGTAGACCTTGATGCACCTGATCGAATGGTCATGTCCCTTGATCGCATTCGATCAGATCTAACCATTGGATCGACGACCTATGGTATAGGTCCATCTCACACTGAATAGATGCCTTGACTGATCACACTTGATCATGATCTGGTGCCATCTCAACCGTACAATCACGTGCATCTCTAATCAACGGCTATGACCAAACCGCTTCAAATCAGATAAGCAAGCATTTGATCAGTTGGTTGACCTATTGCCAACAGACGCCACATCACTACCACGTGGAGCTGACTACATTCCACGTCACCCACGCCATGTCAGATCCACATCATTGCTCCAACTTGTACGATCCAAATAGAAAAGTGCCCTCATGGCACTGATGCGTCTATGCAAAGTGCACCAAAAAATGCCACGTAGCTTACTGTCTACGCTATGTGCACGCGTGTGCGTATGCAGATGGTCCGAAGCACCATCCTTGCGGTGTGAGTGCATGCACACTAGCATCCATTCCATAATTCCATATTCAAAGGAATATTCCATGTAATACTTTCTTAAGTGCTCTATGTTTTCCTCTCTTTCCAATGTGGGACAAAGTACCCAAGCTTATTTCTAACTTTCCAAAGAAAAATAAGAAAGGTTTTGAAAACACCCAAAAACTAAACTATAAATTTTGAAAATCATTTTGAAAATTCCCCAACATTCCTCTACCATTTTCAAAATACAAGATGATGATTCTTGGTTCACTTGGCAACGCTATGCACAGGTGAAGATATCTTACGATTTGAATAATTCACTTAGTGAAGACACTTCAAAGTTAGTCAAGATGATATAGTAGATTTGTTTTTGAACTAGCGATCTTATACGACTAACCGGATGTGTCTCCTGCACAATATAGGTTACCTCAAGTATTCAAACAAATCGACACGTGGATTGGCCTTGTGTCTATATTCTGTTTCATGAGCGCTCTAGAGCTAAGCCCTTGAACTCATAGGAAGCGGCACCACCTCCTACACTCACATAGGTAAGCTTACTGAGAGTACTCCTGTAATTTACAATACCCTAACAACCTAATTGTAAGCTTATTAAGAGTTTGCTAACTCATCATCTTTTTCTCATATTACAGGTACCAAGCACTTCAACCTTATGATAAAAATGAAATAAAACTAAGTACTTACAATCACGACATATGGTGTACTTGGGTTCATTGAACTCAAGACTTCATGTTTTTTCAAGCGTTGAGTCAAGTTTCCACCAGGAGTGATTATGTTAAGTGGACTTAAGACCTATGTCCTTTGATGTTTTCCACACCAAATCCCTTGCAGTCCCTCTGTTAAGGGGTCAGCCAAGTTTTCACTTGACTTTATATAACCAATGGTAACCACACCTTCTGTGATTAACTGCCTGACACAACTATGTCTCAGTCCTATATGCTTGGACTTTCCATTATAGACATGGCTATAGGCCTGTGATAGAGTTGCTTCACTATCACAATGCAAAGATATTGGTGACATAGGTTTTGGCCATAACTTAATCTCTAACAAGAGATTCCTTAGCCACTCTGCCTCTTTGCTACAAGAAGTCAATGCTACAAACTTAGACACCATGGTTGAGTCTTTTATATGTTTTCTTCTTAGAATCCTAAGAGATAGCTCCTCCAACAAGAGTAAAAATCCAGCCACTCGTAGAGGAATGATCCTCACGGTCAATTATCTAACTAGCATTTGTGAATCCTTCCAGCACAACTAGATAGCCATTATAGAATATTCCATAGTCTATTCTTTTCCTCAAGTATCTAAGTACTCGATTAATAGCATGTCAATGCACACTACTAGGATTACTAGTGTATCTACTAAGTTTTTCCACTGCAAATGCAATATCAGGTCTAGTGCAAGTCATGGCATACATTAGGCCACCTATTACTCTTGAGTATTCTAGTCGATTAACAGTTCTTCCAGTATTCGGATACAATTTTAAATTTGAATCAAAAGGTGTAGACATGGGTGTACAATTATACTGATTAAATTTCTTAAGAATTTTCTCAATCTAGTGCGATTGGGTAAGAATCAAATTATTGTTCTCTCGTTTGATCTTAATATCCAAAATTACATCAGCTAAGCCCATGTCTTTCATACTAAAGCTAGATGACAAGAAACTTTTAGTACTGTCAATGACATTATTGTCAGTACAAAAAATAAGCATCTCGTCTACATACAAACATATGATTACACCTCTATTACTAGTAAACTTACTGTACATGCACTTATCAGATTCATGTATCCTAAAACCATTTGACACAATTACTTTGTCAAATTTCTCATGCCACTATTTTGGAGCTTGTTTCAGTCCATATAGTGACTTTCTGAGTTAACACACTTTATGTTATTGACCTTGTACAACAAATCCTTCCGATTGTTGCATGTAGATTTCCTCATCTAACTCTCCATTTAGGAAAATGGTCTTAACATCCATTTGATGGATTTCAAGCATGTAAATTGAGGCTAAAGCAATCAATATTCAAATGGTGGCGATTTTGGCCACCAGAGCATATGTATCAAAATAATCGATACCCTCATTTTAAGTAAACCCCTTAGCAACTAATCTTTCTTTGAACTTGTCAATTGTGCCATCAACTTTCATTTTCCTTTTGAAAATCCATTTACAACCAATTGGTTTTGATCCAAGTGGCAAATCAGCAAGAATCCATGTATTGTTACCCATGATAGAATCCATCTCATAAGTTGTTGCTTTTTTCTAGAGAGCAACATCTTGAGACTTCATAGCTTTCTCAAAGGTTGATGGATCTGAATCCACATTTAAACAAAGCATTGTTTGTTTACAATGATCATCCCCTTCTACTAGGTAAACAATGAAGTTAGGGACAAAAGACTTTTCAGTCATAGCCCTCTTACTCCTCCTTAGCTCAACAAGCTCATTAGGTTTATTAGGCTCAATGAGTTTATTTCGTTCATTTTCCTCTATAGACATCAAAGGAGTTGATTCATTTCCTTGATTAGAATCCAACATTAGAATGGTTGTGGAACGATTCTTATAAAATATAGCATCATGTGATTCAAAGATGGTATTTATTTTTACTGAACCATTGGGTTCTATTACTAGAAACCTATATGCTTTGCAATGAATAGCATATCCAAAAAATATGCATTCAATCCTTTTTTTTCACGTAATTTCTTCCTTTTAGGTTCATGCAATCTGATTATTGCTTTACAGTCCCAAATTTTCAAGTAACCTAGATTAGGTTTTTTGTTTTTCCAAAGTTGATA
The DNA here is from genome assembly GCA_030407325.1 of Camellia japonica. NCBI lineage: Eukaryota > Viridiplantae > Streptophyta > Magnoliopsida > Ericales > Theaceae > Camellia > Camellia japonica. Next base: position 114,478,951 of record JAPPVO010000007.1, read on the forward strand.
AGGAGTAACATTTCTTTCTTTGAGAGGAATTCTATTGAGTATGTGATAGGCAATGAACAAGGTTTCACCCCAAAAACTAGAACTTAAACTAGAATAAGAAAACATAGCATTAATTATTTCTGTTAATGTCATATTCTTTCTTTCAACTACTCTAGTTTTACTGTGGTGTATAGGGTGTAGACTTTTCATGAATAATACTAACATTTTCACAATATTCTGGAAAATGGTATTCACTGCCTCTATTAGACCTAAGTCTCTTTATTTTGTCATTATACTAATTTTCTACTTCTGTCTTAAAAATCTTGAATTTATCAAGCACTTCATCTTTTGAATGCAAAAAATAAATATGATAGTACTTAGAAAAATCATCAATGAATGTTACAAAATATTTCTTACCACCTCTAGTGGGTTACTATGCATGTCACATACATCACTATGCATAAGTTCGAGCAAAGATGTGGTTCTATCCACTTTAGGAAATGGAATGCGAGTAATTTTAAATTGCACACAAAAATTACATTTTTCAAGCATGTCAATATCATACTTAGGAATTAAATCTAAATTAACCATATTATGCATTTTTCTAGTATTAACATGACCTAGACGACTATACCATAAAGAAAGAGAATCAACAATATAAGCAAAAACAAATGTATTATTGATAACGTTAAGTGTGAACATTCCCTGATACATGTAACCTCCCAACAAGAATCCCACCCTTAGACATGACAAATTTGTTTGACTCAAATACTAATTTGAAACCATGCTTATTAAGTAGTGTAACGTCCCGAAATAATAACAAAAACCCATCGCATAGTATTCCTTACAATTTATAAATAACATTGTAATTAATATTCACTTCATAATCCTTGATCTTACAGAAGATGACATATGCATTATACATTCATAAATCTTAGATTCTGAATCTATAGTATATGACATGTATACGTGAATTGAAATGAAAGAAAGTTCAAGTAAGATTTATGCCCTAATGGCTACATCTTTCCAAGTCCATGCTGGGGCACAACAAAATGAGTTCAACTCAATACAGTTTAAGCCCAAGGCTTATACAAAATAATTACATCAAAAATAAATAAATAAATAAACTTCTAGGTCTAAGTCCTCCAAAGCTATGTTCTTGGTAGAGGCATATCATCAGCACTTGAAAATTGTTTTCTATGTAAGGTAAGCTAAAGCCCAATAAAGATACTTTAACACAATATATGAATCTTAACGAAGTCGTAAGGTGAATGCATATGCAATGCCATTTGTCAAACGTTTCACATTTCCATCTCAAAACAATGCAATGCCAGATTATTTATCAATTCATGAAAATAACCTTTTATATTAGAAAATAGGGTCATGGATACAAAACACTAGGAATCTCTAGGTACATGTTTGCCAGTAGGTTATACAAGCACTACCAAAGCCATTTTACGAGTACTAACTGAAAGGACCGGCACCTAACCGTGCGGGTTTCTGGACTTTCACTAAGGACACACAGGCCAACATAATAACCACAACCACACCCCTAACCAGTTTCATCAAGGTATTCACCCATTTTTCTCAAGACAATGCATTTTCAATGTTTAAATATGCAACAATGCTCAATACAAGATGTATGAGTAATTAGTTTCAATTCACCTAATTCTTATGCAATTTCTACAACAATCAAAGTTATCCTTTACCAATAACCCAAAATAGATATTTCTATTCAACAGATAAATTCTAACAACAGATATAGTCTCATCATTTTAAAATGGGAGTGATATCACATATCTAACTCCACCATCATCATCAACATACACATTCGTTCCATTCTTTGAAAACCCAACATCATTTTCCATTTTCCTTCACAAACCATTTATCCATGATTTTAGAACGAAACCCTATTTACTTTCGAAAATCAATTTTGAGTAAAAAATCCATCACTTTAACATATCTCAATCATAAACACATCCCCACAACCTTTCTCAAGAACCCATTTGAAAATCCCTATTTTACATTTAAATTTCAAACCCTAGGTTTAACCCAAAATTCCCAAATCACTAGATTCTTTCAATGAGCAAATAACTAAGGTAAAAATCATACCAAAGCTTAAAGAAATCCAGACCTCAAAGTGAGAAGACAATAGAGAGCAAGGGTTGAAGTTTGGTGGAGGTGAAAATGATAACTCCTCCGATTAGAACGAAGCCCTCGACATGCTCTATCTTTTTCTCCAAGGAGCTATGGTGGAGAAATCAATGGATTGGGAGTATTTGGGACTTGAAATCAAGAACTAATGAGAGAGAGAGAGTGAAGAACTTAGGGTTTTGAAATGTTTAGAGAGAGAGGAATGAAAAAGTGATCCAAAAGTCCCTTTTCCCGAACTGATATACGCACAAACTGCTTGAGCAACCAAAACACCGCTCAAGCAACAGACACAATAAGTGATATTGCTCAAGTAACCAAAGTCACTGCTCGAGCGCACAATGACCCCCTCCCAGAAGTTTTGCAGACTGAAGAAGACCGCTTGAGCACAAGAAAGACCGCTTGAGCAAAGAACACCCTACTCCTAGAAGTTTTGCAAACCTGCAAAAATACTGGGAAATCTCAAAGACCACTCGAGCACAAGAAACACCGTTTGAGCAAACAAGCAAAAATCTGGACAATAACTCTTTTGAAAAACTAACTCCAAACTTGTTTCAAACACAATAACAGCTCCCAAACAACGCGACCCACTAGAAACAAGATGCAAATGAAATGAGCAACAATTACGGGTGTGGGTTCCTAGATTCAAAAGCAAGAAATGGGTCGGGTCTAAACCAGAATTGTTATAAGTAGGCTTCCAGATATAAGGTTTTTCTTAACATCATGTACATGATAGACATCACTAAGATTTAAGACTTTTCCAGATATGAACTCCAGATCCATCGTCCCTTTGCCTTTGATAATAGCAGTTGAAGAGTTGCCCATGTAGAGAACTGTTCCATCACTTACTTATTTATAAGTGGTGAAAAGGCTCTTGTCGTTGCAGATGTACCTCGTTGCTCCTGAGTCAATCCACTAGTTACTGAGCATGTTTTCCTTAGATACAATAGCCACGAACTTGTTCTTGGCATTTGATGCTTCTGACTTCTTCTTGTATGACTGGCATTCATGTTTGAAGTGCCCTGGCTTGCCACAGTGCCAGCAAATATCTTTCAGCTTCTTAGCATCTTTCTTGGGTTGGGGGTTGCGCTTATGTTTCCTTGTGTTAAACCTCTTGCCATCATCCACCATGTGAATCTTGGAAGTTTGTGTCAATTGGTTATCTTTACTTTCAAGAAGTCTTGACTCTTCCTCAATTCGGAGGTGTTGAGCCAATTCCTCTAAAGTAAGATCTTCTTTTTTGTGTTTCAAGGTTTTTGTAAAATCCTTCCAAGAAGATGGTAGTTTCTCTATTATAGATAAAACTATAATAGATTCGTCCATGTTCATATTCTTTTATTGGAATTGACTCAGAATATGTTGGATCTCATGGAATTGTTCCATAGTGGGCTTTGTATCAATCATAGTAAAACACATAAAATTACTAATAAGAAATTTCTTACTGGTGGCATCCTCGGTGAGATACTTTGACTGCAGTATATCTCAGAGTCGCTTTACCGTTTCCAGATGTTGATACACATCGAACATAGAGTCTGACAGCGCATTCAGAATGCGTCCTCGACAAATATAGTCATCATTCTCCTATTTGGTTATGGTACGGGTTTGCTCCACCATCTCATCTTCTTACTTCGCCGGATAAGGGGTAGTCAATACATAGACCACTTTGAGAGTAGTGAGCAGGAAGTGCATCTTCTTTTGCCAGCGTAAAAAATTTCCTTTGTCAAATCGGTCAAGCTTCACGAATCTTGAATCATTTTCTGAATAGACATTGCCATATGGAAATATTGTCTTTAGATTGTTGGAACAATTCATTTTGAATTCTTAAGTTGGTAATCTTCGGGTCTTCAAAACTTGACGATGATCTTGTCTATGTAGAATAGAAAATTGATGTTTCAAGTTGTGTTACTTAGTCGTTTTCCTAAAGACAAAATTTGCACCCGCCAAAAGGTGTGTAGGAGGTTACAGTATATTTACCTTCAAGACACAATGAAGCATGTTCTAAGGATCAAGTCTATCAGTGTCTGCACTGACGATAGTAGATCAGAACACTAGTGATATAATCAAGAAAATCACGACACATATAATTAAGTTTACAGTTTGATTACCAGTAATAAAAGTAGAAACTTACTTAAGAAACTCTTGATCGAAAACTCTAAATCAAGAGAGAGAGAGAATTGCAAGAATGCTTTAAGATTTTTTTTTTTTTTGGAATCACTGACATGGCTGATTTTGCAACCTATTTATACACCTTGATGCACCTGATCAAATGGTCATCTCCCTTGATTAGATCTGACGGTTGGATTGACAATCTATGGTGCAAATCCATCTCACACCGAATAAATGCCTTGACTGATCACACCTGATCCTGATCGGGTGCCATCTTAACCATACGATCGCATACTTTTCTAATCAAAATAATTAAGAAAGATGTTTTAATCTTAGTTTATAACTAACTGAAATTGTAGTTGATACTTTTCTATCTTTGTTTTTATTAAAAGTGAAATTAACCTTATTTGGGATTAAATATTTCAGTCAAAAATTATTTTTTTTTATTTATTTTATAAATTATCACATCATTCTCTTTATTATTTTTAATATCTTTTTATAAAAAATCATAAAATTATTAAAATAATATGCTCTCGAACAAACCAGTCCCATATATAAAAGTACATTCATCTCAGTTTTTGAATAATGCTATATGCACCAATTAGTATATCAATTACAGTGTGTTTGTTTGGATGAACTAGATAAGGGGGGATTGAAATCTATCGGATTGTAATCTTGGAATTCATAGTTCTGAGACTATTTGGTTGGACAGGATATGTATCCCATGTTTGTTTAGTCATAAGATTAGATGTCAAGTAATGACTATTTGGTTTGATAGGATATGAATCCTATGTTTGTTTGAGATATTACGGAGAATGATAATTGCTCAAATGACTATTTTACCCTTTTCAATTATTTACTAAGTAATAACAATATTAAACATACCTTTAATATTTTAATTATTTTTGGCTAGATTAAATAAAAATTTATTTTTTTTCACACAATTAAATAAATTTATTTTTTAAAAATCAAATAAATAAAATAAATAAAATATCAATAAAATATATGTTATTTTTTTAATTAAAATTTAAAATAAATTTATTTTAAAAAATAATAATAATTAAATAATGAAATTAAATAAAACATCTATTAAAATTTAAATAATGAAATTAAATATAATATAAATAAAATTTAAAATAAAATATCATCAAATATCTATAAAAAATTATTTTAAAAAATTAAATAAATAAACATCAATAAAAATTAAATAAAATTATTTTATTTTTAAATTGTGACATTTAAATTTTATTAAATTTTACTAAATATAATACATAATTAAATAGTAGAGGGTAAAAATGATTATTTCATCACCGAATCTCATATCCCTCTATCCCTCCATTTGTGTTACACCCTCTCAATGGGACACAATAGTCCAACACATTTGTGACTAATAGTTTGGAGCAAAAATTTTGAACGACTATTAGTCCAATCCCCTGACGCAATCTCTCAAAACAAACACTACTTTAGTGTATTAACAGATAATATGACATAATTTTAAATATTTTAAATATTTGTGTTGGCTTTTTGGCTTTCGAAAGGTATTTTCGTAAATGCGAGCGTGCCAGTAAGGATCAATCAATCCTTACAGAAATGTTAATTGCCAACCAATTATCAGACGATTGTGTTTTAGTTCTTTCAGCCTCAATGAAGAGGACTTTTACTGGTGGCTTGACTTAGGAGAAATTAAGCAAAATAATAGTTAAATGAAGAGCAATTGAAGTATTTCATTAGAATGAAAACTTACAATGATCCAAACTCAGCTTCGTAGAGGTTTATAGTAACAATCTACTTAAAACTACTCCTATGAACGAAGTGCAATGCAGGAATTTAAAGTATAAGAATGTAAAGAGCAGGAATTTAAAGAGCAAGAAATGTAAAAACTGGAAATGTAAAATTGGAAAAGAAAATATGTAAAGTAAGACTGGTTTGTATGATTTGAGTCTGGGGCTTTTTTTTAGGGTCTTCCCCGCTATTTATACTTCTCAAGGATGACCATCGAACTGCACTTCAAACCGTCGAACTGCTCCTCCATGATCGCTGATCATGCTGCCTTATAAGTAGTTCCACTACGTCATTACTTGCAGTTATGCTCCCCTCCTATATTTGAATTTGAATCTGAGTAACCGTTGAAGTCACGTCACCTTGCACCTCTTTATTGATCCAATGCTACTCAGATTACGTGAGAACCAATACTAACTGCCACGTGTACGATTAGGATCGAAGACTTGAATAGTCTTCCTATATTACCCTTATTCTGCCACGTGTTGAATTGTAACTGGCTTGTATAAAATATGAAGCCAACAATTTGTAATTTATATAATAGATAATATTAATAATTATGTCATAATATATATTGATATACTAATTAATACATATAGCACTATTTTATTTTCAATCTCAAGATTCTCCCTAAATATTTCAATCTCACGATACTCCCTAAATATTTAACGGTGATGTTATGGCTTCATTTGGAAAGAAAGGTAGTGTTCGATTGAGTTAGGTTTGGGGCTATTTTAGTCACAAAAAAGAAAAAAAAAATTTAGCCTAATAAGATAAAATATTACATTTAACTTATAATCATTATATTTTTTTTTTCTCATATAAGTCAAAAAAATCATTCTCAAATGAAACTTTTTAACTCTAAACTAAAATAAAAAAAATCAAAAAAAAAAAATCAAGAAAGTATACCCACCTCCCAAACGAATTGAAATAAATCATCACTAACTCTACCCGTTACAGCAGAAGGTACGTTCTCTCTCTCTCTCTCTCTCTCTCTCTCTGCCTCTCTTTGTTTCTTCTCTCCCATAGTTTCTTCTTACGATTTGAATTCGTTTCGTCTTCATTTCAACATTTGCTAGGGTTTGGAACGATGTATTCATGTGCCCCTTGCGATTTCTGTTCTTCGCAATTTCTTCTTATGATCGATGCATTCAATTTCATTTGGAATTCTGTTCTTCGCGATTTCTTCAAAGGTACTCGATTTGTTCTTCTCGGTTTCATTTCATTTAGTTACAATTTCCAGTAGAGAATGGCTTTGTTCGCACTTTCTTCTTCCCTTGGATCATTTTAATTGAAGCCATATTTATATGCATTTTAACTTGTTGAGATTATATTTCAATTCTTGATAATTTTGTTTTTCTATTGTGAATTCTGAGCAGCAATACCTTTTTAAGCATATGCATAAATTGTTGAATGTATAGGTCAATGGTTATGTATTCATTATCTTTGCTTTATGTTAGTGGATGTTGTCAATGTGCTTTCCCCTAATTTATTGTAAAGACCCAAAAATAAAATAAAATAAAATAAAATAAAATAAAATAAAAAATGGATGTTTTATCATGAAAAAGGAGTCACACAATGATGAAGGGGTGGGACAGATAGTATTTGATTGTTATTATGGTCCATAATAATAATATAAAAAAAAAAAAGGGCACTAACTCTTGAAAGGTAAGCTTAGCCTAGTCACATGGACATCAGATTGATTGCCTCTGGTATTTTCTACACCAAATGATGGCCTTGTTAGAATTGGAATAAACAAAGAGATGGTGGAATATGCATGATGATGCTCTCGGCAGTGGAAGAAAAAAGAAAAAAAAAGAAGAGAAGTGAGTTTTGGGTGTTTGGATCATGATTTGAGATAAATTTGTTGTGTCTATTTTGATATATAATTGGTCCATGTTTAACTTATGGGTGAGACCCATGACTGGGATTCAATTTAATTTGAATTTGTTCATGACTCATGTTTAACTGTTTGGTCCTTTTTAATTATGTGATTGGTAATAACCACATTGGAAGTTGTTATTATTTATTTTATAGGACTATAATAAATTTTGATAGTTGATTTTATGGTATATACCATATGATGAAAAATTATATATTTTTGTAATGAAATTGGGTATATTTTTGGTAGTGAATAAAATATTATATTTGTGGTGTACAAAAAAAAATGTTATATTTTTGTGGTGAGAAAAATTATATCATTTTATAATTTATATTATAAAATTCTGAGTTATTATTACAAAAATTATTTATGTTTATAAAAATAATTGTGGTGGAATGTTGATGATGATGTTTTGGTGATAATAATAAAATAAACGAAAGAAGGTAAGAGGGTAGGTGATGTTGCTCAGCCACCAATCAAACCATAATATTTTATTTAAAATTGTAATACTTAAATATATTCCATATATAAGAAGAGAGCACCGACATGCTTTGGTGATTACAAAATATTTTATTCTTCATTTGTAATAGATTTAAGTATAAAAAAAATATTGCATGATATAATATAATGGATGTCTATTTCTTGGGTGATTTGTTTGAGGCCTGAGTGTCTCTCAAAAGTCCCTCTCTCTCTCGGCTCTCTCTTCTCTCTCTCTTTCTTTCTTTTTCTCCATTTTTTTTACATAAGTTTTGAGCTTAGAGTGGGAGTCTTTAGAGTGAGATTTTGCAAAAATTTTGTAAATGAAAGTTGGAGAACTCGTCGTAATCTTCGCAATGTTGTTCACGGATTCATGATCGGGCGACGTTTGCATTTTCAGATTTATTTTCTTCATATTTGAGGTAGGAACTTACTTCATATTTTTACATTAAAGCTATGTTGGGATTATTTTTGAGAAAATATATCGTTATAAGAGGTATTGCATATAGGTATATTTTCAGATTTTTGTTTGGTAATTTTTGGAAGAAAAATTATGTTGAAATGCTAAGAAAATTGGTATTTTGAGAATGATTTTAGAAAAATCATTTTGTGTTGTTAATTTTATAAAAGAAATCTGAAAATAGAATTTAATAGTTGTATGAATTATTTTTACATCATATTATGGTTAGATAATTTATTTTGAGAAATTAAGGTTGAAATATTTATCTCATCCTTGAGTTTTGGAATTTATTTTTGAGAAAAATAAATTGATATTGAGGAATATTGTATAAATTGTTAAGTAGAAATTTAACAGTTGTATGGATTATATCTACATCATATTATGGTTAGGTAATTTATTTTGAGAAATTAAGGTTGAAATATTTATCTCATCCTTGAGTTTTAGAATTTATTTTTGAAAGAAATAAATTGATATTGAGGAATATGGTGCGAATTGTTAAGTAGAGATTCTTGAGCTTCTTTTTAATACCTCGCTATAGATAGACTTGTGGTAATTTTTTTTTAGCATTTAAAAATTACTATTTTGTTGATTTTGGAGAAAAATCACGTTTTGGTTTTAGGGACGGTTTGGGGCTGATTGAATGGGTTGTAAGTGTTGTTTAAAATTAGTTTTGGGTTGTATAAGCATGTTAGAGTGAGATGTTGATGACTTGGTTTTGGGATGAAATCCTTGAATTTATTTAATTAAGTATGCTTTAATGGTTGTTTTTTTTAAATAAATAAAAAGTTGATGTCTAAATTGCAAAAGTGTAAACTTGGAATATGTTTGTAAGGTTATGAATGAGTTATGTTTTTAATTTGAATAAAAACGGACTTCGATTCGATTAGTTTTGAAATTTTTACCGGTTTGTGGCCAAAAGAGTATTTTTAAAGAAAACAAAGGAATTATGTTTAACTTTTGGGATTTTCTTGGAGTTATATATATATATATATATATATTGCTAAGATCTAAATGATTGTAGAACTCATCCTTTGATTTGTTTTAAAAAAATAGATCATTGATTCAAGAATGTGAATGATTTTGAAAGTGGGTTTACTTTCTTTTTCCTTCTAAAAATAGAAGTTTATATTTTTGAATTATGTTGATGAAAGAAAGATGTTTTGGTGAGATCTTCTCAAATATTTGAAGATGAATGGTTTTGGTAAGAAAACCTAGAAATTGGAGGATTTTTAAGAAAGATGTTGAAAATCTTTGGAATGTGTTGTTATATTTATTTTGTGTGCCAAAATAAATGATGTTTGAAAATTGTTTAGTTATTTCATGAAAATGATGGTTTCCATGGAATAAGATAATTGTTGAGGTTTTGGAAATGTTGGAAATGTGGGAATTATGTTATCCCTTGGTGAATTGAAGTAAATGTATTTATTCAACTTGTAAAATTGTATTGAAAGGAGAAATGGAAGTTTCGATCACAATGGAAATATTGTGTGGAAGAATGGAAAATGGATAAAATGATGCATTGCATTTTTGATACATTGGCATATCAATTCATTGAAAATGAAGAACTTTGAAAGTTGATTTGAAAACTTTGCATTGAGAAAAGTTTCATGAAATGGTTTTGGGGTAAATACGGTGGTAAGTCTTGACAGGTAGTGTAGAGAATGGGTGTCGAGCCTTCCAGCTGTGACTGGTAAAAATGACGGAATGGGTGTCGAGCCTTCCAGCTTGTGACTGGTAAAAATGACGCAATAGGTGTCGAGCCTTCCAGCTTGTGACTGGTAAAAATGACAAAGAATGGGTGTCGAGCCTTCCAGATGATACTGGTAAAAATGACAAATTGGTAGTACTTGTATAGTCTACTTGCAGACACTAACCTAGGGATTACCAGAGTTGTATTTACCGCCCTTGAAATAAATTGTTAGGTTTTGAACAACTGAAATTGCATGACATCATTGAGCATGATGGTTTTCAAAAGATGAAAATGTGATTTATCTTCAAAAAGGACATAGCATGACATATGCATTCATCTCATAAGACTGTATAAAAATGGATTTGATGAATTGTTTAATTATTTGATTTAATTGATAATGAGATGATTGAATGGATTAAAATGGATGTCATGTTACTATTGAAGTATGTTTATTTATTTAAGTTAACTAGTTGTGGTTAATTAAATAAAATGGATTTAAGAGATTATATGATAAAACCTTATGATTTTGACATGATATGATTTCATGAATATATATGAGTATCTTTGTACTCTCACATCCTTTAATGTTTTAATATGAGATTGCCCGGTGAGTTTTGCTCACCCCCTGCCTGTACATGTGTACAGGGAATGCTTTTCGGAATTGAAGATCAAACAATGGGTTTTACCATTTCATTAGTGTAATGTAGAGATGGATTGTGCTACTTCATTTGTTGTTTGGCTGAGTGCTATATTCTTGAAAAGAGTAGTGTCCTCTCTTTTATTGTAAGCCTTAGGGCATTTATTTTATTTGTATGTAAATGTCATTGTTGTATAACGAGAGGGGGAACATGTATCTTTGTGATTCTATTACTCAAGTGTAATAGATATTTGTAAATGTATTATAAAAAAAAAAAATATGGACCTAAATTTACAGGCTTTGGTAATGTTTTCGAGTAATTAAAATTTGGGGCGTGACATTTATCTACTGCAGTTTTTTGATAAATGGGTCAGGAGATTGCTCTTCTCATCCCCTGTGTTTTGTTTTATTATGTTTTGTTCAGGAGATATCTCTTCTTAGTCAGTTTGAGCATGAGAACATAGTTCAATATTATGGCACAGATAAGGTACTCTCACTTTCCATGTTGTCTTGTGGTTGATGCTCTCTCAGTTTTTTCTATCTATGTCTATGGGTTTGAGGGTTGTGGAGTGTTCGGAATAGTTGAAGTGAAACATAAAAGAATTTATTATGACATTATTTAAACACCTAGTACAAATATGAAAAGATTTGTTCTTATGTTTCTTGTCTTTCATTTATCATGGAATCTATATGAAAAAATCCTGCATTGAAAGAAAAAATTGATAGGTGAGCTTAATGAAAGGAGTTTAGAGTATCTGAACAGTTACTCATGCTCATGCATCTATAATTGTAGAAATGTAGTTCAAATCGAAGCCATTGTGTGTACTCTGTTATGAATGTTAGCTATTTAGTTTATACAACAATGATTCATCCCCCCTTTTCCCCCCACCCCCTTTGACCCCCTCTCTCTCTCATTGGTTACATTTTCTTTTTCTTTTTCTTTTTTTTCCTGCTCCTCCAATCACCACCCGCCACGTGGCAAAGGGGGGGTGAGGGGATGACCCCCAAAAGGGGGTCTCAAGCATTATTCTTAGTTTATAATGATTACATTTTGTATTTTCTTTCTTTACATCTATATGAAATTTGTAATTTAATACCTTGAATTAAGATTGATTAGGTTTTGTTATTTACTATTTGCTACCAAGAGCATCTCCAATCATTAACCTTTTTTGGATAGTACTCAACCATCTTCAACCCTTCCATCAAATGTTCATCAAATTGTTTTTTTTTTGGATTTTGTTTATTTCCTAGCTAAGGCTTTTTGCCTGGATTTTATTGATTTTTTGGATTTATTTATTTATTTTTATTTGTGTGTATCTCTCACAACAGTCAGATTGTTGATTCTACTTTTTGTCTTTGTAATGAGAGGAGGTTTTTGCACGCAAGATGTTTGTGTAAAGGTCTGGACAGTTTTTGCCAAAAGGTTTCAATCAATTCCTACATACATGTTAGTGGATCAAGTAGTTAGAGCAGTTCTAGCAGTGACTCTGGTTCTTCTTCAATTTTGAAAGAACACAGCACACAACTCTTTTTTTCACTTTCTAGTCTCTCAACTGGTTTGTTTGTTGATCAGTCAAATCTCCCCGCAAATTCATACTCGCTATCTTCCCCGTTACGTGGGAAGTGGGTGGAGCAAATCAGAAATTCCCACACTGCACGCTGAGAGTGATATAAAGAGGGATGACAGAATTACACAAATTTCAATCGATACAAAAATTTCCACACGCTGGACTCTTGCAATCAATATTGAGGAAATAGAAGACTTAAAGTTTAAAGGTATTGTAGATGCTAGTAAAATCCTTCTTTGTTCTTTGTCCACTTAGTTTTTAGACTTTTTTGTTAATGACTGAAATGCCATCTGTTCTTTCCAAAAAATGCTTGGAGCCTCCTCAATTCTAGAGTAACCATTGCTAACAGTTTTTTTGTGCAAATACTTGGAAAAACCCTAAGTTCATTCTATTAAAATTTTATGATATATAATACTAGCTATTATTGTCTATGATAGAGGTTTTTAGAGCTCTAAAATTATATAATAAAAAAATTTACATGACTCATGATTTTTAATAACATGTAAACAAATGTTATCATACCCAACAAATTCACAAACTTTCTCCTCACCTCTCATGAAAACAAATTTATACCAAAAACTCCAACCTTACAATACATCTAAATTCATATAACTCATCTAGGGTAGGGGGAGGGGGAGATAGAGAGAAGGGAGCAAGAGTTAGAGAGGTGACAGAGGGGGAGAGAGAGAGAGCCTTAGAGACCAGTGAGAAAGTCAGAGAGGAGTGAGAAAGAAAAGAGATTGTATGAGAGAGGGAGGGTGCAATGGAGAGAAGAATGTGAAGGTTCAGTGACCAAGTGAGATGGAGACTTTAGTGAGAGTGAGGCATCTATTTTTTTTTTTTTACAACAATCAGTGACTGTTACAAGTACGTTGATACTAATTTAGCTTGAAGCTTAGGAAGACAAAATTCCATTTATGGAGAGAGATGTGTGTATGTACATTTATGTATGGTTTCAATTCAATTTTCACACTAGCCTTCTCATATTACTAATAAATTGATATACTTGGTGAGAGGCCTTATTGAATTTCATATTGTGTTCTCTTTCATTATTAGACATTTGTAAGACAATCAGCTTAGTGGAGAGTTACCCCATCACTTAACAAAGCTTGCATAAACTGTAAATAATCTTATGTGTGTATGTATTTTTCTTTTCTCACCTTGCTGAGATACTTCAATAATCTTTTCCGATGTACCGAAAAAAGAAGAAGAAGAGATACTTCAGTAATTTTCTTTCTTTTCTCATCTCATGATCCAAATGGAGCCAAACATTGATGGTGATCTTTTTTTAAAAAAAGAAATTTTTTTTATGAATATTCCCTATAGATTACAACAAAACAAATGTCAATTATAGACTGTCAGAAGAAGAACTCTAGGTCTGAGTTCCAATGTAAAATCTTCCTAGAAATTTACCTAGATGAGCAATGTATTTCATCTTGAATATTTTTATGAATGCCATGTTTTGGACAAATACTCTTCCAATTCAATAAGTAATTTGTCCCAGAGCAAAGCAGTGTAGGCAGTCATTCTAGCTGCAGCTATGCGAATTTTCTTAGAAGATGCTTCCTAGTACGCCACTCTCAAGGTTGTTTAGATCATGGATAAGTTTAAATGCACAGAAGTCAAACCTCAGCAAAATTTAGTTATAATTTAAAACTAATGGATGTGGTGTATTATTTGAAATTATTGAATGGTTATTTTTCAAATATATGGATTATATATAAAATATGATTAATTATACTACTTGTAGTTACTCTTTTCAAATTAAAATCGATTAAATCTTACATTTACTTAACTACACCAGATGAAAGATTAAATGAGCTAGCAATTTTATCTATTGAAATGATTTAGCTTATAACTTGGATTATGTGAACTAGTTTAGTAATTTTATAGCTAAAAATGTCAGTAGAATGATTTTTAACTGATTTTTTTCATTTTAGATTATTTTGATCATTTTTCTTATTGTAAATTTTAATGTATATTTAAGTAAATTTTAATATATATATATAATGGAAGTAACCTTTTTATGAGTACTGTCAAATATCCCAAAAAGAAAAATTAGGCACATAATTATTTCTTTTAAAAAAATATGTATGAAGGCCCTGTATTAAAAGTTCTCTTTGAGTCCTGAAAAAGTCAGAGCCAGCCCTGTTACGTGATGATACTATACAAAATGTCAAAATCATTTTAAAGTTGTGTTTATATAATAAATTTGGATAGTGATATGAAAAAAGAAAAGAAATGTAAGGAAAATGAAGAAAAAATATGACTTATATTTCATTTACATTTTTTATATTTTTATTTTTCTTTCATTTAATTTATATTTTTTATTTAATTTTAAAATTATTACCTAAAATTATGATATGAATCCAGCATAAATGCCTGTGGATGCTCTAATAATTAATAGAAAGACTAATGGCTAATTTAGTATGGAGTGGAGAAGGTGAGGCAATCCAGATCCGTAAATAGTAAAGCATTGTGACACCCAACATCCGAGCATGCGAGTAAAAATTCAGTTTAAGGATATTACAATAAAAAAATAAATTTATATGTAAAGGGTAAACTTCATTTTTTAAAATATAACTATCTTATATATATGAGAATACAAATGGTAAAATGTTATTAGATAGTGGGGAAATTTTATGTTACACACCTCCTCTTTTAAAATGTGTATTATATGTTCCAATTATGACTTTTATAACATTTAATGACATATTGAAATGCTATTTATGACTTAATTATGATTTGATTATATATAATAGTTATGACTCATTTTGATATTGGTTGTGACATTAATTTGATTATGATTCAAAAGATCTTTAGTTATAACTCATGTGATGTTTAATTATGACTTTTTTTTTTATAATTATTTTAATTATGACTGAAAATATCTAGTTATGATATTTGTGGTAAATAACATTACAAATATCATAACTTGCAATCAGGATAGTGATACGGTTGTATTGAATTTTTTTTCCCAATATATATGTACATATTAATGGTTGGTACAAGTGATGCGTGTGCAATTTAAATAAATAAAAATAAAATAAAATATTTATTGTATATTGTGTCTCACTTAATAGTAAGTGTCTTTTTCATCTAACTCAAAGTTCAAGATTTAAGTCTCACTATCCCATCTATCAACAAAAGAAGTGAAGCTTCAGGGTACACAAGAGGTGTTCACTTTACATATAGTATAAAAGATAGATAGGTAAAAGAAGATATATATATATATATATAGATTTGGACACTTAGGTCATAGGTCTATTTTTGAATCTTTTGGATCATTGGGTCCAAGTCTAATATCTTTAGTCTAAAAAGACATAATTTGTCCAAAAATGATGGTTATCTGTTGAAATCAATCAATCTATCTCTCTTGAATCAACATGCATGTCTGTTAAAATTTACCAAACTACTATATGTTGAAATGTGACACATTTCACTTATTCAACACTCTATTTGTTAAATATTACACATTTCTCTACTCACTATTACCACCTATTGCTGCTGGTCACCTGCGACTTTTCCGATTAATTTTCCAACAACTTTTCCAATCAATTTTTCAACAACTTTTCCAATCATCAAATAAGGTTTTACCTTAAATTTAATTCCTTATACCTTTTGAAATGAATTTTCATCAATTTTCAGAAAATTGAAGAGGGGGGGGGGTGTTGGGTGGGTTCGCATTTTAATGACGTATGCATGCATATCTCAACACAAACATATCTCACGAGTCAACATGGGAGCAGTGCCAATACTAACACTATCAATTCCACCACTACCGCTGTGGTTTCCGCGACACCCGGCTTTGGCGGCACACAAGTAGCTGCTTTTAGACCAGACATTGTTATTTCTTTCGTGGAAGCAAATCTCTGTGTGTTTGATTGTTTTAATTTAAGGATAAATTACGTAATTTTCCTAACTTTTAACTCATTTGCATTTTGTCCCTTAAATTTTAAAATTTAATAATTAGCCTTTTTAAATTATTATTTTATTACAGTTAATCTTTTTATATTAGGATTCTATTAGGAATTTATATAAAATCAGATCATGCGTACACATGATATATTTATTAAATTTTTAGGATAATAATATCAGTACAAAGTCCAAACGAAATCATCATATAAGGACATTATTGTTCAAAAAATTTAATAAATGACGTGTGTTTTACACATGATTTAATTTTGTGTAAATTCTTAACAAAATTCTAACAAAAAGAATTAATTAAAATAAGATAATATTTTGAGATGGTTAATCGTTAAGTTTTAAAATTTAGAAGGGCAAAATACAAATGACCCATGACCTTTAATTTAATTGTTCTTCTTTTAAAAAAGTAAAGTTCAACTGCTAATATTTTAGAAGATGGTGCTCCAATTTCCAAAAGTACTTAGTAGTTTTTTGTTTTAAAACCCGTGTGTATATGAAAAATAAAAGATTCAACGCCTCTCCTCTCACTGTCTCTCTCTTACAATTGAAAATTAGAGACCTCCGTTAACAAATGAGCAAAGTTAGGAATATTAAAATTTTTATTTAAAATTTGACACAATACTTATATGAGTGTGAAATTCACACCTATGTGAGACTGATGTGAGACTCATACTCATGTAAGTATTTGATAAGAATTTTAATAGAAAATTTAGGGTTTCAAACATATTTGTTAACAAATTAGTATTTTAATAAGTTTTGCAACAAGTAAGATTTCTCCTCTAATGAGGTTTGGCACGTTGTATAAAAATATATAAATAATCATGATGATTCTTTTTTACATAGGATACAAAGAGAATTAATTCATAACCTAATGACATGTTTAATTGTGTTTTTATTTTCTTAACAAAAAAATAGGTCATGTTTGGTTTGTTTTTCAGAATTTTTTTGAAAACTAATTTGATAAAAATAAATATCAAAAGAAACTTCTTTTTTTAAAAAATTTTTGAAATTTATTTTTGGCCTCTCAATAGATAAAGTTATATGAAAATGATAAGTATTTTTAATTTTTTTTTTATTTCTTTCACCAAATTAATTTTTAATTTTTAAATTTTTTTTTTCTGAAATAAGTTTCTGAAAATCTAACCAAGCAAGTTTTTGAATTTTTTTTGAAAGGAGTTTCTCGCTGTTAAGTTATTTTAATGTAAACTAAAGTATCTCAGTACTTTTGTCATTCATGCTCACTTTGATCTTTTATTGTGAAGAGGTCTGAAATTTTAATGCAGTCTTCAAATGTGATAACTCACTGAAAAAATATTTATTTTTCATATTTTTTGGGCTGACCATTCAATTGGTTCTCTTTGATAAGTTTATTATAGAGTAATTTACCAAATTGTATGATCTTCTAACACATTAACAAATTGTAGTCTAAATTATATGATCTCAAATTTTTTTGAGGACAAAATTTTTTTAGGACAAAATACATTAATTGTCAAAAGTTTTATTGTAATATTTTTAACCACGAAATTAAACATTTAATAATGACTTGCTATTCTATTGAGACCAAAACTTTCGTTTAAAAAAGTGAACATTTTGTCACAATTAATTTGTATTTATTATCGATATTCTTAAAAAAATTGTCGCTAAAGATATATATTTTTTTCCATGACAATTCACCGTTAGAATTGGTTTCCAAATATTCTTTGCAATGAATTTTTTACTTTTAGAGACGAAAATATTGGATCCCTAAAGCCAAAGACGAAGGCACTAAGAGATCGGGGGGTCACGTGCCCACCCTAACTTTTCAAATTTTTTTGTTGTTGTTGTTGTTAGGTCTTAGCTAAACACGTTACATTGACAAAGCCCCAATCACGCTCATAGCCCCCCCTTCCTCCCCAAATTTCCAAAGTCTCAACTTTTCTATTTTTTTTTTTTTTTAATTCTTAACTTGCTAGGCAAGGATCAATCGAAAAAAAAAAAAAGGAAAAAAAAAAAAAAAAAACTTTTTGGGCAAGGCTTCCAACGACAAGAGGACCTTTTAAAACCCTAAAAGTGTATGAAATTCTTTATTATTTTTATTTATTCATAATATTTGTTAAGTGTTTTTCGTATTTTCTTTATCTTCTTTGTCTTTGTTTGTTACTTTGCAATTTATTGACTCGCGATTTACCAGATTGGGCTCAGACAACACAGATTTGGGACTACACTACAACATTAGTGTCTTCTCTTCATTGTTTACCGGTGACTTTATTTATTATTTTTCACTTTTAAATAAAAATTATGAGTATTAATTTACAGTTATTTGTTAAGTTTTGATTTGTAAAACAGTTTTAGGATGAAGCACTAATAAATTCCAAAATATGATCTTGTGAACTGTTTAGTCCTCATTATTTTCTTATGAATCCAAAGATCCTATTAAAAAGGAAATTACACGAAAATGTAATAACTTACACGTTTGGGTTTAATTTTTGAGAGATAAAAGTACGTTTCTCAAAATGTGAAATTACACATTTAGGCAATCTGCATTATAGAAGTTTTGGATTTTCTCTAATTCTGGAATAAATCCAACAATACAAATAAGAACATAACACTCCAATGTAATACTCCAATAATGTAACATACTAAAAAATACTTTAGTATATTTTTTCCAAACATAATAACGTAACACTCTAAACTTTTTTCAAATGTAACACTCTAATGTAATATACAAAAAAAAAAAAATTTAGTGTACTTTTTTCTAATATAACACTCCAATCAATATAATCTCCAACTGTTGGCACCATAAAATATTATTATTATTATTATTATTATTATTATTATTATTATTATTATTATTATTTTCAGGATACGTGGCATCCTCTTATTCATTTAGAAGTTAAAAGAAGTTCTGGAGATGATAGAGAACATGAAGGACAAAGTAGATGAGTTGAAAGACACATGGCAAGATAATGATGCAGATGGGAGAAATGGGCAGTTACTAAGTTGTTATTGCTGTATTTTTTCCTCTATAAATAGCCATCAATGGCTACATTGTAAAGGGTTCAAAATTCAAATCAAAAGGAATTGATTTCTATTTTTCTGGTCATTTATATTTCCTGCACTTTATTTTATGTACTTCATTTTCGAAGCATAGGAATAGAGGTAAGTTCTCTGCATTTTATTTTATACAATTCCTTTTCGAAGCATAGGAGTATAGATAAATTAATGGTCAGTTTGATTGTTCACTCAATCATCTTTCTCCGTCTCCTTCTTTCTTCTTTTAATTTTTCTTTTCTTCACACTTGGCAATTTAGTCCTCTTTATTGAGGCAAAAGAACCGTCAACGCAATCACTTGATAATTGGCTTAAATTTAATCTGTAAGGATTTTTTAATCCTTGCTGGCACGTTCGCATTCATGATATTTCCCTTCGTAGGAAAAATAAGCCAACAACACCTGTAATAGCCCAACCCTCGCATGTGTTTCCGGTATAATTTCAGTTCCCCATTATGCGAATTTATATGTTTATTGTGAAATTCCACGTGGAATTAGGCTGAATTAAGTGAAACCTCATGAAGATAGATTCACATCTGTGTAAGAAGGAAGCTTATTTAACACAATTAAAATGTTTGTGTAATGAATTAGAATTTTTTCTTCCTTACGCTCGAGCGGAGGAGTTGACGCTCGAGCGGACTTGTGAGGCTCCCAGTATTTTTGCAGGCTACTCGAGATTCTGGGAGTAGGAAATTCCCGCTCGAGCGTAGAAGTGGTCGCTCGAGCGGACGGCTTTGTTGGTCTGAGCGCTCGAGCGCAAGGTGGGGCGCTCGAGCGGGTCGCCTGGGTGAGTTTGAATTTTTGAGGCACGTGGGTTCGTCTGTGGCATTTTTATTAGTGTATTTGGAACCTCCTTATTTTATTTTTGGGGTATTGATTGTGGTGGTAATATAATGGTAAAGTAAGATTGAACCAAAAACTTTAATTCGAATAATTCGCCTACGATCAGCCATCACTCTTTTGCCTTTTTCTTTTTCCACACTTGGAATTTGGATGTGAGGTTAGAACCATTGGAAAGCTTATTTCCGGGGCTTCAATTTGGACACAAGAACGACCTAAAACGGAGTCCGGATGGGAGAGTTATACCTGTTTGAAGTTTTGAAATATGTGCTGGGAACAGGTCCGCTCGAGCGGGAATAGGGACGCTCGAGCGGGAATAGCGGACCAGCAGCTTAAAAAACGGGATTTCTAAATCATTCTTGATATTTTTCTTTTCTCTCTTCTCTCCCCTCTCCTTAGGTCCGAAAACCCTAGGGTTTTGATCCCAAATCCTCACCATTTCCCTTAGATTTGATCAAGATCTTCTACCAAGGAATGAAGAAGGCATGAAGATCAACACTTTAAACCGATTGGAATTTCGAAAATTGTGGAGGGATTTCACCAAAGCTTGCTCCTTTGTTTGATTCTTGAGGTAGGGGTGCTTGTTCTCTTTCAATACTTGCATTGATAAATAGATTATGGTATTTTATTATCCAAATATAAAGATTTTCATTTTTGGAGCATGTAGTGTTTAATATGAGAATTGGGGGTTTTAGGATTTGTGATGTTGGGAATTAAATTGATGGGCTAAAATGGTGAATTATGGATCCTAGGTGTATAATCAAAGGGAAAATTGGAATAAAAAGTAATGGGTTAATAAGGTTGAATTTTATTTGAAATTTCTAGATTTCTTAGAAACCCTAGGTTGCTTCTTGAAGATAAGCATTGATTTGGCCCAAATTGAAAGTAGAGTAATGAAATTGAGATATTGAATTATACGTGTTCAAGTTTAATTGGAATTTAGAAATGTTTGAAAATTATGTTTACAATTTGTGAATGAACTATGTGATAAACATTGGAATTCATGCTATAATGTAAAGGAAAATTAAGGAAATAATTTATTGAGGATATGGGTGACATGAACTCGGGTGTGGAATGTTGAAATGAGATTCAAGGATTTAATTTGATTTATGTTGAATTGCAAAGTGAAGTGTAAATGGGATAAAGAAAATTAAACAAGTTAAGAACGGAATAATTATATGTGACCCGATTTCTATCTGTATTATGAATTGTGTAGGGTCAGTTACAGAGGCGGACCAAGCATCTAATCACTGTGAGTAATAGTACTTCAATGTACCTCTAACCGTTAACAATTATCATTACTATCGTTCGGATCTTTGTTGTAAATATTACATTGATATGAAGTTATGTATTGACGTTATGATTCTTGTGGTAAAAATCATGTTGGTATGAAGTTATATATGTTATATGAGGAACACTATGAAACTATGGAAACATTGAAGAGGTTATGCAATTATGTACACTTTGTGTGAAACCTTGTGAACTATGGAACGTATCAAAGAAATTGTGAAGTTGTGAACTTCTGTGGCCAAGGGCCATTTGTGAATTAAGAAATTATGAGGCCAAGGGCCTACTTGTGAAAATTGTGAATTTGTGAAACTATGTGGCCGAAGGCCATTTGTGAAGTAAGAATTCCCAATTTGTGAAGTATAAATTCCCAAGTTGTGAAATTATTAAATGATGCGGCCGAAGGCCATCTGTGAAGTATGAAGTGTGAACCTCTGTGGCCGAGGGCCATTTGTGAAATATGACACCAAGAGGCCAAGGGCCTACTTGTGAAATTGTGAAATATGAGTTATGAGGCTGAAAGCCAACTTGTGAATATGAAGTTATGAGGCCGAGGGCCAACTTGTGAAACTAAGGATTTAAGTTATGCATTCATGAAGCCAAAGGCTATTTGTGAATATGTGAACCCATTAGGCCAAGGGCCAAATTGTGAAGTTGTGAACCAACGGGATCGTTCAGAGCCTATGAAGTGAATATTATAGTCTAATATCAATGTGTAATTCATGTTAGAATGAATGTGAATTGTTCCGTCTCCATAAATGGTACCGAAATAATACATATGCTTTCTGTAAATAACTATCATTAATGTTATGACGAACCATGGGAAATCTAGGGGCATTATTGAACAGTATATTTTGTTTATGATTGATGAGGAATACTAACATTCTACTGTCTACAAGATAGCTATGTTGATTTACAACGACTAACGGAACGAACGTGTATTATGGAACTATGGTAATTACATATCTCCGGGGTCGTTCAATCGGTAAAATGTATGTACCTTTTATTAACACTTATCAGTAACATTCTGTTAAGCTTATATCAACTACGTTAGTTCATGTGAATAACGGAAGGAATGTATGTACCTTTTGTATGGTTATGAAGTTCACCTAATCTGATGATTTTTGGTATGGAACAAAGTGCTACACCTTGGTGGGAGCCACCTCTTGAGTCCATACACATTTCTGTGTATTTCTGTTATTTCTGGGCCTATGGCCATGCTGTACACATTGGGCTTAAAATCACTTTGTTAAGAAAATTGGACCTATGACTATCTCGAAATAACTACGGGATGTAATCAATCTTGTGTCTCTGCAGTTTCTGTTTTAGTATTTAAGCTAAACCTTACATTATTTAAGTACTATTATTCACTGAGTTTCACTCACTCTGTATTTTGTCTGTGTCTGTAGGTAACCAGTTTGGAGGTCAGCTCCAATCCGATGTCCACCCTTCTTTTGTCAATTCCAAGATGCCCAAGCATTTTGGTAGGTTGGGGCATTTTGCGAAGTCCATTAGATTTTTGGCTTGTATGTCAATGTCAACCTGTGGTTGACTCATATGTAATTCTTTTATTATATGCCCTTGAGGCTAGATCTGTATATGCGTGTGTATGTAACAAATTCTCAAATATACGTTCCTTGTATGTTGTACATGTAACGCATTGTGTGTGATCCTGGCATAGTAGACATAGCTCAATGGATGTGATGCATGTTACTTTACTGTCTTAAATGCTTCCGTTCAGGCCCCATATAATATATACGTCAGGTTAAGCGTCTGTTTCTGAGTAGGTCATGCCCAAAACTTTTAGGGGCGGGTTCGGGGCGTGACAACACTAGTAAAAGTCCTCTTCATTGAGGCTGAAAGAACTTCAACACAATTGTCTGATAATTGGTTGGCAATTAAAATTCTATAAGGACTGATTGATCCTTGCTGGCACGGTTAAATTTACACTATTAACCCTCGAAAGCCAACAAATATTTTTGGCCCGTCGGGTGGGACGTCAAGTGTAAGAAATGAAAATGAATTGGATTCGTCCATTTCAAATAGCCTTGATGAAATCTATTGGCGTAAACAAAAAAATTTGGATCTTCAAGAAGAGATCTATTTTCTTGATGAAATAAACTTTCATCCCTTACAATATTATTTGGTGGAAGAAAAAAGACACCATTTAATTAGAGAAATTCATCAACTTGATATGGAAATTTGCCAATGGAATGATGAGTTGTCAACTCTCACTACCAAGTCTTTAACTGAGGCTTTAATGGCCGGAATTGGTAAATTTTTCCAGAATTTTTCCATGGTTGAAAATAGCAAATGCAAAGAGTTGATTTCATCAATGGCTCGGGGGGTCAAAAAACTCATTTTTAAAGAGCCAATTTATGAAAATAACATGGCTAAAAAGCATGTTGTTGAGCCAATCATGGTTAAAAATAATGTTCCATGTAAGACTTGGGGCGTTGAAAAACCCATTCTTAGACAGTCAAACCATGGACATAAATTGTCTATGAAAGATTTTCATAAGCCATTAATGGCTAAAAATGGAACAATCCATTAGACCGAGAAATGATGAAACTCACATGGAGGATTTTCATAATCCATTAATGAATAAAATAGAAAAACAACCCTATTTGTCAATAAACAATGAAAGTTATTTGGCCAAAGAACATATTCTCAAGCCAAACATGGCTAAGAATGATGAATAATTTAATGTTCATGAATCTGAAATTTTTAAAATTATTCAAAATGTCAAGTTGTTTGAATTTTTTAAGGCCATTTTGTACTATGGTTTTTGGTGTTCAAAATCCTTGTTGGATTTGTGGTTCACATCAAAATTTAATTTTGTTAAAAATGGCTAATAAAACAATCATCTTTAAACATTGTTTTGATGAGTTTGATGCATTAAAGAACAACTTAGCCATTTGAAATGTTGAACTTGGCTAGGAAAAGCCTATGCATTTAAATCAATAGTTGAGAATGGCTTATCTTTTCAAATTGATGGCCAATTGCGCTTTTTTTTTTTAAGGCACAAAAATGACAGTATGTGTGCTTGGTTCGGCCCTTCAAAAATTCAAATAAACATCATTTTTAAGGGCCGTAGGGGGTAATTTTGGCACCATAAAATATTATTATTATTATTATTATTATTATTATTTTCAGGACACGTGGCATCCTCTTATTCATTTGGAAGTTAAAAGAAGTTATGGAGATGATGGTGAACATGAAGGGCAAAGTGGATGAGTGGAAAGACACATGACAAGAGAAGGATGGAGATGGGAGAAATGGGTATTTACTAAGTAGTTATTGTTGTATTTTTTCCTCTATAAATAGCCATCAATGGCTACATTGTAAAGGGTCCAAAATTCAAATAAAAGACAATTGATTTCTATTTTTGTGGTCATTTATATTTCTTACACTTTATTTTATGCACTTCATTTTCGAAGCATAGGAGTAAAGATAAGTTCTATGCACTTTATTTTATGCACTTCCTTTTCAAAACATAGGAGTATAAATAAATTAATGGTTAGTTTGATTGTTCACTTAATCATCTTTCTCTGTCTCCCTCTTTTTTCTTTTAATTTTTCTTTTCTCTGCACTTGGCAATTTTGTCCTCTTTGTTCTGGCAAAAGAACCGTCAACGCAATCGCTTGATAATTGGTTTGAATTTAATCTGTAAGGATTTTTCAGTCATTGCTGGCACGCTCGCATTCATGATATTTTCCTTCGTAGGAAAAATAAGCCAACAACACCAGTAAAAGTCCTTTTCATCTATATGGATTGATTGATTCTTGCTAGCACGCTTAAATTTACACTATTAACCCTCGAAAACCAAAAAGCCAACACAAACATAACACTGCAATGTAACACAAAAAAAAAAAAAAAAAAAAAACTAAAAAACTATTTAATGTACTTTTTCCAAACGTAATACTCACAGTTTGAAATTATACATTTACCCAAAACTTACTAAGGAATTTTTATACTTTTTGGAATGGTTTGAAGAATCCCACATCATTTTTTTAGAATGTTACATTAGAGTATTATGTTTTGAAAAAATACACTAAATAATTTTTTTTTTATGTTAAATTAGAATGTTACACTAACGAGTTTTTTTTTTTTTTAGAGTGTTACGTTTGGAAAAAGTATAATAAGGGGTTTTTTTAGAATGTTACGTTGGAGTATTACGTTTGAGTGTCACATTGGAGTGTTACAGATTGAAATTATACATTTGCTCAAAGCTTACTTGTAACGCCCCCCAAAAAATAACAATAGACAGTCCTATAAAATACACTAAATATGTAGAAAACTAATAAGGTTTTAATCTTTCATTAATTCTCTTAAAAACATTAGAAAAGGTGCCACATGCATTATACCTTCATAAATCCTAAATTATGAATTTATAGCATATGACACATAACGATAAATAGAGAAATGAAAAGAAATATAGATAACTGCATGACTTAATGGCTACATATTTCCAAGACGATACTTAGTTACAACAAAATAGGTCAAGCCCAAAACAAACAAAAAGCCTGAGACTTGTACAAAAAATATTTACAATACAAAAATGAATAAGCTTTCAGCTCCAAGATCCTTCCAAGCTAAGTCCTTGGCAGAGGAATATCATCAGCACCTGAAAGTTGGTTTCCACATAGGGTGAGCTAAAGTATAGTAGAGAATACCTTAACACACTATACGATGCTTGACAAAGTCATATGGTGAATGTATATGAATGTCATTTACCAAAACGTTACACTTTTCTCTTTCAAAACAATGCAATACCATAATTATAAATCAATTCGTAAAACAATACTTTAAAAAACAAAAATCAAAAAACAGGGCAGTGGATATACAACACTAGGAATCTCTAGGCATGTGTCTACCAGTTGTTGTAGCGCCCCAAATTTCTAGCCCAAATGATAAGACAATAATCATGGCTCTTTCAAGGAAAACCGAATATAAATCTCCAAACTTACATTACATGATACAATGGTTCTTCATGCAACAATACATTAATCCAACAACAAGTAAATAAACAAATAAATACCCCCAATGGTTTACAAGTTTCCAAGGCCTGAGCCTGGTTACACAAAACGGTTATTCAAACCCACACAAACACAGCCCTTGGCTTATACACAGAGTCACAGCAAATGAGAGCATTGTACTCCCAACACACATACTTCCACGCCCCTAGTTGGGTGGGATCACCACATCTTTTCATGCACAAAAATCCCATAGGGTGAGCACAAAGCCCTGTAGGAAATTCTTAACAAAGTATATACATTTTATACAAGTCTCAAGAGATGAAATGCACATGCCATGCTATGCCCTTTTTGAAGATAAATCACATTTTCATCTTTTAAAAACCATCATGCTTAATGATATCATGCAATTTCAATTGTTCAAAACTTAACAATTTATTTCAAGGGCGGTAAATACGACTCTGGTAATCCCTAGGTCGGTGTCTGCAAGTAGACTATACAAGTACTACAAATTTGTCATTTTTACCAGTATTAACTGGAAGGCTCGACACCTATAATTTGTTTTTTCGTCTTTAACGGACTCTCGCCACTTATTCAATTTCATCTACACCACCTATCAAGACTTACCAACGTATTTACCCCAAAACCATTCATGAAAACTTGTTTCTCAACATTCTTTTCTCAATGCAAGTTTTCAAATCAACTTTCAAAGTTTAATGTAATCAAATGAATTGATATGCCAATAACACAAGATGAATATAAATACTTTTATTCCAATTCATCATCCAAGGAATAACACAATTCCCTCTTCTCAAGTATCCTCAACAATTAGTCATTTCAAGACTATTTCAACGTTTTGAACAATAATTTCCAAAATGAACAACAATTCTCATATTCCCTGAAATTCATCATTTATATAAATATAAATAAGAAATTTTTCCAAACA
The DNA here is from genome assembly GCA_030407325.1 of Camellia japonica. Taxonomy (NCBI): domain Eukaryota; kingdom Viridiplantae; phylum Streptophyta; class Magnoliopsida; order Ericales; family Theaceae; genus Camellia; species Camellia japonica. Next base: position 114,506,685 of record JAPPVO010000007.1, read on the forward strand.
TCCATTTATTTTGACACACAAAATAAATATAACAATATCATTCATGGATTTTCAGTCTCTTTTAAAAAATCCCCAAATTCTAGGTTTTCTCACCAAAACTATACAACTCAAATCTTTTGAAAGAAAACTTTCCAAAATCATATTTTCTTCAATCAACGAAGATCAAAACCCATAAGATCATTTTAAAAGAACAAGAGACAAACCCACTTTCAAAATCGCTCAACTTCTTGAATCAACAATCAATTTTCAAAGCTATCGAAAGATGATTTCGAAAATCATATAGATCTTGCAAATATATATATATATATAACTCTAAGAAAATCCCTACCTCAAGTTTTGAAGAAGAAATGAGATGAAACCCCCAAAATCAACGGTGTCGAAACTCGATCTTCACCGCACACAACGAAGCCCTCGAGAAGTTAACCAACTTTGATGAAGAACTTATGGCAGAACTCTAATGGATCTTGAGAAATCAAGGTTTTGATCCAATTTGGCGTAGGGAAATGTAGAGAGAAGGGAGAGGAAAAGGTTTTTAGAGAGAGAGATATACAAAAGTGATCTGAAATATCAGATTCACGAACTGATATAACATGGTCCGCTCGAGCGTGGAAAGCCCCGCTCGAGCGTCAAATACACTTTCCCAGTACTTTTGCAGACAGGTCAAACTTCTGAAACCAAACATTCTCCGCTCGAGCGCATAAACGGCCGCTCGAGCGGACAAGCAACTTCTAATGCATTTTGCATTTTTGCTTCGGGGGCGCTGCCCTCAACCCCGCCAGGGCGTTGCCCTAGGACCCGCCAAGGGGCGCTGCCCCCTAGACCCCCGCGAGCTGACCGGGCAGCTCGATCCCCGCTAGAGCGCTGCCCTTGGACCTGCCAAGGGGCGCTGCCCCCTGGACCCCCGCGAGCTAACCGGGCAGCTCGATCCCCGACATACTCAGCGAAGTGGCAAAACTGGGATCGCTACAACCTTCCCCCCTTAAAGAATTTCGTCCTCGAAATTTCAAATCAAACTACCCAAACAAAGGGTTTCTAGCGATCAAAACCACGCTATTTCATTTTCAAATCACAATACTAACTCTCAACCAAATTCCACAATTTCCACCATGGTTATCTCATTAACAACAACCTCCCAAATACGCATAAACATGAAATTTCCCAAAAAGTAATGGCAACTCTAAACAACCTTATGCTTAAAACAACAACACACATATCAACATGTGGTTAACAACTTTAAATACATTTCCCTCAATACTAGGGAATATTACAAAGAGAACCTTAAGCATTTTCAAATAAATCTGGATATTTGGAGCGGACTTCCGCCTCCCGTTCCCACGTCGCTTCGTCAACCCCATGGTGTCTCCACAACACCTTTACCAACGGTATAGTTTTGCCCCGTAGCACTTGCTCCCGGGTATCTAATATTTGAACCGGTCGTTCTTCGTAAGAGGCATCCTCATCTACCTAAAGTCCCCAATCACCAA